>CM053789.1:844262692-844846474 GCA_028749045.1 Cupressus sempervirens | reverse complement strand
TGTCTACTCCAACTATCTCAACCTTTTCTTTTGTAGCTTCTTGTGCATTTTCTAATACTGGAGTGTCTTGAATTGGTTGTACCAACAATGACACTTGTTGTTTCCTTCCTTTGATAAAAAACAATGGGTTGTAAAGTTTGTACACTTGTGACTTAAGGAATGATTGTAGATGTTTCTTATGTTTTCATCTCCTCCCCTATAGTTATAGATTTTATCTCTTGCATTTTATTAACAATTACCAATATAGGGTTTGTTAGAATTATTTTAGAATAACTAAGAGGGGTCTTGGGTGTAGATGTCTATCTTTTCATTCCTCTATCATTATAGGACATCTAAAACTCATTTGAAGTGAATTCTCTTCCATTGTCTAATCTCAAGAATTTTAGACTCTTAGCTATTTCTTTCTCAACTCTTGCCAAGTACCATTGAACATTTGAAAAGCATCCAATTTCTATTTTAGAAACATGATTATCATCATCCTAGAGTAATAATTTAAAAAAAAACATTATTTACTTGTCTGCTCTATAGCTTTGTACTTCAATAGGTCCACACAAGTTAGTATGGACAATCTCTAGTATTTTTTTAGAGGTATAAGCTTTACTTTTAAAGCTTGACTTTTGACAATTCTGCCTAGCTAACATTGTTTGCATACTATATTATCAGGTTTCTTCAACTTAGGCAAACCTCTAACTCTTTTCATATTATCGATACTAACCAAATTATCAAAATTAACATGACATAATGTCTTGTGCCAAAGCCATACATCATCAAGTTTTGCAATAAGATAAATAGCATTCTCTATTGGTAAGTGCACCAAGTTGTGGTGCCAAAAGGGGGGTATAAGTGGATACCTTTTTCTTGAAATCAACAATTTCTGAACTTCAACAAGAATTTGAAGATAGTTACGCTCAAAATTTTAAGATATGACAAAAACAAAAGTAGTAGTCCTTTCAATCTAGTTTCTAAACTACTAATTTTTTTTCAAAATAGTTTAGCTTTAGGTCCTCAAAAAAGGGGGCCATAGAAAGTGGTACTATTTATTTCAAAAAAATATAACATAGTACAAAGTGTGGCCCCCACAAAATTTTAATTTTAATTTTTTTGAAATTCTTTAATTGCTCTAGTCAAAAGTTATCTAACACTATGTAGTTTATCCTAGATTTTTTTGGTAATTTAATAATGTGTATTTTTTTAATGAATTTTTTAATTAGACACATCTAAAAAATATGAAATACCTATGTGCTCCCCCTAGAAATGATTGAAAACTAATCTAAAATCAAAACTTCTTTTTTTTCAAAGTGTGTAGAATGGAGTCTAGTTTCTTAAAAACTATTTTGTTGCAAAATTTAATGAATGAGATAAAATTAACAGCCCAATTAGTACATGTTGGTTTTTGACAAAATATGGACATACATTCAAAAGAAATTATAGTTGAAAGGCTTGAAATAGTTCAAATAAAAAATAAATTAAATGGTTATATAGCTAACACAAAGACCTACAATGTCATGTAACATGATTTTATCTGTGCTGAACCATGGGGAAATTTGACGGAAAGCACACAAAAAAAATCAATAATGCAAAGCTTTAAATAGTGTATGTGCCCTATAATGTGTGTGTGTTTATAGCGTGCACACACTATTTAAATCTTTTTAAAGTTTGAGTCTTAATAGCATGCGCACACTTTAGTGCATATGTGCTCTAGTGTACATGCACTATTAAGACCTCAATAGTGTGTAGAGAGGGAAGGAGAGAGGTAGAGAGAGAGAGACAGAGAGAGAGAGAGAGACAGACAGAGAGAGAGAGAGAGAGAGAGAGAGAGAGAGAGAGAGAGAGAGAGGATAGGGGAGATGGGAGTGTTTGTGAGAGACAGAGAGTAGAGGATGGGGAGAGAGAGAGTAGGGAGTGATAGAGATAGAGTATGGGATGGGAGAAAGAGATTGATATTAGGGGAGGGAGAGAGAGAGAGAGAGAGAGAGAGAGAGAGAGAGAGAGCTAGTGGGAGAGGGAGAGGGAGAGAGAGCAGGATAGGAGTGTGTGACAAAGAGAGAGTAGGGGATGGAAGAGGTGAGAGAGAGAGAGAGAGAGAGAGAGAGAGAGAGAGAAAGAGAGGGGGGATGGGAGTGTGTGTGTGTGTGTGAAAGAGAGAAAGAGTAGGGGATGGGATAGCAGAGAGAGTATCCTTAGAGAGAGAGTAGGGGATGGGAGAGAGAGAGAGAGAGAGAGAGAGAGAGAGAGAGAGAGAGAGAGAGAGAGAGAGAGAGAGTAAGTAGTGGGAGAGAGAGTGGGAGAGTGAGAGAGAGGGGGGATGGGAGTGTGTATAAGAGAGAGTAGGGCATGGGAGAGAGTGTGAGAATGTGAGAGAGAGTAGAGGTGGCAGAGAGAGAGTAGGGGATGGGGGAGAGAGAGTGAGAGTAGGGGATGGGAGAGAGAGTGGAGAGGGAGAGAGAGTGAGGGTGAGATAGAGAGTAGGTGGTGGGAGAGGGAGAGAGGGGGGATGGGAGTGTGTGTGAGAGATCTAGAGAGTAGGGGATGGGAGAGGAGTGATAGGGGGAGGGGAGTGTGTGTGTGAAAGAGAGAGAGTAGGGGATGGGAGTGGGAAGAGAGAGAGTAGGGGTGGCAAAAGAGAGTATGGTAAAGGAGAGAGAGTGGGAATAGGGGATGGGAGAGAGTGTGAGAGTGAGAGAGAGTAGGGGGTGGGTAGAGAGAATATAGGATGGGAGAGAGAGTGAGAATAAGGGATGGGGATGGGAGAGAGAGTGAGAATAAGGGATGGGATAGAGAGAGATTAGGTGGTGGGAGAAGGAGAGAGAGAGAGAGAGAGAGAGAGAGGTAGATGAGAGTGTGTGAGTGAGATAGAGTAGGAGATGGGAGAGGATAGAGAGAGAGAGTGAGGGGGGATGGGAGTGTGTTTGTGAAAGAGAGAGAGTAGCCTGACAGAGAGATAGTAAGGGATGGGAGAAAGAGAGTAGGAAATGGAAGAGGGAGAGGGAGAGGGAGAGAGAGAGGGAGATGGGAGTGTGTATAAGAGACAGAATAGAGGATGAGGAGAGAGTGTGTGAGAGAGAGTAGGGGGTGGTAGACAGAGAGTATAGGATGGGAGAGAGAGTGAGAGGAGGGGATGGGAGAGAGAGAGTATAGAGGGAGAGAGTGAGAGTGAGTGAGAAAGAGAATTGTAGGGGATAGGAGAGAGACTATGAGAGAGAGAGAGTAGGTGGTGGGAGAGGGAGTGGGAGAGGGAGAGTGAGGGAGAGAGAGAGAGTAGAGGATGGGAGAGGAGGGAGAGAGAGAAAGAGAAGGGGGGTGGGAGTGTGTGTGTGCGTGTGTGTGAAAGAGAGATAGTAGGGGATGGCATAGGGGAGAAAGAGAGAGAGAGAGTAGCTCAAGAGAGAGAGGAAGATAGTAGGGGATGTGAGAGAGAGAGAGAGTAGGTAGTTGGAGAGGGAGTGGAGAGGGAGAGAGAGAGGGGGGATGGGAGTGTATGTAAAAGAGAGAGTAGGGAATGTGAGAGAGTGTGAGGGAGAGTAGGGGGCAGAGAGAGAGTAGGAATGGGAGAGAAAGAGAGTGAGAGTAGGGGATAGGAGAGAGAGAGTAGAGAGGGAGAGAAAGAGTGAGAGAGAGACAGTAGGTAGTGGGAGAGGGATTGGGAGAGGGAGAGAGAGGGGGGCATGGAGTATGTGTGAGAGATTAGAGACTAGGGGATGGAAGAGTAGAGAGAGAGGGGGATGAGACTGTGTGTGTGTGTGGAAGAGAGAGAGTAGGGGATGGGAGAGGGGAGAGATAGAATAGCCTGAGAGAGAGTAGGGGATGGGAGAGGGGAGAGATAGAATAGCCTGAGAGAGAGTAGGGAATGGGAGAGAGAGTGTGTGAGAGATAGTAGGTGGTGGGAGAGGGAGTGGGAGAGGGAGAGGAGGGGGGATGGGAATGTGTAAGAGAGAGAGTAAGGGATGGGGGAGAGAGAGTGAGAGTAGGGGATGAGAGAGAGTAGGTGGTGGGAGAGAGTGGGAGAGGGAGAGCAAGATAGAGAGAGGAGGATGAGAGTGTGTGAGTGAGAAAGAGAGAGTAGTGGAGGAGGGAGAGAGAGAGAGAGAGAGAGAGAGAGAGAGAGAGAGAGAGTAGGCAGTGGGAGAGAGAGTGGGAGAGGGAGAGAGAGAGGGGTGATAGGAGAGTGTGTAAGAGAGAAAGAGTAGGGGATAGGAGAGAGTGTAAGAGTGTAAGAGAGAGTAGGGGGTGGTAGAGAGAGTAGAGATGGGAGAGCAAGAGTAAGAGTGGGCGATGGGAGAGAGAGAGTCATAGTGAGAGAGTGAGAGTTAGAGAGAGATTAGGGGATGGGAGAGAGAGAGAGAGTAGGTTCTGAGAGAGGGAGTGTGATAGGGAGAACAAGTGAGATAGAGAGTAGGTAGTGAGAGAGGGAGTGGGAGAGGGAAAGTGAGAGAGAAGGAGTAGGGGATGAGAGAGAGAGGAGGGTAGATGGGAGTTTGTGTCTGTAAGAGAGAGAGTAGGGGGTGGGAGAATGAGAGAGAGAGAGAGAGTAGGTGATGGGAGAGAGAGTGAGAGAGAGTAATAAATGGGAGAGGGAGAGTCAGAGAAAGAGAGAGAAAGAGAGAGAGTAGGGGATGGGATAGCGAGAGAGAAGGCGGTGGGAGAGGGATAGTGAGAGAGAGTAGGGTATGGGAGAGAGATAGTGAGAGAGAGAGTAGGGTAGTGGGAGAGGGAGTGGTAGAGGGAGAGAGAGAGGGGGAGGGAGAGGGGGAGAGAGAGAGAGAGAGAGAGAGAGAGAGAGAGAGAGAGAGTAGGGGGTGGGAGAGAGAATAGGCAATGGAGAGGGAGTGAGAGAGGGAGATAGATAGAGAGAGAGTAGTGGTGGGAGAGGGAGTGGGAGAGGAAGAGGAAGAGAGGGGGGATGGAGTGTGTGTGTGTGTGTGTGTGTGTGTGTGTGTGTGAGAGAGAGAGAGAGAGAGAGAGAGAGAGAGAGAGAGAGAGAGAGAGAAGGGGATGGGATAGAGAGAGTGAGAGAGAGTAGGTGGTGAGAGAGAGAGAGTGGGAGAGGGAGAGAAAGAGAGAGGGGATGGGAGTGTCTTTCTATGAGAGAGAGTAGGGGATGGGAGAGGAGAGAGAGAGTAGGCAGTGGGAGACAAATTGGGAGAGAGAGAGAGAGAGAGAGAGAGAGAGAGAGAGAGAGAGAGAGAAGGCAATGGGAGAGGGAGTAGGAGAGGGACATAGGTAGATAGAGAGTAGTAATGGGAGGGTGAGTGTGAGAGGAAGAGAAAGAGAGAGGGGGGGAATGGGAGTGTATGTAAAAGAGAGAGAGTAGGGGATGTTAGAGAGAGAGAGAGAGAGAGAGAGAGAGTAGGGGATGTTAGAGAGAGAGAGAGAGAGAGAGAGAGAGAGAGAGAGAGAGAGTAGGAAGAAGAAGATGGAGTGGGAGAGGATGATAGATAGAGAGAGAGAGTAGGGAATGTGAGATGAGAGAGAGAGAGTGAGAGAGAGTAGGAGATGGAAGAGGAGAGAGGGTGAGAGAGAGTAAGGGATGGGAGAGAGAGAGTAGGTTGTGGGAGAGGGAGAGGGAGAGAGAGAGAGAGAGAGAGAGAGAGAGAGAGAGAGAGAGAGTGAGTGAGAGAGAGAGAGTAGGGAATGTGAGAGGAGACACAGAGAGAGAGAGTAGGGGATGGAGAGGAGAGAGAGTAAGAGAGTAGGGGATGGGAGAGAGAGAGTAAGAGATGTGTGTGTGTGTGTGAGAGAGAGAGAGAGTAGGGGGAGAGAGTAGGGGATGGGGGATGGTGGGATAGGGAGAGATTATAGTACAGATGCACTTTATAGTGTGTACATGCTATCGTGTGTACACACTATATGAAAACACCAAAAAATGGTCATAACACAAGTTTGGGTCCCTAATGATCCATATTCTACTTTTTTAATTGTGTATTTTATTGTTTTGACAGAAAACATAGGTTTCAAGCTGTTGGAAGTTAGAAAACACTATTTGAAGGCTTTTTTAACATTCTTTCATTCTATTTGAAGCTAGCAAACGCCAAATTCAATCATTGAATATGCTATTTGAAGGCTTTTTAAATATTTTTTCTATAGAAAAGGTTAGTGTAGTCCTTTTTAAATATTCTTTGTTGTTATATAGAGACAAATTTGATTATAATTTGACATGTTTAATATATAGTGAATTCATTGAAATATGGATGTTTGAATGAATTGTTATTTCGAAATGGTTAGAAATTTGGCAAGTTGTTTAATATATATTGTGTATACATTGAACTAATTGTAATTTGTATATGTATTTGAATGGTATGTAATTTACCAATTCTAAGTAATATAAATGTTTGAAGGTGAATGTACAAAGTTGTGTCACTTTTAAGGCTAGCTTATTAGAATAACTGAATTTTAGTATTTCTATCTAAAAATTAGTTTTTCTTAAAACATAAGATCTAGATAAATTTATTATAGCTAAGTTATAAATGGTCTCACACTTTTCCAATTGAAAATGGCTATTAAATGTATGTTTTAAACTAGTTTGTATCCAATTATTAAAGAAATATAACTATTTCAGAAAAGTGACATTTAAATAACTCTTACTATTTTTAATGATTTTTTTTAATATCATATAATCACCACTTTATAGATCTTAGATTCAAGAATATTCTCTTATAGATTTTTTAGTGTTTTAATTAGATATAGTATATTGTAATTAAATAATTCTACAAGCACATATTTTAAGACTTGAAAAGCTATCAATTTTGAGAAAGAAAAAAAAATTAAATGATATCAAAAAATCTAAACATTAAATGACCTTCTAGAGGAGAGAGTTGTCTTCTAGAATGTATAATTTTTCTCTTGGTTAGAATAAATTTGTTTTGAAAAATGTGGTAGGAGATGAAAACTATTAATTTCAAGTGAGTTGAAATTTTAATCATTATAAAAGAGAAAATATAGGTCTAAAGTTGAGTTTTATTTTTTTTTGTTCTAGCTATATATGTTATCTATAACATAGTTTGAGATCAAAAGAAAATAAATTTATTTTCCTATAGTTTTGTGGTGGGAACTAAACCCCCAATTTTTAGTATTTTTCAACAGCTAAAAAATTATCTTTAAAAATTAGGAAAATATATCAATTCTTATTCCAAATAATTATAAAAAATTATAATCCTAAACTCTATCCATTTCTATACATTTTATTAGTTTACTTTATTTTTAAATTTAAAATAATAAAACCAATTTTATGTCATTGAAAGTGAACAGCTATACTTTTGTTAATCTTTTCCTTTACAAAAGGGTGACACAGGTTTGTGCTTTCACCCTTGAATAATTTGACATATAGAAATCATCATCATGCCATGGAAGAAACCAAAAACTCAAACAATAGAAGAGAGGGAGAGAGATTTGGCAATTAAAAGAGGTAAAATGAAACTGCTACGTGAACAAAGAAAATTGCAAAGCAATAATGAAGAATTTACATTTGAAGAGGAATAAGAACCACCGATACATATAAACAAAGAGGAAGAATTGGAAAGAAAAAGAGGACGAATGAGACTATTATGCTAAAGAAGACAATTGAATTGTGAAGCTACACCATCTTCTAATGTTGGAGGCATATCATCATCTCATGTTCAAGAGATGCTAATTTGTAGATTCAATGATGTAAACACTCCATTATGTCATGTTGAAGGCAAAACATCAACATATCAAGTTGGCGATATTCCATCTTTTGCATCTTATTTTCAAGGCACATCATCTTTGATTCAAGGTATGCAAAGAACTCAACCTTATGTTGATGTTCAAAATATTGAGGGAATGAAAGAGATTATAACACCTTCTAGAATTCATTTTAGAAGACCAAAATATTTGATTGATATTGATACTAACATTTTGAAATCAATGCCTGAAAAGGTTAGCAAGGCCACTTGTCAAAGAAAAGTTCATCGTATGTGAAAATTATTCTTTGAAGAATTAAATTTTACAAGTCAATGCCAATTATTTGTTGAAATGATAAAGGAATTTGAAATTTAGGTCTATCATGAAGATTCTTGGGCTAAGAATGATGGACGATTCAAATGAAAAAAGAATTGTAAAGAATCTAATGAGTGCTTATGATAAAGTGGGTTCTAAATCACACACCAAAGGTAGTAATATCACAAGAAAAGTACTTAGATTGATAATAGTAAGTACCCAAATGAAGAAATCTTCACTCATGAGAAAGACAAGAAAAAATATTGAAAATAGATAGAGGTACTCTAAGGAGAGTCATGCTAAGGCTAGAGAGATTGAAAGATCCAACAAAAAAGAGTTATGGACATTTAGTGGTAGACTACCACAAAAGGATAAAGAAATTAGTGAAGCTTTGAAGTCATTGATCAAAGATTTTTAGAAAAATAACACGTGTTTCCCCTAATCAAAGAGATGTTGTAAGGAGGATTGGTAGACAAAATCATGACCCACATGTGAAACATTTTTTGGACTCAACTCAATATTTTGGAAAATTTATTGGTATGTATCCTCAAATTTGAATAAGCCAAAGATTTTTTGAGATGGGTAAACCCTTTTATGTGAAGATAAATCACACATGCACAACTTGTTTTTGTAAGATACATATTGAATTTTTTAACTATTTTGATGTTTTTAATTATACATGTATGTTTTTGCATTCTAAGTTTTTTTTATAGGATTGTGACATGAATGAGCCACCTAGATCTTCAAGGGATTTCATATCTAACATTTTATGTGAAATAGAGGATGACCAAAAAATTTTCAAAACATCATGCTTGGATGGTACATGATTATTTTGTGGTTCTTTGTAACTTTTATCAACTTGTGAATATATGGATACTACACATGCAATTGGAAATGAAATAGTAGACATATGACTTACAAAAAATATAAGATAGTGAAATATGCTCTAAAAGATGGGAAACAGGGTAAAAGATGTGATTTAGTCATTGAAAAGATTCTAGTCTATGAGTTCATGAAAATTTTTGTGGAAAGATTATTTACGAGTATGCAAGGCATACACATAGAGCTTGATGACTGGATTTTCAATTCAAGTTGTGCAAGGATACATTTCCATTAGATACCATTGTTTTGGTTGTAGAATTTGTAGAGAACTACACTACAACCAAAAAATGAGGCCTAAGCTTATACTTCTCAACATATTTTCATATTTTTCACATAATATTCATGCATTCACCTACAAGTATAGAGGATGGAAGGAAGATTTTGAGGGATTACCATTTTTAAATCAATGATGATCGATCACATTCTATGGATTTTGTTCATGGTTTCTTTCAACTATATTATGAAGACTTGGCTAACAGGGGCATACCATATCCTCAGCACATTATTTGGTCTAACAATTGCACATCTCAATTCAAATATGCACAAATGTTCTATTGGTTTAGTAGGATGCATAGGTTTTTTGGAATTTAATATATGTGGAATTTCACAAAGGTTGGTCATTAAAAGGGAGAGCACAATGGTGTAGGCACATGCATCAAAAGAGCCTTAGCTTGTGAAGTACAAAGATGGAGCAATATTGAGAAATTCAAAATCCATCATCTAGTGGTGTAATTCTATAGTGGGTCTAGGTAAGGAAGGTGAGTCTACGGTTCATAGAATTTTTTTGGTTGATAGATAATACTAATATTGCACAATATGAGGATTGTTGTACACTAATAGGATCAAGTGAGTTGCACTCTTTTATAAGCTCTGATGTAGGTTCATGGAGTATCTACACATGAAAAATGGTATTCTATTGCCCATCATGAACAGAGGAAAATTGGGATGACTGTGAGTCAACTGAATGGGTGGGCAAATGGGATATAAGGGTTTTGGACCCAATCGACACCTATCATTCCCCACAAGCACTACAAATGGTAGAGATGGATTTTTCCATTAACTTTGACTATATTTTTAATTTCAATATGTAACTTTATAACTTTTACCTAACTATTTTCTAAATTAATGACTGCATTTTGTACATTTATTACTATAGGCCATGTTTTTGTTGTTATTACACTTGAAGAGAATGAAGAAGGGACATATTAATTTTTTTTTTTTTTTGTGTCTAAGCTAAAAAAAAATTAGATCACTTGGTTATAGATTGTGAAGGTTTAGAGTATTATATCAATGCAGTGTTTGTAACTAGCACATTGCTTAGACAATATTCTATGAAGAACCCTAACTTGTGGTTATTCAAGGATTTTCAACTAGAGAGAAAGATTCTTCACTATTCAAACCTTGTTATCACATAAAATATCCACTTGATAAAATATGGTGGAAAACCACATAATAATACTCTTTGTAAATCTCATGAGTCAGACCACGAGGCAATACTTGAGACATTAAAATGTAGAGTAGATCTAGTTGGTTCATTAGATTGAATAGGGAGGGAGAGAGAGAGAGAGAATGGTGCAGGGACACCTTGAATAATAGAGTCCTCAAATTTTCATTTTTGTTGTGTTATGCTCCAAGTGAGCCTTGTAAGTAGAATAAGGGTCACTAGACCTAGGTGTAGTAGTTAGGGTGTTGGATGTCATTTAATGTCCTTAGAAGAGTCACTATTTTGGCCTAAAAATCAAGGCATACATTGCCATAGGGAAATGAATAACCTAAGGTATGATTCATTAGATTAGGTAAGGGTACCTAGCATGGAATTGCTAAGGGATAGCCTAAATAACAAGTTAGAAGTGTTAAGAAGAGCAAGCAAGAAAAATCCAAAAGTTATTATATTGCAATTTTGCAATTTTTGCAAAATGTTGATTTTGCAAGAAATTGTGGATTTACCTTTTAAAACTTGAAGGAGGTCAATTCAAACATAAGGATGAAGGGGAAAGACCTAGGAGGAGATATAAAAACTTTCCAAACTCTCAAATGAGAGAAGTTAATGTCATTGTTTACGGTGAACATGCTATAGCGTGATATTTGAAGGCAAAATTACTGATTTTCTAAGTTTTAAGGAATTTTTGACATTTTTTTTATAGGTTGTACTATTTTTCATCATAGATTGGGTTGTTTAGAAAAATATTTTTTTAGGAAGTTTCGTTTGATTATCTTTCTTTTTTATAGTTGCTCAAAAAGTCGCTTGACAACTTTTGAGCAACTTCTTAAAAAGTTGTTAAACTTTCAAAAAATCTTCCACAAAGGGATAGTTGGTTCAAAAAAATCTTATAACTATTGGGAAAAACCTATATGAGCCCTTATAGGTGGGTGATAGGTATGATGTACTTATTTTGGCAAGAAATCAATAAAATAATCAATTTTTCCTACAAAATTTTGTGTTTTAGAGTATTGTACAGACTGATATAGATGTTGGGACATGTGCTAGTGACCCCATAGAGTTAGAGGGGTGATTTTCCTTTCATTTTCATTTGGTTTCATGTTTTGATCCTTTTTAGTTTGCAACTTATTCAAGTTTTTTTGAAGGTGCCTAGAAATCAACATTAAACTAAAGGTTTCACCTAGGGCCTTGTTATTTTAGCAATTTCCACCATGGGAATTTGACTTCCCTTAGTGGAATACAAGCCCTATCAGTGCAATTCATGATTTTGTAAGTTTTATAGATGGCCAAGAAAGGAATGAATTTTTCCACCATACCCTAGGTTTATGGCTCCATACATGCACCATTCTACATTTCACCACAATCACTATAACTTTTTCTCTAGAGTGATCCAAGTTCTATAACTTTGGATTTGGAGTTGTTTCATATGCCCCCAGATGTTCTAATTTTTTTTTTTCAGATTGGCACATATAAAAGGGTACTTGTAGTGTAACTGCAACCTAATTAGGCCTATCAATGCTTTCCAAATATTGTTAGAGAAGAAGCTTCTAGTCTCTTCCAATTTGTGAGGTTTACATATGTTTTATATGTCCTAAAAGGGTGTTTGAATCTCACTTTAAACTATCTTCATGTGGAGTTTTTTCATATTATGCTCAATTTGTAGTTTGAAGGGCTACTAGCCTTTTCAATGGCAAACTATTGTAATTGTATATCAGTGTTGTTTGGACACAAGAGAATCACTTTTTCTGTTGTATATAGACCTTAATAGGTCTAAGGTGTATTTTTATTCCATTCCATGGTCATTGTTCTCTTTTCATTCATGTTTGGGGCTATGTTCCTGGTGTAGAGAACCAAGGCACTTGGATTATATTTTGGTTTTCATTTTATTTTTTCCTACTTAGGGTAGAATAGAAAAACCTTGGATGAGAAGTCCATGGTTGTCAAAGAAAGACACCATTTTGTATGCTTAAGGCACTTTATGCAATTTATAAGAAAAAGTTGCTCATTAGGAAAATTCAAGATTTTTAATATTTATGGTCAAGAAATCATAGGTTAGTTGGTTTTAGTTAGTTTTAGGTATGTTGGAACCTTTTCCAAGTCCTAGAAGTGGAATCGAGTGAAAAATGTAAAAATTACACTTTTTGTGCAAAGTTGCATTGTTGAAAGTTGTAAAAGTTGCTCAAATTTGCAACTTAGTGGGAAAAGGGTTTAACTATTAAAATATTGGTTGTAACCATTAGAATATAAATATGAGATATATATATCTCGTTTTTGAGGTATAGAGGGCATTAATGTATGGATTGGAAGAAGTTACAATGTAAGAAATTCAATTTTGGAGTCATTTTTACTGTTGTTTGCATGCAGCATGACTTGTATAGACTTTCATACTAGACACAATAGATTTTTAAGATAGAGCTTTGACTTAGATTTCTTTTCCTTCTAGTCTTATCATTCTACATGTTTTCTAACTCAAGTTATTGCATTTTTAATGAAACTAGATTTTTAGGACAACATTTTGGTGCACATAGCAAAAATGAGCCTCTAACTACAATTTCCTGGGTTGAAATTTCATGGCCACTTGGAAAATAGTATTTAGTACAGTCCTTTTGAAGATTTTAGGGTTTCAATATTGGAGGATGTTTTTTGTGATTTTTCCAATCAAGCCCTAAGTCAAGTACCATGAAGGATTTGACCTTTTGTAGCATCTTGATTTGTGAACGGAAGGAGTTTGGGAATTGGTGCAGGGATGAGAATTTGGATATAAGTTATTTTAGTTTTGCAAAACATTCTTAATAATTGATTTCATTTCCACAACCCCGTTTCATACTGGTTGCTTTGTAAACCAAGCCTAACTTGATCACTTAGGTCTATGTTTCTTTGTGAAGGAAAGGGAATGTTGGCGTGGGGCTAGAACTTGATGCTTTGGGGTTTGAAGTAACTTAGAAAAGGGTATTAAAAAACCTAATTTTTTTAAAATCTTTTTTGAAACTTTTTGAAGTTAGATCTAAAAACTCATTTTGGGAGGGCTAAAATCAGCCCCATAGGGCTACTAGGCCAAATTGGGGTTTGAGGCTTTGTGCAAGTGTCTGATTCAAACTAGTGGTTTATTCTATGGTAAATAGGTTCCCTAAGATCATTTAACATCTTAGAACCCTTGGGAAAAACTTCTAGAATGTTTTCCTAGTATTGACCTAGTTGTGGGAGATTGGTACAAAACCCATAAAGTCTTGGTGAAGTTTTAGAGCATGCTTCTTTGATCCATTGGAGGATTAGAGTGTGCTGAAACCTTGTAATAAGGTTAACTATTTAATAGGAAATTGGTTGATTTCAAGAGTAGGAAGGCCATTTGAAACTTCTTAGTTGTGCTCTCTACATAAGTTCCATTATTAGGCTTTTGGAGAATCCTTATGTTTTGGTGCTTTTGAACTTAGGAAAACCTCGTGATTAGATTCCCTACCTTTTTTGGGTTATGACAACTTGTGATAAGTTCATTATTGATGCTTGTGAGAAGAGTCCCAACACTAAACCCTCTTTTTGAGAAATTTGAAGGATTCCAACCTTGTCTAATTGCCTAGTGGCTTGCTTTTTAGAAGCTTCCATTATTACTATTTCATCAAAACCTATCCTAATTTAACTATCTATAATCCTTAGGTGCCTTCATTAATGAGTCTAGAATGGGTGCTCCTGCACCAATCATCTAGTTGACTAGGACATGTTTGGGAACTAACAATATCCATTTAAACTCAAGTCTCCATTTAAAGGTGGCAATGAGATTTTTGTTGTTATGTTAATAAAATTAATATATTTCAATGAGAACTTTGAGGGATCATACCCAACTTGAGTATCCTGGCTTTCCAAGTCTTGTAAATGCAAGGCCATTGATGAATAGACATTTCTAATTGAAACATTTGTGGTGCTAGAATAAAGTGTGTGACTATATTTTTTTCCTACTAATGATCCAATTTGAGGCTTTACATCACATTTCTCTGTGGATAATTATATAGCACTTGTTACTTCTCTATCTAAAATTTTTGTGTTTGTGTACATGTGAATTCTTTCCCAGTGGCTATAGCTTTTGTCTCTTCATCCTAAGTAATTGGCATACCCTAGGTGACACTAAGAGAAAAAATTGCTCAAAAGTTGCAATGTTGCTCAAAAAATTGCTTGAGAAAATTTTGCAATTTTTGCAAAAAAGTTGCAAATGGAATTTTGGGAAGTTGTAACTATCCGTGCTCAGGTATATGAGCATGGGAAACATTTATTTGAAGGTTAGAAATTTTCCAATCAGATTTGCATTTTTAAGCAACTTTTACAACTTTTGTAGGTTTGCACAAAAAGTGCAATTTTTATTGAGTTCACTAGATTTCACTTATAGTATTAAAAAAAACTAAAAACACCTAATCCTAGGCCATCTTGACCAAAAACTCAAAAAGACCCATTTTTTCCTAATTAGCAAATTTTGCTCATATCTTGAACAAAGTGGCCTAGGCATACATATCTTGCTCATATCTCTCTCACCATTCATCATCAGATTAAACTATTTATTCTATTAGCTTTGGGTGGCTAGGTAAACCCTAGCCCCAAGCTCATCTTGTCCCATTGATAGCTTGAACATTCTAGGGCACATCAAACCGAATTGTCCCTTAGAGTCACTAAATGTCATAGTGTAGCAATCTTTCACGAGGCATGTCTTTGAGCTCATGCAAGCTATGTATGTGATTTTGGGTGCTATAGAACTATGTTTTGGAGACCTATAATAACCTCTCTTTCCTTTTGGAGATCTTACTCCATTTTGATTTTGTGATGCCATCTTGTGTGATGCTAAAACTTCTAGTGTTGGCCAGTGCAAAGTTGCCAACTACCAAATCTCCCTCACCATTTGTCATGGGATTGAATTGTCTATTTCATTAGCTTTGAGTGTCCAAATAAACCCTAGCCCCAAGCTCATCCTATCCCTTGGATCACTTAAACATTCTCATACACACTCAACCAAAACATTCCTAAGAGTCACTAAATGGCATAGGGAAGTGATCTTAGATGGGGCATATCTTAGAGCTCATGTGAGCTATGGATGTGATTCTGGGTGCTATAGGACCATGTTGTAGAGACCTATAATAACCACTCTTTCTTTCTAGAGATCTTATTACATTTTAATTTTGTGATACCATCTTGGGCAATGCTAAAACTTGTAGTGTTGGCCAGTACAAAGTTGCCAATTGCCAAATCTCCCTCACCATTTGTCATGGGATTGAACTATCTATTTTGTTAGCTCTTAGTGGATGGGTAAACCCTAGTCCCAAGCTTTTCTTATCCCACTAAGCACTCAAAAATTCTTGGGCACACTAAATTGCAACTTCCCTAAGAGTCACTAAATGCCATAGGGCAACAATCTTTGATAGGGTATATCTTGGAGCTCATGCAAGGTATGGATGTGATTGTGCTATAGGACCACGCTATAAAAACCTAAAATAACGTCTTTCACATTTTGGAGATCTTATTTCATTTTTATTTTTCAATGCCATCTCTAGTGATGCTAAAATTTGTAGTGTTGGTCAATACAAAGTTGCCAACTGTCGAATCTCCCTTACTGTTCATTGTGGGATCAAATTGTCTATTTTGAGAGCTCTAAGTGGCCATGTAAACTATAGTCCTAAGTTTTTCCTATCCCATTGAGTGCTCAAACATTCTCAGGCATGCCAAACTGAAATGTCCCTAAGAGTCACTAAATGCCATAGTGTAGTGATCTTTGAAGGGGCATATCTCAAAGCTCATGCAAGGTATGGATATAGTTCTTAGTGCTATAGGACCATGTTGTGGAGACCTACAATAACCTCTCTCTCTTTTTGGAGATATTATTTTGTTTTGATTTTGTGATGCCATCTTGGGTGATGCCGAAACTTGTAGTGTTGGCTAGTACAAAATTGCCAACTACCAAATCTCTCTCACCATTTGTTGTGGGATGAAACTATCTATTCTATTAGCTTTGGGTGGGTAGGTAAACCCTAGCTCCAAGCTCATCCCATCTTTTTGAGTGCTCAAATATTCTTGGGCATGCCAAACTAAAATGTCCCTAGGAGTCACTAAATGTCATAGGGTAGTGATCTTTGATGAGACATATCTCAGAGCTCATGCAAGCTATGGATGCAATTTTAGGTGTTATAGGAGCATGTTGTGTGGACCTATAATAAACTCTCTCACTTTTTGGAGATCTTATTCCATTTTTATTTTGTGATGCCATCTCAGATGATGCTAAAACTTGTAGTGTTCACTAGTACAAAGTTGCCAACTACAGAATCTCCCTCACTGTATGTCATTGGATGGAATTGTCTATTTTGTTAGCTCTAAGTGGCTAGGTAAACCCTATCTCCAAACTCATCTCATCCCTTTGAGTTCTCAAATATTTTTGGGCACACCAAACCGAAATGTCCCTAAGAGTCATTAAATGCCATAGGGTAGCAATCTTTGATGGGGCATATCTTTGAGCTTGTGTGAGGCAGGGATGTGATTCTAGATGCTATAGGACTATGTTTCTAAGACCTACAATAACTTCTCTCACTTTTTGGAGATCTTATTCCATTTTGATTTTTTGACGCCATCTTCGATGATGTTGAAACTTGTAGTGTTGACCAATACAAAGTTGTCAACTGCGAAATCTCCCACATCATTTTTCATGGGATCAAACTACCTATTTAACTAGCTCTTGGTGGCTAGATAAAACCTAACCTCAAGCTCATCTTGTCCCCTTCAACACTTGAATTTTCTCGAGCACATCGAATAGAATCATCCCTAAGAGTCACTAAATACCATAGGGCAATGATATTTGATAGAGCATGTCTTGGAGCTCATGCAAGGTATGGATGTGATTCTAGATGTTGTAGGACCATGTTGTGGAGACCTATAATAACCACTCTCATTTTTTGAAGATATTATTCCATTTTGATTTTGTGATGCCATCTCGAGTTATGCAAAAACTTGTAGTGTCAGCTAGTACAAAGTTACCAACTACCAAATCTCCCTCACCATTCATCGTGGGATTGAACTGTATGTTTCATTAGCTGTAGGTGGCTAGGTAAATCCTAACCCTAAGCTTTTTCCATCATGTTGGGTGTTCAAATGTTCTCAGGCATGCCAAACTGAAACATCCCTAAGAGTCACTAAATACCATAGGGTAGTGATCTTTGATGGGGCATATCTTAGAGATCGTACAAGGTATCGATGCAATTTTGAGTAGTGCTATAGGATCATGTTGTAGAGACCTACAATAACCTCTCTTTCTTTTTGGAGATCATATTATATTTTAATTTTGTGACACCATCTCAAGTGATGCTAAAACTTGTAGTGTTGCCCAGTACAAAGTTGCCAACTCTGAAATCTCTCTCAACTTACATCGTGGGATCAAACTATCTATTTTTTTAGCTTTAGGTGGTTGGGTAAACACTAGCCCTAAGCTCCTCCCATGCTATTGAGTGCTCAAACATTCTCAGGAACATCAAACTGAAACATCCCTAAGAGTCATTAAATGCCATAGGGCAGTGATCTTTGACTATGGAAACTGATTATGCCATTTGATCCAATGATGGAGACTCATGATAGAAGGTAAAGGGGTGAGCATACACCTCAATTTGAAAAAGTTATTTTTTTATGGTAATAAATTAATCCTTTTTTGTATGGTCAAGGAACTTAAGGTCACCTGTAAACCCAAGTTGCCTTAGTCCTAACTATTTTTCTTTTTTTTGTTTTTTTTGTTAATAAGTGGACTCAATAAGTGTTTTGATAGTAATTAAACCTTATATAGGTCCTATGTGTTACCAAAAACCACTTGGTTAAGTTCTAGGAAGAGTTAGTGCAAAAATTCCATTTTGCAATGAAAGCTGCTGACAACTTTTTGGCAATTTTAGCAATTTTTTGGAAAACCTTGAAATTAACCTTGTAACCAATAAAACTAATTGATAATCAGTTGGAATGCATGTCAAATTATGGAAATATCCTTGATTAATTTAGAGGAGGCATAAGTGTTGGTGATTATTAAGTTTTCTTTTATATGGCACGTTAAACTTGTATATAGGATCATTGAGTTATTTTCGAATATCATTACTTCTTTTTTGGAACAGCAAACTAATATTTTGTCAGAATGAAACACCACTTTAGCTGCATGCTATCACTAAATGGAGTTAGTGGAATATGTTAAGGAACTTCTTTGTTGTCTTAATAGCCATTTCATGGCTTTGAAACATAATCACTTCCCTTTTAGAAGAGTTATCTAAAAATCAGCAAATTACATGTTGCAAAGAAAATATAGTCATTGGATGTTGGAAGATTGTTTTCACTCATATGATGTTAGAGAATATCTTGGAAGGATGGAATAGATGATAGACTGAAGTTTTTGAGATAGTTATTAGGTGTTCCTTGAAGTTTCTAAGATGTTAGTTTGAAGCAAGAAGTTGATTATGATCCATTTCTCAAATTTGCTCATTTTTCTCTTATCACTTCCAAAGTCTTGAATACAGAAAGTGATTAAGTAGTTTTTTAAAGTTGGGTAGAAGTTTGTTCAATATTGTAACCAAGTTACAAAGAGTCTTTGAAGACACTTACAAAGGTGGGAAAGGTAGTTTTCCTTAAAAGTGTTCTTGTTGGGAATCCACTAGCTTTTGATGTAAGCACTTTGCATCATTTTGGATGCAATTTACATTAAAATGAAATACATGAAATGTACTTAAAACTTAAACAAGAAAAACAAGATATATATTATGATAACCAATAATGTCATACATGAACAAAAATATAATATATTATGATAACCAATAATGTTGTATATGAACAAATATATAATATATTATGATAACCAATAATGTCATACATTAACAAATATATAATATATTAAGATAACCAATAATGTCATACATGAATAAACATGTCATATATTAACCAATAATGTAATAAGTCTAATAATGTCATGTATCAAATATATATCATACATCAAATAAGAAATGCCATATATACATCAAATGTATATCAAATATGTCCACTGACATAAAATCCAACATATATGTCCACTAATGCCTATGCATATGTGTCTATCAACTATATCTTCTCCTTCCCATGAGGGGAAGTAAAAAAACCCCTAGAGGTCTTCAGTTGTGATGTGGAGGGGGATAGTGGGGATGGTGGGGTCTTCCTCACATGCTTGCTCATACTCTTTTTTAGGCTATTCTCTAACTCAAGCTGATACAAACAAAGTAGATATGAATCAATAATTATTATACATTGAAATCAAATATATGTACACACAAAATTAATAATTTTTTTTACTGCCATCAAATAGTCACTCTATACGTCCACCTTAAAGGCTCGCATATGATCAAGTGTAATAAGGCCCTACAACAATTCAATCAATATAATCACTTATAAATAACATTAAAATTTTTAATAAAAACTTATAAGAAACAAATAAAACTAAGAAAAATCTTGCATATCTTGGTCAATGGCTCTGAATTAGTTATCACTACAGCAACTCTGTGATCGATGGATTGGAAAAGATGAGGAGTCTCAGACATCAACAACTGCATGTCATATAATATAACTTACATGTAACATGAAATAAAAAACAAATATAATCAAATGAATTAAATTAATATGAAACAAATGTATCTCTACAAAGCTTGTATCATGCCTATGCTTGGAGTCCCTTGTGAATGTCGATGGTCTAGTACAAAACTAATGCACATACATAATTTTTTTGTCAATCCTTCATATGATTACTTAATAAATATATGTATTAATTTAAATGATTAAATTGATACATACCTTTGGAATCGTTGATAGGACAAAAAATGGGGCCAGGGAATCTATACTAGGGCCACCAACATTCTTACCTTGAATTTTGAACAATATCAATAGATGCTAGTTAATTAGTTATTCACTATGCATATGAAATAAAATCAAATAGTTTATTATAATTATAATTTACCTGGTGTCAATACCAAATGTCTCACTCAGGAACTCATCAGTGACTAGCTCATCATCAATATTGTCTCCAGCATGACTATCAAATGTATATAAGGATCCACATAATGTGCATGTGTGACCACAAAGCACAGAAGGCTCCTCCTCAACTAATGGACTCGTGAAATGAATGAGGGTCTACATTAAAGCATTAATAGTCCCTAGAGTGCCAGTCTCTACATGTTCCTTCACAAGTGAAGGAATAATAGCATGCTCACCCTATTGCTTAACAATAGGTGCCTTAACTACATTAGGGTCATGATGTGCCCCCAGCATCTCAAATCATGACCCCCCACCTCTACCTTGAGATTCTAATACATCAAAATAATTGGGGATCTCCCCATAGAAAAATTCACAATAAAATTTCTTTAAGAAATACATTGGAACCTCATGATTATGTAGGGAGAGGCATCAAAGACCATCTACCATCTATAACAAAAATTATTTCTAATACCATCATGTATGCACCAATGGATGAGGAATCTTTTAGTTGTAGTTTTAACATTATCTTGTTCTCCAAGCTTTTTAAACAATGCACAAAAGCTACCTTTTTCTATTTCTTTTTTTTCTTCCTACATCTTGATATGATAATTTGTTTGCATAATATCTTCTTTGTTCATCCCTCTTAACACATCAAATATCCAACTGACCACTAACAGAAGCTACATGAGTCATAATGGACTCGAGGGAGGATGCCAATTGTGCTCTAAACAGATTGGTTTTTCCACAAGCTTTCAACCTACTAATGAGTGCCTCTAATTTATTTTTCCCTCTTTCTATTTCATTCATTATGTTGTCTTGGGTTCTAGGAGGAGTTATTCCAATCGGTACAAGTTGTGGAATTCATTTCTCTTGTTGTGGATGGTTTTAATTTTCATCTTGTGGAGGGTTTTGATTAGGATTTTGTGGAGGGTTTTTGTTTTGATTTTGTTGATTTGGTTGAAGATTTGGCAGTTGATTATTGACATTTCTTGATAAGAAACCAATTGCAATCTAAATAAATAAACAAAATTAAAGAAAAATTGAGAACACATACAAAACAATATAAAAACTTACAAAAAAATGCAAAAACATATAAAAAAATACAAAAACAAGAGTAGAAAACATACTACGTGATCCCAATCTTGAACTTTAGTGATGAGGAGGCATTTTGAGGAGGTAAATTGTTCAACTTCTTCAATCCATGTGCATGCTATTGAGGAGAAATGCAAAAGCTCGCTAGTTTGCAAGCCATTTATAAAAAAAATTAATTTTACAAAGCGCATACGCCCTATAGCATGCACAAGCTTTTTCTTGCACTCCACAAGCCTAAGCTTGTGGAGCACAAGCCAAAGCATGTGCATGCTATAGCACATATGCGCTTTGCAAAATTAAAAAAACTTTAGGTGTCATGTTTGGTACCACAACTTGGTGCACATACCCCTATATCCTGATAGAATAGATTACTTCTAGTTTGATAATCTTTTCCATTAAACTTCCTATTTGTATCATATATTTTGGTAGTTTTGGTTTCAAATTCAACCTTGCATTACAGATTATTCAATTGTGACACACTTAACAAGTTATAATTTGATCCTTAAACATAATAAGCATTGTCACATGAAATCTTGTTTGTGAGTTTGATAGACCTTTTTTCCTTTTATCAAACATGGTGCATCAATACCAAATCATACACTATTTCCATCATAACAAGTTAAGGTAATGAGCTTGCTTTTGTCTCTAGTCATGTGATGTGAGCATCCACTGTCAATGATCCATCTATCATTCTTGTTCACACAAGTCACAAGTTTAGTTGTCTCATCCTCATCAGATTTTTCCTTCATTACAACATATACCACTTCATCATCATGTTCATTAGAATCATTTTCATTAAAAATGTAGCATTAGTTCTTGCCTTTGTCTTTTTAATCTTTGTTTTCATCTTCTCTTCTATTTTGTAATGTAGTTCTTCTTCTGTGTAAATCTTGTAGCAATATGACTGACTTCATTACAATTGAAACAAATGATGGGTAACTTACCTTTGAACTTTCTTTTACTTCTGTGAAATCCCCTTGCTAGTAGTGCTTCCAATTTTTCAATGTCTTCCTCATCCATATTATTTTCATTGGATGCATATTTTATGTTTCTTTTCTTCTTCTTCTACTTTACCTCCTTAGAATTCTTCAACAACAACTTAGCTTTGAAAGCATATTCAAGACTCTCTGGTTTGTAATTGTCAAATTTAGATAGCTCAAAAGCAATGAGTTTGTCTACTAGACCTTCAAAGGTAAGGTCACTTCCTAGAATACATCTCAACTCTTGGATTGTAGAAACTCTAATAGCATAGATAGGTAGTAATGTTCTCAAGACTTTACTTAACATAGTATCATTATCTATATGACTAGTAGCTCCTCTTATTGCACTAACAAGTTCCTCTATCCTAGCAATATATTGAGAAATATTCTCACCTTCTTCCATTCTAATGTCATCAAACTTACCTTTGAGGCTCTCAGACTTGGCTCTTTGAACATTTTTGGCTCCTCCATAGATGGTGGTTAGGGTATCCCATGTCTTCTTTGCAGTGTCCAACCTTTCATATCATCAAATTTGGCATAGGTTAGAGCAAAGGAAATCTCCAACATCACTTGATTATGTTCCTTTTTCTTCAACAATTAAGGCTCTTTTTGGATCAACATGTTCCACTATAATGGTAGATTGTGCATGATCTCCAAGTCCTCCAATGTGTACCTTCATCAGACTTTTTCATACAATAAATTTATCTTTGTTGAGCTTAGGTATTTCTATTTTAGACATCTTGATCCTTGTGCTTCTAGTACCTCAAAACTAGTCCTCTTGAGCAGAAGGCTCTAATACCAATTGTTGGAATTCTTTTAGAACAACTGAGAGGAGGGTGAACCAATTATTCAAGGTCCATATATAAAAATAAAAATTTTTATTATCTTAGAGAACCCATAAAACATTCATATTCATGTAGCATCCAAATAAATATGTGAATACTTAAAACTTGCATGTTACTATCAAATCAAATTGCATAAATGTAAAGCATGAAACATAACACATTCATTATCACATTTGATACAATGATTTAATGTGAAAACCCAATTTGGGAAAAGCCACCAATAACATGCTACTCCTTTTCACTCTTCTGAAGTAATGCCCTATGAAAGGCCAACCCTTTTAAATGTTACAATACACACTATTAAATGTGACTTGGTTAAGGAATTTCAATCACGTTGTTAAAAGTGAGCCTTGTTAGATGAGTTTAGGCCATTTACTTGGAATGCCACCATGTTAAAAGATTTTCAAATGAATATTAGGTCAACCTTAATCCAAAGGATTTACCCTAGACTAATACAATTGTTAGAGAGTAATAGTAGAGTTTTGATTTGATGCAACTTGCAACTTCACTTATAGATTAGAGATCTTTGTTTAGTCCTCAATTATGCCTAGCTTTCATACTTTTTAGTTTTGATAGTCTATTCACCCTTCAAGAATTCATCTCTTTAAGCCTTCTTCTTGGTATGCCATTGCATATTCTTCTCTTGGGTCACTTGGTGAAGAAAAAACCCTTAATTCCTTCTCCTCCTTAGGTTCTTGCACATGACACCAACCTCTCTAACTCTTTTTCTTCATGATCAAACATTCCTATGTAAAGGAAATTAGAATATTTACCCACTCATTATAAATCATCTAAATTAGAGTTTTGGATGGATTAGGTAGGATAAAATGTATCTACTCCATAGCTTGTCTATCCTAGAAACTTCTCCTAGAATCCATTTAAATTTTCCTAAAAAAGGTTTATATTAAATTATGTGCCACCAACTCATCAATCTTATCTTCCTTCTAATTCACTAGTTCCAAGAGTGCAAACTTGTCAGCTAAGATTTGGAGAATCTTTGATCTTTATCATAATGTAGCAACTTAGCATTATCAATCTAGCCGATGTCGAGTAACATAGTATGTGTCGAGCTTTAGAAGATTGATAATGTCAAGCTACTGTATTACGATAAAGATCAAATATTTTCCAAATCTAAACTGACAAGTTTTTTCTCTTGGAACTTGTGAATTAGGAGGAAGATAAGATTGATGAGCTCATGGCATAGAATTTGATATAAACCACTTTTAGGAAAATTCAAATGGATTCTAGGAGAAGTTTCTAGAATAGACAAGATATGGGGTAGATACTATCTTACCTAATCCATCCAAAACCCTAGTTTAGCTGATGGATAATGATCTAGAAAATATTCTAATTTCTTTTATATAAGAATGTCCGATCATGAAGCAAAAGAGTTAGAGAGCTTAGTGTCATGTACAAGAACTCGAGGAGAGGGAATTAAGGGTTTTTTGCTTCATAAAGTTGTTATAAATGATTTAGAACAACTGAGAGTGGGGGTGAATCAGTTATTCAAGGTCCAAATGTCCTATTCAAGCTTTTTCATCAGTAAAGTGTGCCCATTTAACTATTCATTCATCCAAGCTTTAACTTTCCTATTCAAAAACTTACTATAAATCAACATGCAACCATAATACATGAAAAGATCAACACATAACATAGTGATTTTTGTGGAAACCCAATTTGGGAAAAACCACCAGTAACATGCTACTCAATTCTCACCCTTCTAAAGTGATTCCCTATGAAAGGCCTACCTTGTTAAAGGATACAACACACTATTAAATGTGACCTAGTTAAAAGATTTAACCACGCTATTAGAAGTGGGCTTGGTTAGAGGACTTAAAAAAATTCACTTCAAATGCCACCCTGTTAAAGGATTTACAAATGGATATTAAACCAACCTAATTCCATACAATTTTCCTTTACCCTAACTGATACAATTTCTAGAGAGTAACAATAATGGGTTTTTACCTGATTATAGAATACAACTCAACTTGCAGATTTTAGATCACTTCTCAACTCATAACATTGCCTAGCTTTTAGTCTCAAAAACTCTTGATAGTTTTTCCTCATTTCAAGCTTAGTCATATTGAGTCTCCATGCTCAATGTACCAATGAAATCATCTCTTCTTAACCACTTGTCAAAGTAGAGTCTCTGTACTCTATTCTTCTTTCTCCTAGATGTCTTCTCCTTGACACCCTTCTAACCAGTTTGCAATTTGGCACTCTAGTAGCTCTTGCTTCTTGGTCTATGTCTACTTAAATATTAGTCTGAAACTTCCTTTCCTACTCAATTCATCCCTCCTTCAATTTCAATTTGTATGGATAATGTAGGATTCATTGAATCTAACCCATGTTATGGTTCATTTGGAAGCATCATGAAGAATCCTATGGAATTTTCTCAAAAATGATTTACATAGAATTTTGTGCCACCAACTCATCATCCTTATCCTCCAACTATTTCAAAAAATTGAGGTAGCAACTTTGTCAGCCTAGATTTGGAAAATCTTTGACTTTTGTAATAATGCAGTAGCTTGACACTATTGAAATCCTGATGCTCGACACATACTATGTTACTCGGTACCAATTACATTTTTACTAATGCTCAAGACCTAAGAAGATTTTTTGATGCTCGACATCCATTAGTTTGCTTGACACTTGAACTTCACTCAGCAGCTGAAGTTCACTTGGCACATACTAATTAACTTAGTTTAAGCTTTGTAATTAACCTTATTACAACTTATTCTTCCAATGTTTCTAAGTGTAGCCAGCCTCTATATCTTCAAGTATGTTATCAATACAACATTTAACCAGTGTCTTAATTGATCCTTGCACTTCATTACAAAACCATAACTCAACCTTTCCTTTAGGTTCTTTTGTTACATCTTGTTGATCAAATCCTCTTCATCAATCAACTAAGTGATAGTACTTGAATCTTATAAGCAATTGTCATTCCTACAAATAACAAGTTTGACATCAATGACAAAAAAATGATTGAAAACACTCTTTTAACAACAATTTCCCTCTTTGATCAATATTCTTCATCAATGATCTTTTAAATTAGATTTCCAACAATCTCCCTCTTTGGCATTGATGGCAAACCAAACTAATCAACCAAATGCTAACTAGGTTTGAATAGTAAGTCAAATGCCAAAAGGTAATTGTGTTAACATCAATTTTTGCATCTCCTTCTTTTGATCTACTATCCTAATTTCTTCATTTCCACTTCTCCCTCTAAGCTATTGTATCCATTTTCTTTTGTTTTCTTCTCTCCCTCTATATGCACTGCTCAACTTCTTTTATTTTTTGTTCATGAATCTGATCAGCCTATTTCTCCCTCATACTATTGATCAAATATTGTTGTTCAGTTTCTTACTACTTCTCCCTCTTTAACAATAATGCCAAAGACATACTCTCTCAGCATCTTGACATGCAAGTGTATAATTTGCAAGCTCTTTCAATTTCTCCCTCTGTCACCTTGCTTGTGACTAATTTGGAACTTCATTACTTCAATTACTTTAGTAAATATCCTATGCATCAGTGCATAGTATTTCAACAATCAATTCCTCTGATGCAAGGTAGACTTGCTTTTTCTTCAAGTACCTTTGGCTAGGGGTATCACCCTTAACTTACCTCTAAGATACTCAAAAGAATCTTTAGGTAGTGCTTTTGTGCAGATGTCAAAAATATACTCCTTTGAGCTAACATATTCCATCTTCACTTGTTTGTCTTCCACTAATTCTTTGACATAGTGATACTTAATTGCAATATGCTTGGTCTTAGCATGTATTATAGGGTTCTTTGATATGTTGATAGAACTTGTATTATCACAATAAAGTATCATAGGCTCATTTACCTCTTCCTTCATACCTTGCAACAAATGTTTGATCCATACAATATTGGTGCAATTTACAGTAGCTACAACATATTCAGCTTCTATTGTTGGTTATGAGGTACGACTCTACTTTTTTCTGGTCTATACAATCAATCTTTTCCCTAAGAAAAGTGTTACTCCACTGGTGCTTTTTCTATCATCAATATTACCTCCCCAATCTACATCAGTATAGTCTCTTAGTACAAAATTTTCACTCCTCTTGTAGTACAAACCATAGTCATCAGTTCTTTTTAGATACCTCATTATTCTCTTTACTGCCATCAAATGATTTTCTCTTAGATTTACAAAAAATCTTGCTACTATTCCAATAACTAATGCAATGTTTGGTCTACTATGTACAACATACTGCAACTTTCCAATCATTGATCTGTATAATGTCTGATTCACTTTGGCTGACACATCATTCTTGGATAACTTATGTCCTATCACCATTGGTGTGCTGACTAGTTTTGAATCTTCTAATCCAAATTTTTTGAGTATCTCCTTGATGTAGTTGGATTGGGTCACAAATATTCCATGCTTCAATTAATTTACTTATAATCCAACAAATAATTTGATTTTTCCAAACATTGACATTTCAAACTCATGTTTCATTTGATCGACAAAATCTCTGCATAGAACATCTTTTCTGCCAAATATTATATCGTCAACAAAGATTTCAGATATCAAAATGTCTTTACCTTTTTCTACCTTGATATACAGGTTGTCATCATATATTCCTTCAAATCATATCTTTACAAGATATTTGTGCAGTCTCTCATACCATGCTCTAGGTGTTTGCTTCAAACGATAAAGTGTCTTATGGAGTTTACAAACCATATTCTTGTTGTTGTTATCAAAAAAGCCCTCTGGTTGTTCTATGTAGACTTCCTCTTCTAGTATACCATTCAAAAAAGAAAACTTCACATCCATTTGGTAGACTTTGAATCCTTTGTAGGTAGCATATGCAAGTGATGTTATTACTCCTTCCATTCTTGCAACAAGGGAAAATGTTTCCACATAATCTAGTCCTTCTTCTTGTGCATAGCCCTTTCAAACTAGTTTGGCTTTATTTCTAGTTATCTCACCATTCTCATAAAGTTTATTCCTAAACACCCATTTGGTATGAAATACATTCTTATTAGCTAGTCTAGGAATTAGGGTCTAGGTTTTGTTCTTTTCAATCTGGTATGTCTCTTCTTTCATAACTTTATACTAGTCATCATCTTGTAGTGCATCTTTCACTATTTTAGCCTCAACCTTCAGTACACATGATTCATTTCTTAGTCTATTCCTTGTCATTGGTCTAGCATCTTTGTCACCAATGATTTGATCTGCAGAGTGATTTCTTCTTACATACTTGGCTAATCTTGGTTTTTTCTTTCTTTTTGTGTTTGATCCTTTAGCTTTGAAGTCATTTTTCTCTTCTCCATCTGGTATTTGATCATCTCTTTCATGTATACTATTTTTAGAATTAGAATGTACATTTTCCTCATTCTACAACTCGGCTTCTGAAGGGAACTCAACATTCACTAGCTGTGATTCGGTTGATATTTAGATTTGTTGTTGATTCTCAACTTGATTTGCAACATTGTCTTCAATAGTCATTCCTTCATAGAAGTATACAAAGGATCTATACTCTTCTGGTTGCTTGGACTCATCAACATCGACTTCTGCATGCTATTCAAAATTTACATTTGCACTCTCCACAATATTGTTAGTGTTAGTATTCAAACACTTATATGCCTTTCTTTTAGTGGAGTATCCAAGGAATAAGTCTTCATCACTTTTTGTATCAAACTTTCCATTTCTAGTATCTTTAAGAATATAAAATTTACAACCAAATACTTTGAAATGTCTTAGATTAGGTGAGTGACCATATCATAATTCAAAAGGTGTTACATTTGTACCTTTCTTGACTTGAACTTTTTTCAAGGTGTAGGGTATGTGCAGGATCATGGTCAACAAAACTATCCCCTTAAGTAGCAATATAAAATCAAAAAATTAGGGTTATGTCAACTTGACATGTAATTTTCTACTTGTTATTAATTTTATATCAACAAGTTGAGAGAAAAGAATCTCTAAAAAATTGAATCTAGTTTCTAAACTACTATGACTTATCTCAAAAAAATAGAAATTGATTGGTACAATTTTTGAATTTTAATGCAATATTACAAAAATTTTAGAACAAATATATGAAGTAGACGTATGTCTGACCATCTAAATCAAAATCAAATGATAATATTTTTTAATAATATTCTAGACATAAGTAGTAGACTCATGCCTAGATGTGACACATATTTTTGGGTATTTTTATTCTAAATAAATAATAATTAATTAATTTTTGACTTTAGTATTTTTGGAATAAAATAACTACCATGTCGAAACACCTTAACTAATTCAAAACTCTATAAAATTCAATTTTTTATTTTCATTTGTTATAGTAAAAGAAACATAAAATGTGTTGCATTTTTTCAATTTAAAAAATGTTGTACTATTTGAAAGTTATAGTTGTTTTTCAAGTAGTGTGTTAGTTAGCATTTTATACAAAACTCCATTAGAAAATAAGTAATAATTACTTACTAAACTCATAATTTGACAAACCTTGCATTTATGGAAATATAATAACATTCTTAAGAAACCCTTTTCATTTCATCAAATTTTGGTGAAAAAAAAGTCATGAGCTACATGTTTGAAGTAAAAATCACATAAAAATAGACCAAAATCACATTTTTAGGATTTTTTAAAATTGACCATATAGGTTTGGTATCAAAAAACATACTAGACCTTATAAAGATATTAATTATTTTCATTTAGTATTAGGGTGGGTGGGAAAAATGTCGGAATAGATTTTAAAATGGTTTGAGATATTTCAGAACTATTAGATTTTTTAGATTGCCACTTTTTGGCACACCATGATGCTACACATACCCTATAAACATTAGTACTTATAGCTTCTCTCCAATACTTTAGAGAAACATTTTTCTCTATCATCAAAGTTCTTGCATAGTCTATCACTAACCTAATTCTTCTTTCAGCAATACCATTCTGTGGTGGAGTTCTTGGTTCTGATGTTTTCCTTTTGATGCCTTTTTCATTGTAGAATATCTCAAATTCTTTTGATGTAAACTCACCTCCTCTATCTAACCTTAGGCATTTTAGACTCTTTTCTATTTTCTTGTCAACTCTAGCCAAATACCACTTAAACATTTGAAATACATCAAAATTTTTCTTTAAAAACATAGCAGTCATCATCCTGGAACAATCATCTACAAATAGCATTATGCATATGTCTCTTAGGTATCTTTGTACTTATATTGGACCACATAATTCTATATGGACTAAATGTATTACATCTTTGGAAGTATATGTTTTTCTTTTGAAACTAGACTTAGTCATCTTCCCTAGTTGACATTGTTTGCACATTGTGTTTTTTAGGCTTCTTTAGGTTAGGCAATCCTCTAACTTTATTCTTTTTGTTGATGCTAGTTAGAATGGCAAAGTTAACATGACACAATATTTTATGCCATAACCACACATCATCAAATCTAACAACAAGACAAGTTGCATCTTTGATATCTAGGTAAAAAAAGTTACTCTTAGTTTTTTCACTTTTTCCTATTATATTTCCATTAGTGTCATAGATCTTGGCAGTTGTGTTTCCAAATTCTACTTTGTAACCTACATTGCCTAACTGTGATACACTCAATAGATTATAGTTCAATCCTTCAACATGGTATGCATTATCACATGAAAATTTCTCTATGAGTTTAATTGAGCCTTTTCCTTCAATCTAACATGGAGCATCATTACCAAATCTAACACTATTTCCATCGTACTGAGTAAAGGTAATAAACTTACTTTTGTCTCCTATCATATGATGTGAGCACCCACTGTCTATGATCCACTTGTCATTCTTGTTCACACAAGTCACCAATGATGTTGCTTCATCTTCATCTTTATCTGATTCATGCTTCATGGCCACATAGACTACTTCATAATCATTCTCATTAGAATCTGCTTCAACATTGTAGCATCTTTTTCCTTTGTCCTTGTAATGGGTATTTGTAGGATCATGGTATGCAAAAAAGTGGCAATCTGAAAAATTTGTAGTTTTGAAATATCTCAAACCATTTCAAAATCTATTCCAACTTTTTTTTCACCCACCTTGATATTAAATGAAAACAATTAATATCTTTATAGGGTCTACTATATCTTTTGATACCAAACCTATATGGTCAACTTTAAAATTATTCTAAAAATGTGCTTTTGGCTTGTTTTTATGTGATTTTAACTTCAAACATGTAGCTGACAACTTTTTTTCACCAAAATTTAATGAAATGAAAAGGGTTTCTTAAGAATGTTCTTATCTTTTCATAAATGTAAAGTTTGTCAAATTATGGGTTTAGAAAATAATTATTACTTATTTTCTAATGGAGTTACGTATAAAGTACTGACTGACACACTACTTGAAAAAAAATTATAACTTTTAAATGGTACAAAAAAAATTAAATCCCAAAGGTGCATCATATTCTATGTTTCTTCTACTATAAGGGGAAAAAATGAAAATTTAAAGTTTTTAAAGTTTTGAATTAGTTAAGGTGGTCAAACATGAGAATTTTTTTTTTCCAAAATTACTAAAGTCAAAAATTAATTATTAATTATTTATTTAGAATAAAAATACCCAAAAATATGTATCACATCAAAGCATGAGTTTCCTACTTATATCTTGAATATTATTAAAAAATATTATCATTTGATTTTGATTAAGGTGGTCAAATAACATCTACTTCTTATTTTTGTTTTGAAATTTTTATAATATTGCATCAAAATTCAAAATTTTGACCAACCAATTTTTTTTTTTTGAGATAAGTCCCAGTAGTTTAGAAACCAGATTCATTTCTCTCAACTTTTTGATATAAAGTTAATAACAAGTAGAAAATTGTGCATCAAGTTAACATAACCTTGATTTTCTAATTTTTGATTGCCACTTACGAGCATAGTTTGGTTGATCATGATCCTGTACATACCCTAATCTCTACTATCATCTTCTCTCTTGTTTTTGTACTTGTTTCCTTCTTTTTAGTTCTTCTTATGTGTACACCTTGTAGCAATATGACTTACCTCATTACAATTAAAACAAATGATAGGGAGCTTACCTTTGAATTTACCTTTGCCTCTATGGAATATTCTAGCCAGTAGTCCTTCTAACTGTTATACATCTTCTTCATCTATGTTGCTATCACACTTTTCTTCTCTTCTTGTTTGATGTCACCTCCTTAGTGTCTTTCAATGTCAGCTTGGCCTTGAAAGTAGATTCAAGGTTCTCAGGTCTATAGTTACCAAAGTTGGACAATTTAAATATAGTAATTCTTCCTACAATTCCTTCAAAGGTTAGTGTGTTTCCTTGTACACACCTTAGCTCTTGGATGACTAAAACTCTAATAGCATAGATTGGGAGCAGGGTCCTTAAGTATTTGCTATTAATAGTCTCTTCTTCTAGTGAACCACCTAGACTTCTTATTGCACTTACCACTTTTTTCATTCTTGGTCCATATTGAGCAGCATTTTCACCTTCCTTAATTTTCATGTCATCAAAATTTACTCTTAGGCTTTCTCTTTTTTCTCTTTGTACATTCCAATCTCCTCCATTGATATCTATCAAGGCTTTCTACATTTTGAATGCAATATCACATTCTTTGATGTCATCAAATTTAGCATAACTGAGTACAAAGGCAATCTCTAGCATTTCCTAATTATGCTCCTTCCTTTTTTTTAAATCATCCAAAGTAAGAGGTCCAATTAGGTCTATATGTTCTATTCCAATTGAGGTTTTTGCATAATCACCTATTGATCCAAGGTGCCATTTCATCAGGCTCTACCATGCAATGAAGCTATTTTTTGAGCTTGGGAACATCCCTCTTAGAAATCTTGATCTTCCTTCTTCTAGTACCTTGAAACTAAATCGACAGATGGCTTTGATACCAATTGTTAGAATGGTAAAAGCATAGATCTATGTCACCGTTTATGATACCAAAACCTATTTTGGTCAAATCTCATTTCTCTATCAAAACTCATTTTTTTTCGAAAACTAAAAATACCCTTTTATAGATCTCAGATTCAATATCATCATTATATAATTTTTTTAGTATTTTGATTAGTTATAATATGTTATAATCTCAAAATATTAGAAGTTGATATTTCAATATTTCAAAAGATGCTCCCTCAAAAAAGGAAAAAAAAATAGTAAATCATAGCAAAAAAATTAAAAAATCATATTTATCTCTAGAGGAGAGAATCCTCTTCACAAATATGTAATTTTTTTTCAAGAAGGTATATATTTGATAGGGAAGTTTTGATGAGAAAAAAAAACTATTGGATTTTGATAAGGTCAAACTTGAGTACTTCTAACAAAGAAAATATACATAAAAAATAATTATTTCTTTTTTTGTTCCCTAGCTATACATGTCATCTATAAGATATTTTCAAATCAGAACAAAAATAGATGATTTGCATATACTTGTTTGATGGGAAGTACACCCTATATTTTTTCCAATTATAAAAGGGACTTCAAAATAAAATAAATGGAATTAATTCTTACTAAAAAATATTCTAAGAATTATAAGCATAAAATTCATTCAGTTCTACATATTTCATCAGTTTACGTCATCTTCATATTCTAAACTCAAATACCATTTTTTTGTCATTAATGTTGAACTGTCGCATTCTGATATCACGTTTCTTTATAAAAGGTGACATAGATTTGTGCTTTTACCAAAAAATACTTTAGAATAACTAAGAGGGTGGGTGAATCAGTTATTCAAGGTCCAAATGTCCTATTCAAACTTTTTGATCAGTAAAGTATGCTCATTTAACTATTCATTCATCCAAGCTTTAACTTTCTTATTCAATAAGTTACTGTAAATCAACATGCAGGCATAACACATAAAAAGATCAACACATAACATAGTGATTTACGTGGAAACCCAATTTGTAAAAAAATCACCAGTAACATGCTACTCAATTCATGCCCTTTTGAATTGATGCCCTATGAAAGGCCTACCCTATTAAAGGCTACGACACAATATTAAATGTGACCTGGTTAAAGGATTTAACCACACTGTTAGAAGTGGGCCTGGTTAGAGGACTTTAGAATATTCACTTGGAATGCCATCCTATTAAAGGATTTACAAATGGCTATTAAACCAACCTAAGTCCATAGGATTTTACTTTACCCTAACTAATACAATTGCTAGAGAGTAACAATAAGGGGTTTTGACCCGATTACATAATACAACTCAACTTGCAAATTTCAAATTACTTCTCAGACCATAACATTGCCTAGCTTTTAGTCTCTGAAACTCTTAACAGTTTGCCCTCCTTTTGAGGTTAGTATCCTTGAGTCTCCATGCTCAATGTACTAGTGCAATCATCTCTTCTTGACCACTTGTCAAAACAGAGTCTTTGTGCTCTATTCTTCCTTCTCCTAGATGTCTTCTCCTTGACACCCTTCTAACCACTTCACAATTCGGCACTCCAGCAACTCTTGCTTCTTTCTTTTGTATCTCCTTAAATAAAAGTCTAGAACTTCCTTTCACACTCAATTCTTCCCTCCTTCAATTTTAATTTGTATGGATTAGGTAGGATTCATTAAATCTAACCCATATTATGTTTCTTCTAGAAACATCATGAAGAATCCTCTAAAATTTTCTCAAAAATAGTTTACATAGAAATCTATACCACCAGCTCATCATCCTTATCCTCCAACTATTTCACAAAATTTAAGGTAGCAATATTTTCAACTCAAATTTGGTGAATCATCAACTTTTGTAATAATGCAATAGCTTGGCACTATTGAAATCCTGATGCTCAGCACATACTGTGTTACTCGCCACCAACTACATTTTTATTGATGTTTAGCACCTGAATTTCACTTGACACCTACTAAGATTTTCTGATGGTCGACACCTATTACTTTGCTCAGCACCTAAAGTTCACTTGGCACACACTGATGAACTTAGTTCAAGCTTTGTAGTTAACCTTTTTACAACCGATTCATCCAATGTTTTTAAGTGTGGCCAGCCTCTATATCTTCAAGTATGTTATCAATAAAACATTTAGCCATTTTCTTAACTGATCCTTGCACTTCATTACAAAACCATAACTTAACCTTTCCCTTAGGTTCTTTTGTTACATCTTGTTGATCAAATCCTCTTCATCAATCAACTAAGTGATAATACTTGAATCTTATAAGCAATTTTCATTCCTACAAATAGTAGGTTTGACATCAATGACAAAACAATGTTGAAAACATTCTTTTAACAATAAAGAGAAGAGTCTACAATGGCATACCAAGCAAGAAGGCTTAGGAAGATGAATACTTGAAGGGTGAACAAGCTGTCAAAATTGCAATGTATGAAAGCCAAGTAAAATTGAGGACTGAATAGAGATCTATAATCTGCAAGTGAAGTTGTAAGTTGTATTAGATCAAAGCTCTACTATTGCTCTCTAACAATTGTATCAGTCTAGAGTAAATCCTTTGGATTAAGGTTGAGTTAATAGTCATTGGAAAATCCTTTAACGAGGTGGTATTCCAAGTGAATAGCCTATAGTCCTCTAACAAGGCTCAAGGGTGATTGAAATCCCTTAACTGGGTCACATTTAATTGTGTTTATTGTAATGTTTAATAGGTTTGACCTTTCATAGAGCATCACTTCAGAAGAGAGAAAAGTAGTAGCATGTTACTAGTGGTTTTTTCCAAATTGTATTTCCATGTTAAATCATCATGTCAAATGTGTTATGTTTCATGCTTTAAAATTTTGCAATTTGATTTGATAGTGACCCACAAGTTTTAAGTATTCACATATTCATTTGGATGCATGCATGAATATGAATGTTTTATGAGTTCACTAATGTAAGAATAGTTTTATTTGTACATCTGGACCTTGAATAATTGATTCACCCCTGTCTTAGTTATTCTTAAAGAATTTCGACAAGGTTGTCACATAATTTGGCCTGGAGAGTGCATTGGACAAGTATCCTTTTAAAATATTCATCTATAATTGGATTGATGTTCTAAGCAATAGTGTCAGAAACATCCTTTACTTTGATAGTTTTAATTATTATACTTGTCTCCTATGAAGGGTTGGCACTCATCATTAGTCTATCTTGTTCACTTGATTCTTGTTGCTACTCTTCCTTAGCTAGTACCTAATTATCAATATTCATATAAGTGCCTCCCTCTATTGTTCCTTGATCATTATCATTTTCTTCATAATCTTCTACCTCAATAGGTTCTTGGTCAGCTTCTTTAGTTGTGGACAATCTATATGTAATCTTCTACATTTATTTGGACTTTTCTACAACATCCTCTATGTTACGTTGTAATATGCTAAATGCCCTATATTTTGGCACAAATATAACAACATACTTCTTAATGTCCTTGGAAATTTTTGGCTTACTAAGTTTTTCAATAACTTGAGCAAGTTTTATCTCTCAAATTTTCTTCTTTGTTTCTAAACAATAGTGTCATTTCTGCTCAACTCTATCATATAGGATTTTAGGATTGTAGTTGGCAAGCTCTAGAGGAGTCTGTTAAATATAGACTTCATGGAATATACTATCTCTTCTACTTGAGTCTTCTCATTCTTTCCAAGATTATCAAATTTAATGTGAGAGAAACCTAATAAGTCAACATTGTTTCTAATGTTCTCACATAAGTAATCTAGGTCTGAGGAGCGGTTGTGGCTCACCACTTGGAATTGGCTATTGCCATCAAATTCAGCCTAAGAAAAATACTTTCCTCTTGGTATTCTCAGTGCTCCACCTACATGTTCTTTAGGCTTGTCTACCTCTTTAGTCTTCTGTGTAGTGACTCTTGTACTAGCCCTTATGGTAGGTCTTGTTTTTTAGGGATGATTAGGTTTTGTAACCTTCTTTGTTTTTGTCACTGCTTGAGTCTTTTCCTTTCTTTTCTTCTTCTTAGTAGTTATAGGTGAATCCTTGACTTCTTCTTCCTTGACACATTCTATAATCTCTACTTTCTCCTCTTGTTGATCCTCCCTTTGACCTTGTGTCAGTGCCAATGGTGCTTGATCTTGTGTGTTTTCTTCTTCTTCCTCATCTTCCTCATCTTCTTCTTCCTTGGCTCCTTCACCAAATTTTTCTTTTAGTTTCTTCACCAATTTTTTCTTCTTCCTAATTATATAGGTAGTCTTCAATTACATGGTGATATTTTTATTTGGCCAATTTATAATTACCAAATTCTTGGGATTCTTTGTTCACTTCTTCTTCGAGTAATGTTGTGATTGTTGCAGAGACCTCATCATCATTGATCTCATATCCTAATGGCCTTAGGAATCTTACCCTAGGAATTTCTACTTGTAAATAAGTGAAATCAACATCAAATAAGAAGAAAACATCATCTAAATTTTCCTCCTCTAGTGATACTAGTATCCTTAATCTCTTTTTCATAGATTGCTTAAAATCTTCAAAATTACTAGTCATCAGTAACTCAAAGTTATCACCTAATTGTTCAATGAACACTACTATCTATACTAAAATTGACCTATTTACCTTGCATATAACCTTAAAAAATGTAGGAAATTTATTTTTCACATAGACAAAAATACATACCAGAATAGATCTAAATTTACACTGTGCACTCTTGGTTTTCCTTATAGCTCCTAGATTCTCGATCAATTGTTGAAACTGCAACTTGGCAAGATCATAAGTATAATACATCTTCAAAATTTTGCAGCCTGTCTCCACTATAATGCAAGGTACATGGTTTAGTCTACTAGACTGATAAAACTTGTGTGGTATTACCTTCACTACAAAAGCTATCAGGGGATCTATGATAGTATGAATAGTCATTCCCCTCTTATTCCATACAATCCTTGTGTTCTTTTTAATGACTTCCTTTGTCTCACTTCTCATGGTCTTTGTCTAATTTAGGGTTAGATACCTTGTTACCCTATGAATTATCTTCTTTGTGATTTTAACTACCCCATTCTCTAACCATATTGAGCTTTCATGAATTATGAATAAGCAATATTAATCCACTTAGTTTTGGAGACATTGGGGAAATCTATGGCACAAGTTAACCCTCTTCTCTACAATTTTAATTTTTCTCCTTCAACACTCCATTTTTGCATAGCTTTCCATATGTTTCTCTCATTTCCATGTCTTCTATGTTTCCTATCTTACATGTGTAATAAATTGTAGCAACTTGAATCATCAAGACTTGTGGTGGTATCATAGACAATGCACCTGAGGGATCCTACTTATATGCTATATTTAGAATTGCCTTGAAAATAGGTAATTTGATCTCATTGCTAATTAACTAAACATTCAAAACTTATTTTCCCTCTACAACTTCTCTTTAAAATAACTAGACACCATTACATATATCTAGGGTTTGCAAAATTTGAAATTGCATAGCTCGGTACACAATAAATACCTTATAAATTATCCTTGAATGGTGGCAAAACGTCATTTAAATCTCCTACAAATTCTACATTTCATTTTTCTCTCTTCATGCACTTCTTTGAATTCAAATGAAGAAGAAATTGATCAAATAGCTTTAAAAACATTGCATTTAATGCTAAGTTCTTACACAACTATAAGCTTAGCATCAATTGAATTTTTGGATCACTCAACATGCACATATATTTCCATATTCTTGGAAACCATTATGAGCTTGAAATCGACTAATATTTCACTTGACAACAATATGAAACTTTACATACTCTATAGCAACATGAAAAACTAAGAAAACTTAAAGATTTTTCTTTGATTTCTAACACCACTTTGCATTTTTATTCATCCATATGAAATCTTTTCAAAACTATTTTTGTTGGAATTGATGTATGGTAAATCTTTTAAATATCAATTGAACATACCTCTTGAATACTTAGCTTAATGAGTTGTAATCACCTAGTCCATTGGGTGAAGTGATCTCATCTACACTTGATGTGCTACAATCCTCCTTTCTCTTCCATGTCTTGTTCATCTCATTTTTGACATTTTCAATATATGCCTTGCCTTAAGACTTGCAACTTGGTTCCTTTGACCTTGTTGGATAGTATCTGCTAATGTGACCAGTCTTTAAGTAGCTAAAATGTGTGGTTTCACTCAACCACCTTTTGTAATCACTTCTTAAATGTGTTCTAATACAATTCTCAAGAACAAGTCCATACTATTGATAGTAGTGACAACTATACCTTGTATTATAATCTCAATTATAAGACTTTCCATTATTCTTTACCTTTGTATGCTTATTTGATTACCAGTTAGATTTGGATCTACACTCAAAAACTCTATGCCCATACTTTTTATAGTTATAATAGTATCCTTCAAATCTTTGAGTGTGCATGTTCTTGATCCTGCATTCATTTGCTTGATGACCTTGTTTATTGTACTTGTGGCAATGACCCATGTTCTTCTACTTACTATTGTGACTTATAGTCTTGCTCTTGCACACATTAGTAGTATGTCCTAATTTACCATAATTTTTGTCACTTATTTCTTCATCACTTCTCGATGGTTCTCCTTCTTTAGTTCTAGAGTATCCCAGTCCAAATGTATCATTGTTAGATCTACGAATTTCATTAATTGTTCAAATAGCTTTACTAGGTTTATTGAAGCTTTGAGAAAACTCCTTTTTCCTTTTTAGATCATTTCTCAACTATTCATTTTGCAAATGTAATGTTGTGACCTTAATGTCCTTTGTATTTAGTTCATGATTTGTAGTCATCATTTGGCCCAAAGTTTCCAATTGTATGTTAGCAATCCTAGTTACTTTTGATGATCTCTCTTCTTTTCTATTGATGAAAATTATTTTCTCATCTTCAATCATAACTTTCTCTTCCATAGGTTTCTTTTTCTTTTTAGTTACCTCACATGGTAATATGACTTGTGATTTTTTCTCTATCTTAATATTTTTTATCTATTCAAGTAGAGTTATGTTCTTTTCCATTAGATTTATATTTGCTACATCAAATTCCTTGGAGTTTCCATCTACAAATACTTTAGTAGTGTCCATCTCTTGGTATTGTGTACCATTCTCCACAATAGTAATTTCCTTCCTTCTTCTTAATGATTTTTTTATATCTTCTCTTGCTTCATTCAACTGATGTGGAATGAGTTATATTTCAATCTCTTAGTTCTCACTAAATTTTCCCAACTTGTAGACTTCCATTTTCAAGATCTTTTCTCAAAGTTACAAAGATTTACTTTCAGAGGACTCAACTTTAATAACAATTCTTGGAATTACAATAGGAAAGACAAACTCTAAAAGGGGGAATGAATCAGTGCTTTAGACTTTAACTCATAAAGCATTCATAACACATCCATCTCATAATTTAATAAGTAAATTGAAATACGATGTAAAGCATATACATCTAAAGTATGTAAACAAGTAAGCATTCACACATATATGACACAAGATATGATTGTAGAAATCTTCTAATAAGAAGGTAAAATTGGGGTGCGGATGACACCCATAAATATTCACTACTATAGTAATAAAGTGTATCTAATGAAGGTTATAATGTTTGATCATGAAACATGATCTACCTTGTGAAATCAAAGGATTACAAAGACTATAAGGTCTTACCTATTAAAGGATTTCAACACCCTATTAGAATTGTGCCTGATTAAAGTACTTTAACTCACAATTAAGTAAATACCTCATTAGAGAATTTTAAATAGCCTATTGGGACTACTCTATCAAGATATTTGACTAATTCACCTATTAGAATGTCTTAGCAATGATCCTATGATTATCACTCTATTTCTTGATGTCAAATTACCTCTATACTGATATATTCTTGATCCTTCTTGATTAGATGTCTCTTTGTTGCTCACTATTTCCTTCCTTTATTCTCCTTTAACTGATTCGATAATATACCTCAAATCATAATACCTTGGTCACCATGAATGTCCTATATGCACATGCAAACTCTCCTTCTCACTCATACTCTACACATTATAACATTTAGGGTTGTTTCCTCATTAAGAACACTTAGGTGACTTAGGATTAGGTATGAATCAACAATTGTAAAAGATGCATCTTGTGAAAATTTTATTAGGGTCTTTTGGGTTATTTGTGAAAATATGCATGAGTTTAATGTAATCATGTTGTTTTCAATATGTGTGATGGATTAGAATACAAAATGTGACTAGATTGTGCAACACATAAGTAATTGTGATAGTGAATGGAAAGTTTCCTGGCCCCACTATATATGTTCATGAAGGTGATAATGTTGTAATTGATGTGAACAACAATGGGCCCTATAATGTGACTCTTCACTGGTAATTATAAAATACTATGCTCCAAATTATACTACCCATGTCCTCATTATTTTTATCTTTATGAACACAAGATAGATCCTTTGTTGAGATTTAATTATTTTTATTATTGCAGGCATATGGGGTGAAGTAGTTGAAATGATGCTGGGGAGATGGACCTTCATACATATCACAATTTCTCATTAGACCAAGGAAAAAGTTTACATACAAATTTACAATCACAATACAAGAAGGTAAGTTGTGGTGGCATGCACGTATTACGTACTTAAGATCCATATCACATGGACCTTTGGTCATTAAACCCCAGCTTGGAAAAGTTTAACTATTTCTGACACCAACTATTGAGTTTCCCATTATTTTGGGTAGGTGTTTCTTTTCATATTGTCTATATAGAGATCAAAATGTGTACTAACCCCTTTTAAGATAATGTATTCTCATTTAGTTAATGAACATAGAATAAGAAAATTTCATCTCTACATATGCATTCCCCCTTTCTTCAATGTAAACCTCTTTTACATTTTATGTTCTGTATCTAAAACCTTTACTTTGTTAAAAGTCATATATTTTTGTTATTCATTTGTTTTGCCTGTATAATAAATTATATAAGAGATATTGTATCATATAACTATCCCAATCATTTTAGACTACAACTTTCAATAAAGTCTCCTATGAATATTGACTTATGAAATAAATTTGGTTGATTGTAAAAGTCCTTATCAATGTTGAATTATGAAGTAAAATTGGTTTATTGTCAAAGACTCTTATTGAATGTTGAAGTATGAGCTAATTATAATGGTTTATCTATGGTGTGTACAATGGAATGGTGGAATTTAAATGTGGAAGATGTGATAGTAGATGCACTAGCAAGAGGAATCATTCCAAATGACTCCGACATACACCATCAATAGCCAGCAAGGAGATTTTTTCCCTTGCTCTACCAATGGTTTATAACTAATCATACTTTCTCTAAACTATCATGATATTCTATATTTAAAACTGATATCCACTAATGAATGAATGAATTCAATGGGTGTAGATACAATCGTTATATTGGTCTAGAAGGGAAAGAGCTACCTACATATTTTATAATAGGGTCTTTTGGGTTATTTGTGAAAATAGATTAATATGACATAGATAAAATACTCCATCTTTCTAATGTGGGTTATTTAGGTGTAAAAAGTAAGTGAGAAATTACTCAATATACTTTTCTTCATTGGCTTTACTTTTTAGACTGCTATTTGGGGGGCCTTCTTTTTTGAGACATTATCACCTTGGTCAAACTTGTTATCAAAATAATCAAGTAAACACCTATAGTCTACAAAAAAGACAACTATATGGAGTCACACATCTTGCAAAAATGTTATTCAAAAAGAGATGTCATAACCTACAAGCTCAATATGATCTAATGAAGCTTTGAATTTTAATGACCATTATAGGTCAATTGCAATGATACGCTTCTAGATTTGATTGTGTTAAGATTTTTACCATCAACATTTCAAATCACACAGAATGATCCATCATCAGGTTGAAGAGCAAGAGATGCAAAACAAAGTGATACAAAAATGTTATGATTGACCTCCACTGCACATTTAATGATGAGAAGAGCTCTTATAAAATTTTTTAAAAAGAGGAGAGATTCAAAAAGTTTTTCAAACAATTACACACAATTAAATGAATGAAGTTTCCCAAATTCATGGTAAATTAGCCTATCAACTTTTAAATTTGTTCATGTGATCAACATTTAAAGGTAGTTATACATAATTTAATCCTTAAACAAAATTTGTCTATAGTATGAATTTGCGGGCCTCATTGCCCATGATATTATTATCTTAGGCCTACAACCTATGAGCACTTTCTTATTTCCCATGATATGTATGTTAATTTTTCTCCTAAAATTTTCAAGTTGATAAGATTTCTAAGGCATTACAATTGAGCAAGGAGATGGAGGCCCATGGTACAAGACACAACAAGAAAACATTTTCAATGCTGATTAATGGTTATGTACAATTAGATGATTGTGCAAATATGTTTCCTATCTTTGAGGATATGTTGAGAGTAGGTGTTTAGCCTAATGTTATGACTTTTAATATCATTATCAATGCATTGTGTAAGCTTGGTAATCTTGATCATGTTGCTAGAATTCTTGAATGAATGTACAAGGAAAGGAAAAAGCCTTTAGCTTGAATATTTAACGCCATAATTTATGGGTATGCAAATTTTGGAAGTATGAAGATGGCTTTAAAAATAGTTAAATGGATGAGGGGATGTGGCTGCATTCTTATTGTGCAAATGTTTAATATTCTCCTATATGGTTAAGTTCAAAAGAAATAAGTAAGTTCCCATTCACCTTTTATTATTTGGAACACATTGGTGTTAGAGTGTAATACAGTCAACCCTCAATTCAAGGTTATATAAAAAAAGTACCAAATATCTACATCGTTGAGTATTGATATCTTCTCTTGTAATGCAAGAGACAAATGATTCATCTTATATTTAGGATTGACATAACTTTCCTCTTTTGTTTCAAATAGGCAAGTAATTAAATTTCCCTTGATAGATCATTGAAATTAAATTTCAAAGTAGATGGATAATTATTTCAAGATTATTGATGACATGTCATTGGCTGGGGTATCTCCAAATGATCATACATATTCCACTATAATGCAAGGTTATGCATTGATTAGTGAGATTGGTAGGGCTTTTGAGTATTTTACAAATATTAAGAGTGAGGGTTTGAAGCTTGATGAAATATCATATGGAACCTTGCTTAAGGCATTTTGCAAGTTAGGAAGGATACAGAGTTCTCTAGTAGTCACAAAGGAAATGAATGTGGTTGGAATCAAGAAAAATGCCTATATTTACAACAGTTTGATTGATGCATACTTAATCTTTATTCCTTTTAGTCCTTATTATTCTAATTTTAATTTTGTTAGGTTACTAGAAATAAAATGACATTTAGTTTGCATTATTCTAGATAGTACTTTATAAACTTCTTAGAATATGATCAGATTTTGTTATATATAATTTTGTGAGGAGGGTATTTTAATGTCAACTAGGACTCATTCTTTTGATGTTTTTCTTGGTGAAAAAACATTTTGACTATTGCAGTATGGGAAATTAATAGATGTTGATAGTATCACTATTTTTTTACGATGTATTTTGGATTTCATTGGTAGCATTCACCTTATATTAGTTGGACATATCTGGTTTAAGAAAGTTTCATTTATTCTTGTTCCAAGTTCTGTTGATGTGATTCCATATAAGTTGTTGCCATGCTTTTCTAGTAGGGAATAGTTAAGGTTCTTTTTGGGTCATTTGTAGTGTCTTAGCAAAATAGTTAGGAAGCATCTATGAATAGGAAGAAAATGCTTTATTGTAATTCCTTTTAATGAACTTTTTAAATGTTACCATGATAAATTATTACCATTGTAATGCAGCTTTGTCAACAAGATGAGCTCTTATTGCAATCAAGTGAAAGCCTACAACCTATGAGCACAATAGTCCCATGAAGATACATGTCTTGTAGATACCTCAGCCCAATTAATACACCTGACCTATGGATGCAGTGATCCAATGAGAGTTTGAATTTTGGTGATTGTCACAACAATGATTCCATGAAGATGCATATCTAGCAAAAAAATTAGCACAATGAACAAACATGATCTCACAAATTTGAATTGATGAAAGATGAAAGAATATTGACAAAAGTGTCAAAGAGAAGTTCTTGACAAATTAATTTTTTTTTAATCAAAGGGAAATCATTGGAAAATTGATATATTATTAATGACTAACTACATCTATCAAATGTATGTAGATGCTTGCTACAATTGGTCAAAGAGAATTGTTAGTTTATACTATTGACTGGAGAAAAATGTTTTTATAGACAACATTTTTAATAACATTTGCTAAGAACTTATAGAAGATCTCTATCTGAATTGCTAAAATGTGATAATACACCTTAAGGTAGTGAAAATGAACCTCAAGAATGCTTGTGATTTTCCCTAGCCTTATGAAATTTGGAGGAAATGGTTTTATTCTAAAGGAATGTGTTTGGAAATTTTTAATTGTTATAAAGAGGAGAAATGGGAAATTTCTTGTGATATTCATGTAATCTAAGATTGCTCCATATGGATGTAGATGGCTATACCAAAATTAAACATCGTTGGACATATAAACAAGTAGCATGTGTGTATGTATTCCTGTGTTTCTCTACATGCATGCAATAAATACCTGATTTAATAATTTTTTAAAGAAATATTATATTCAATACAAATATATTTGATGTCTCTTGAGTTAAATTTAGTCCAAGAAGCTTGAACAACTCTAATTTATCTAACAAGTGTGGAAGGTTCTATTGAGATCAATTTTATGAAATCCTTTGAGACTTTTGAGAATGTCATGTTATCTTCATCACATGCCAGGTTATTGAATTTATGCTAAAACCTTGTTGTCATGGAAGATCTTCATGTGCATCCTCATGGTAGTTGATTCTTTGAAGGACCTCCTTGAGAACATCAAAATTGACAATCCTAATGGTTCATGTATTTAGACTCTACTCTTAAGGATTTGTTCATGGTTGTCGATGGTACAAATAGCTATACTTTGTTTGACCAATCTTTTGGTTTGTTGTTGGATGTGACTATCACACTAGCCCCTACCTTTTTGGGTTGGGTTCCTACCCTACTGAGAATCACCATCCAATAATAACTTCTTTTGGATTCACTCACTGATAAGACTCATACATATTATGATGATAATCAATATCCATTGCAACCCACTATATTTATTTTTTTAAACAAATTTGTTTGGTAGAAATTTTAACCAATTCTTGAAAGTTTTCCACTAGAAATTGGTTGACATTTTGACCAACTTTTTGGTCATGACCATGGCATCCTGGTCATGGGATACACTAGAATTGGTTGATATTTTAGTTCCCTAGCTAGAGGTTTTCCTTTTCTCATAAACTTATATCTTTTCTATCTCCTGATCCTTCTTGTGTATACACTATTTAAGGTTAGAACCCTTCTTAAACAAACATCTAGAGAAAATTCTAGATCATGATCAACAATCTAGATTTCTCCCTTTTTCTTCTTAGTCCCTCTTTTTTGATTGGTTGATTACCTTGCACAAGGATGTATAACCTCTAAAAATACATAACCAACTCCTTACCTATTTCTACAATAATTAAATCACATGTATAAGATGTCCAAAATGGTTTCCATAAATGTTTGTGGCATCACAATCGCATACGTCAAAACTAGTTTACTCGACACTTGAATACCTTGAGGCTTATTTTACTCGGCACAAAGTGTTTAAGCTTTTAGAAAGAGCCTTACTTTAAGCATTCAAGTCTATTTTTTTTCCATTAGAGACATATTGAGTTATAACTTCCTTCTGCCTAGGTTGACATCACCATTATTTCAACCCTTTAGAAACATGTACATGATGTTTACCTTGGCCTCTTTCATTCTCTCCCTACTAGAAACCATCTTGACTTCTTATAGTTTATCACACAATTCTTTCTCCTTCCTCAATTTATCACAATTACCCAGCTCCCTTCTCCTCAATCTCCCTCCAATTTTCTTAGTTGTAGAGCCTAAACAACAAAATATGCAAACACATTAAATCATAGTTCCTAAAAGGATCATTGACATGCTAACCTATAAAACATCTAGAGAATTCATTAAAACACTATTACAACTCGTGTACTTACCAAAATAATTAAATTTAGCTTCCCAAGTATCTTTGTTCATGAATGAAAATAATAGAAAAATTTGCTATTTTTCTTGATATCTTATCATAATTAATTATACACGTTAACCCATCATTAAATTTTTCCACATAATTCCAAAATGTGATTACTCTTCTATCTATGATGACATTGGCTAATGAATTAAAAACATTGTTCACTTCTCTATATAAATGTTGGATATAAAAATTTTAATGTTTAAAACACGACTTTTGGGTTACTTAATAACATTATCAATTTAGACCATGATTGGTACAAGAAAAAAAAATTTAAAATATTTCAGGCGAGTTGCCTTCAATCCAAATACCGTTCACTTAGTGAACACTATCCAATTTCAACCCTTGAAGAAGACTCGTAGATTCTTCCATATGAGGATTTTTTATTAGAAGGGGAATATCAAAAGCCTTAATAAAATTTCCCTAGTCATCCCTAATAATTTACCCACACTGAACCACACCTAGATTTCCCTGAGAAACTCTATGGATATTCAATTTAATCCAACCGTGAGGTGGACGATCCCATCTTGCATTTTACCTTTTATATGTATTCATTACTTTAATATCATTCTTACTACTTTAGTTTCCACCCACTTCTAATTTCATATGATCTTTATACATGCAATTATTATTTTCCATAATACTCAACTTGATATGCTCCAAAATTAGAGAGGAGGATTGAACTGAGTTCTAAACACCTATTGTTCTTGTCCTTCTAGAGATTCTAGATAACATGAGGGGAAACCATAATCCATAGGTTCCTTTTAAATAATTCCTTTAAAATCATTCCACATCAATCATAGGTCCTAAATTATTTTGGCATTCTACATCAAAGGTTCTTTTTCTTGAGAATTGTGATCTGCAAACTCGACATATACTAGAAAGATATAAAAATATTATTTAGAGATTCATCCTCAATTGCAAATAAAAACCATTTGTTAGGTAAAAACATATCCCTCTTTTTCTAAGGTTTTCCAAACTCAAAATCTTTTCTTGTAGAGTCAGCCAGTGGAAAATATTGATCTTCAGAATAAGGTATATATTCCTAATAGTAGGCCAAATAAAATTATGGATTTTTTTGCTAACAAGACTAAATAAATTCATGAAGAGTTTCCATCCCTAATGAAATAATCCTCATATTAACCCCTAATTATAATGGAGTTGAAACAAAGTTGTAAGTTTGACAACACTAAATAATTGCCCCAAGATCCACCCAATAAGTATTTCTCTAATATCCCTTGTGTAGAACAAGATTTAGTATGCAAAGAACATTAACAAATAAAGTAAACATTCACAAACCAAAAACTAAATTCACATATATGCTTAGACAAAGATAGCAAACAAGAAGTGCAAACTTCACAAGAGAAAACACTCCATGCTTTCTTGATTCTGTAGATGTGTCCTTTTGCTGTGGATGTATGCTCAAGATGCTCAAAAGCTGCTTCAATGGAGATGGGTAATGGCAAATTGGTAGCTTTGTGAGCTCTCAATTTGGCATTATAAGGGTAAGATTGATGGCTTTGGTTCTCAAAATAGCATGGTAACTTTAGCTCAAAGATTATTGATGAAATGGCTTGGGATGGGATTCAATTTATAGGCTAAGGGGTAGAGGGATGGAGGGCTTAGATGCAAGGATGGATGAAGGCTTAAGGAGGGCTAGGATGCACTCAAAGGAGAGCACATGGATTGTGCTTGTTTAGCACCAATGGGAAGGTGACACTTGTCACAAGGAGGATGAGTGTGAGAGGGTAGGGTAAAGGGTTGGTTAAAGGCATGATGAGTGGGGTTGAGTATATAAGAGGGATGTAAGAGGAATGAGTGTGGAAGAGGGAAGAGTATGGAAGATGGGTGTAAGAGTCATGAGTGGGCTTGTAAGAGTCTTTTATGTTTTGTAAGAGCACTCATGACTTAGTGGTTGGGCTTTTTGAGGGGAGACTTTGGTTTGGATTAGGAAAGTCTTAAACTTGTTTAAGGAATGTGACAACATTAGGGGGTGGATTAGGCTTGGGTTTAGGATTAGATTAGAGATGTTAGAGATGTGCAAGTGGATGGCATTAATGAGGGTGGGTGAGTTAGTGGCTAAGCTTGGTTAGTATGGGTGGTGGATTAGGCTAAATGGAGGATTAGAGATAGGTTAGGGGTTTTTGAATTTGAGGATTTCATTTATCAAATAGATTTATTTAATAAATGGGGATTTTTGGAATTAGATAGAAGAATAGGATTTAATTGATAAATAATAGATTATTTGATTTATCAATTAGGACTATAGATGATTAATTAAATTAATCAACTAGGGGATGACAAAGCATTAATTAAATAGAAATTTAATTAATAATGCCCTTTTTAGATAACTAAATAGGATTACTAAAATAGTGTAATCAAATTTAGGTGTCTACACCTTGAACCTTGTCACAAAAGACTACTAGAATCTCTAAATGAAGGGTTTGTAAAGGACCACAAAAGATAGGGTTTTGCCTCATATCTGTGTGATTCAGGAGACAAGTAAATAGTGGATGTTGAGTAATATGGGTGCCAAATCACAATATACATTATAGTGCATGCCGAGCATCAAAGTTTTCATATGCCAAGTGACACAGTTTTGAATTTTTTTTTTAGTGGCACAAACGACTATGTAAACCTTTTTTGAGCCAACTTTAGGATATATTACAATCCTTTGGAGATAAGTACAAGTCTATATTTGGATTCCCTATGCAATTGCATGTAGCCAATCAAAAAATGGGAAGTTTTAAGCAATAATGTGGATGAATCTCAGCCACAAATTCATACCTAACCCTAAGCCTCCTAAGTCTTCTTAAGGAGGACAGAGCCCCAAACACTTTAACAAATGGGTGAGTGATTGAATTGGAGAAGCAAACATGATAGTTTTCATGTAGAGTATTCAAGGTGACTTAGAATTAAGAGTAAATTGTAGAATTAGTTAGAGAATAATAAAGGATAGAGGAAAGGATATAGCATTGAGACATCTAAAGGATACAACATTGAGATATCTAAAGGATACAATAGTGAAGGATCAATTAGGCATTGTGTAGAGGTGATTTGTCATTAAGAAAGCAAGTGTCAATCATAGGATCTATGCTGAGACATTTTAACTAGTGATTCCAGTTAAATCTCTTAACAAAGTAGTCCTAATAGGTTGTATGAAATCCTTTAACAAAGTGCTTACTTAGTGTAACTTGAATTCCTTTAACAAGTGACACTTCTAACAAGGTATTGAAATCCTCTAATAAGGTGAGATCTAATAGTCTTTATAAGCCTTTAACAGGGTAAACCTTTCATAGGGTAGACTGTGATTCATGGTCAAATTATTGTAACCTTCATTAGATACACTTTATTACTATAGTTGAATATTTTTGGGTGTTATTCCCACCCTAGTTTTACCTTCTCACTTGGAGTGTTTCTAAGTAATCATATCTGGTGTTATGTGTGTAATTGCTTACATGATTACATGATCTAGATGCATATAGTTTACATGTTATTTTAGTTTACATATTGAATAGATATGATGAATGAATGGTGAAAGTTTGATGGGTCCAAGTTTAAACTATTGATTTAGTCTCCCCCCCTCCTCTCAAAAGTTTACTCTTTCCCCTTGTAATTCTAGGAATTGGTATCAGAGCTTAGTTCTATGAAAGAGAAGCTTTGCAGCTTTGAGGAAATATATTGAAATGGAAGTCTACAAGTTGGGAAAGACTATTGAGAACTAGGAACTAAATAAATCCTTGAAGAGAAGGAAAGAAATTGCTATTGCAGAGAATGACACACAATACAAAGAGATAGACACTACTAAGCTACAAATGGAGAATCAAATGAATTTGATGCAGTAGTTGTAGATCTAATGAAAAAGAATAGAATCCAAGTTGAGGAAATCATAAATCTCAAGTTAGAACAAGAATTAGAAGCCATACTAGTATGTAAAGTGGTTGAATAGAAGAAGGAAGCCATGGAAGACAAAGCCATGTTTGAAGAAGATAAAAGAGTTTTGGCTAAAAGACTAGAAGAGAAGTCAATAGAACTAACCAAGATTTCTAACATGCAATTGGATACTCTAAGTCAAATGATGAATGCCATCTATGAACTAAATGTCAAGGATATTAGGATAACAACATTAAAGTTGCAGAATGAAAAATTGCATAGTGATCTAAAAATAGAAAAGGAATTTGCTAAAAGTTTCAACAAGCCAAATGAAGTTAGCAAATACTTTGATAAATTATTGAGATCCCCTAGGCCTAACAAAGATACATCAGGACTAGGCTATACAAGCATTAAAGAAGGAGAATCATCCAAATTTGCTGAAGAAATGAACATTAAAGGTAAGAACTTCAAACTTACTTATCATAATTGTGGTAAGAAAGGAAATACCGCTAATATGTGTAGGTGCAAGAGTACAAATCATAATGTCAAGACTAAGAACATGACTCATTTTCATAAGCGCAACAAGCAAGGCCATCAAGCACATGAACGTAAAATGAGGACCATGCATAAACAAAGATTTGAGGATATTGCTATAGTTGTTAGAAACATGGACATAAAGCATTTGAATGTAGATCCAAATCCATGTGGTGATCAAACAAGCCAAAAAAGGTAAGAAATAATGGAATCTTTTACAATTTGGATTATAATAGAAGATATAGAAATCATTATTATCAAGAATATGGACATGTTCGTAAGAATTTTATTAGGACACACTTTAGTGGTAACTAAAAAAGGTGGTTGAGTCAAACCACATGTTTTAGTTGTGTGAAGACTGGTTAGATCAGTAAATACTATCCAACTAGGTCAAGGGCACTAAGTTGTGAATTTGATAAAGGTAAAGGAAAGGTAGATTGCAACACATCAAATGGAGAAGTGATCACTTCACTTAATGGGTTAGGTGATCACGCCTCATCAAACTAGGCAATCAAGAGGTATGTGGAACTAATATTCAAGTGTTATATCATACATCAATTCCAAAGGATATAGTACTAAAATGACTACACTAGCATGAATAAAGATGCAAGATGTTGTTGAAAATTCAAGCTAAATCTTTAAATTTTTCATGTTGTTGATGAGTATGAAAAGTTTCCTATATGTGCTAAGTGGATGTTAGTTGATGTCAATCTACTAGATTATCTAGTGGATGCTAATGTTGTGGTAACTACCAAGTGAAGGAAATATCAAGGGATGTTGAGTGAGCCCAAAAATGGTTATTGTTGAGCTTACAGCTATGTAAGCACTCAACATTAAATGCAAGGTTTTCAAATGTTATATGATCAATTTTTGCTCACTATTCATCATTTTGAATTTGAGCAAGAGAAAGTAGAGAAAAAGGTGATTCAAAAACCTATTCAAAGCATTTGTAGATATTTTAGCAACAATCTCACACCATTTTATTAGATTTTAGAAGGTATTTATCACAAGCTCAGCTACACAATTTACTTTTGCATAAACCCTAGTTTGACAAAATGGGCTCTAGTTCAAAAAATGTTGAATGGAAGGAGGTTTATAATGTTCCAACTTGTTAGTAATGAAGTTAAGAAACCCATATTTAAAGCCATTCCTATCATCACCTATAAACAAGATCCTTTTGGCGCATTATCAATGATCTCGCCAAACATAATTATGGTGCAAGATGTGAGAAAGTGCTACAATTGCAAGATAAGAATTATAGGAGACATGGAGATAAGAGATGCATATAATAGATTGTGTGAAAATGGTGTCTTGAAAGAAGCATACAAAATTGTTGAGAAAAAGGCTATAACATGAGCCCTAGATTTTCCTAATGTGTTTAAGGTTGAGTGAATATGAATTGTGCTAAGCCAAATTCATGATGGTTCTTTATGGATAGAGGGAGGACCTATCAGGATTACTAAGAGAATAATTCCTAGGGTTATAGGCTACCCAACCCTAGATTGGCCAAAGGCACACAAAAGTGATTCCAAGGAAGTAATTGAGAAGAATACTCAAGAAAAATGGAATAATAGAGGCATGACAATAGATAATATTGCTGATCCATTCTTAAACTTTTCTATAAGGGTAATCTCACATAAATTCTATCAATCTAGAAGATTAAATAATGTACCTTGTATAGTTGTGGATGTTGGCTACAAGATTGTAAAGAAAGATCATACATATGATCTGGTAGATCTATAATTACAACTGATGGAGAATCTTGGAGCTATTAGAAAAATGAAGAGCACACAATACAAGTTTAGTTCAATACTAGTTTACATATTTTTTTTATTTACAAAATACATTTCCCTCTTTTGGTACTATAGGGTGGAAAAAAAATAGATCAATTGTAGTGCAGATCAATGATTTCATTGAGTAGATGGGAGAAAACTTTGAAACCTTGATGACAAGTTACTTTGAAGACTTCAAGAAATCAATAAAGGAAACAATAAGGATACTAGTTTCTTTGGTTGAACAACACTATAATGACATATATTTTCTTGTTGATGCTGATTACGCTTTTTTGCAAGCTACCATACCAAGGGTAAGATGCTAAGACCACTTGGGTATGAAATTAATGTTGATGAATCCTCAACAACCATCACTGCACTACTAGAAGAGGAAATAGATGAAAGTGCAAAGATATTTGGCAAATATAAGATGGTAAAATCAAATATGACCATGAAGTTGAAAATTTCATTAGTCATTAAGAAGAAAGATAATATAGTGAAGAAACTAATAGCCAAATTTGGACAAGGTGTCAAGGAGGAGGAAGAAGAAGAAGAAGAGGATGAAGATGAAGAAGAAACACAAGCTCAACCACCTCTTACATTGACCCAAGTCATGGGAGAAGACAAGGAAGATGAGGAAATAAAGGTGTCAAGGGAGAAGAAGTTGAGGAAGTACCTACTCCTATCAAGCCAAAGAAGAGGAAGGCTAAGGCACATCAAGTGGCAAGGGTAAAGAAAATTGTGAAACTTTGTCCAGTCAAGCCCACTATTCCTACCACTAGAGCCAGCACATGTGCAACTACCCAAAAGGCCAAAGAAAAGACCAAGAAAATAGGGAAAGGTGGCCAAGTATAGAAAAGATAAAGAAGAAAATATGTGGCACAACCAAATTCAAATGAAGAAAGGAAAGAATCAGATGAAAATAACCAATTTAAAGTGGTATGTCACAATCGTCTATCTCATCTTCAAAACTTATGTGAAAATATCAGAAGCAATGCAAATTTATTTAGTTTGAAACATATTGATTTTTATTAACTTGGAAAAGAAGAGAAAAACCAAGTGGAAGAGGCATTAAATGCCATGATATCAAAATTTAAGAACACTAACTATAATTTTCCAACTCAATACCAAAAGGTTTATATGATATTATTGAGCAAAAATGGTATTGTTGTCTAAATTTGGAAAAGGAAACAACATTAGCCCAAGTAATGCTAGAATTGACAAAAGGAAAAATTTCTAAGGCTATCAAGAGATATGTAGTTAGGTTCACACCTAAATATAAAGCCTTCAACATTCTTCAAAATAACATTGAAGATGTGGTCAAGAAATCAACTCAAATATGGAAACTTATCTATGGGTTAACCACTATGAAATAAGGAGAAGTTGACCCTTAGAGGGTAAACATGATGATAAGGATGATGAAAAAAATGATGACAAGGGAGATGATAAGGAAGATAATATAGTTGGGGAAGAAAAAAAAAGAAAAATGATGACAAGGCAACAACTATGCAGCAAAAAGATGAATAGATTGTGCAGGACACACAAGTATCATGGGTCAGTCCTCCCCATGACATAACCAAGACCACTGAAACCATAATTGTTAAGGATTTTTCTGATGCTTCAACTTAGAACATCAATCCACTTTCTATAGCAAACTTGAAGATGATTCTATACCAATCTAAACTCCAAGCTAAACTTTGTGCAAAATCAATTTTGGTTACTGTAGAAGAATTGCAAAAGGTAGTAACTGAGGTCACAAGGGAAAAGGTGAATCCATAACAACCACCTTCTATCATCCCTTTAGTTACTAATGTATAATGTTTTCTTCAAACAATAACAAATACATCTCCTATGGTTGATAGAAGTGTTAAAGTTGATAGTATTGTGAAGAATCAAGCAAAAGAGAAAGATATTACAAGATAGCAGAAAACAGGACAGATGGATTGATTTGTATCTAAAGCACAAGAATAAGATACTATTCAAGTCATCATGATAGACTAGGGAAAGCCTAAAGAGCATAAGTTATTACTTAAGGTGAAGGAATAGGAAGCCATCCAAGCACTCATAGCCTTACCAACGTCTTCCACTCATTCTACACAAGCTCTTTAGAAGTTGAGCATAGAAGCCATTCCATTACAAATTTTAGTACCAAGAACTAGCTCACCAAAGATTGATAAGGTAATTCACTATGGAGACATAAGCCTTGACGAAAAAATTGTGATTCCAAAATATGACTATGATACTATGACATTGGAGCAAATAGGCATTTTACAACAAGCCTTAGAGAGGAAAAAGAATCAAGAAATTCTTAGGAGAGAACATAGGCAGAAGCAAGCACTCTAAGATATAAAGGACATCTATTGGATGCATTTAGCCTACTAACTGCTAAACAGACCAAACACTTATACAAAAACTAACTAATATAGTAGAAAAGGTCACAAATGAAGACCTTGATACAAATACAAAACATTTAGAATGGTTTGAGAAGAAGTTTCAAGGAAAGGTAAATGGAAAACTATCTAGTGAGATAGCACTACAACAAGTTGCTTTGGCAAGAAAGATTGAGGATGTGAAGAAGGTACTTGAGAATATATTCTCATTGTACACAAAACTATACAATCATACACTCTTCACCCAAGATTCTCGAAGTCACATTCTGAGTCTAGAATGTCAAATATCTGCATCAGTTGCAAGACTACCATTAAATCTAGCTCAAATTGAGATGCATTTTAGAACATTGCTTCAAACACAGAGTCAATTAGTTGTCTTAATAGTAGATGAGGCTAATATTAGAGCCAAACTGAAAAGTATTCAGGCTATCCTTACCCCTCGCATTGAGATAATGCACAAGGAGCCAGGCTATGCTGAGACTTTACTAAATAAAGACCACAATCTTTCTACTTTAGATGATCTAGTGCACCTTTCTTCCAAGCTTGGAATCCAAATTAAGTCATTGGATGTTGCATGTGATAACTAGGATGTACCTCTAAGGATAATAATGGATGTCCACAAATCATTTTTGGACAAATATACCATAGGTGTATAACCCATTTGACATAAGTGTCAAAAAGGGGGAGATATAATATGAGAAACATATTTAAGAAACATATTTTGGGGAGTATGAACAAAAGGGAGAGAAATAAAAAAGGTGGACCATAGTAGCAGAGTTATATCATTGAGGTGATATGCATTTTTGGAGAGAAAGCAAAAAATAGATATAAATATCAACTAAGCCAAAGAATATTAGATGAAAAAGTATCAGATATAGCACATTGAAGTCAAAGAGGAGCATAGATTTTGGATACAAGGGAGACACATTAACTCGGGAGGAGTCATCAATTTTGAGCTATACAAGTTTGTACAAAATTATTAAATTTTGAAGTTTTGTATATATGTTAAGTCATGGAAATGTTATGCTCAAGGGATTAAGGTTGATCATGAATATTCAAGTGTTTTTGACACTCATGTCAAAGAGACATACTTAAGTCATTTAATTAGTTCATGTCAAACTATTAGTACATGTCGACCATGACATGTAAATATTAGACCATGCCAAGAGATTCAGGAGCTAAGTAAATAGTGAATGCCATGTAATATAGGTACTGAGTCATAGTATATAGAATAGTGCATGTTGAGCATCAAACACTTCATATGCAGACTGACATAGTTTTGACATATTTTTTTGTAATGGCACAAACAACTATGTAAGAAATTTTTTAGCCAACTTATGGGTAGATTACAATATTTTGGAGATAAGGGTGAATCTATATTTGGATTCTCTATTTAATTACATGCAGCCAATCAAAAAATGGGAAGGTTTAAGCAAAAATATAGATGAATCTCATACATAGATTCATACCTAACCCTAAGCCACCTAAGACTTCTTAAGGAGGACAAAGCCATAAACTCTTTAACAAATAGTTGAGTGATCAAATTAAAGGAGTGAACAAGACAATTTGCATGCAAAGCATTGAAGGTGACTTAGAATTAAGAGTGAATTGTTGAATCAATTAGAGAAGAATAGAGGATAGAGAAAAGGATACAACATTGAGACATCTAATCATGAAGGATCAATCAGACATTGTATAGAAGTGATATTTCATTAAGCAAGTGACTGTGAATTGCAAGATCTATGCTGAGACATTTTAACAGGTGATTTCAGTTAAATCTATTAACAAAGTAGTCCTAATAGGTTTTATGAAATCCTTTAATAGGGTGCTTAGTTGTAAGTTGAAGTCCTCTAACAAGGCACACTTCTAATAGGGTGATGAAATCCTCTAGCAAGGTGAGACCAAACAGTCTTTGTAAGCCTTTAATAGGGCAGATCTTTCATAGGGTAGACCATGATTTATGGTCAAATCATTGTAACCCTCATTAGATACACTTTATGACTATAGTAGTGAAGATTTATGGGTGTCATCTCCACCCTAGTTTTACCTTCTCACTTGGAGGGTTTCTAGGTAATCATATCTAGTGTTATGTGTGTGATTTCTTACATGTTTACATGTTATTTCAATTTACATATTGAATGCATATGATGCATGAATGGTCAAAGTTTTATGGGTCCAAGTTTAAATCGCTAATTCATAGCCACCCCCGACCCCAAAAAGTTTACTTTTTGCCCTTTTAATTCCAATAGTTTAAACCCAAATAATCTCAAAATTTTAAACAAGAACTCTAAATACACATGATCATAGGCATTTTATATATCCATTTTTAGTAGAAAAACTTGTTACTTAGATCTTCAAGAAAAATGGATAACTTCATGAACTTTAAATGTTTAATCCAAGATTTGATGCCCAATTCAAACTCATTCTATTGTAGAGAAATGTAAAAAGATAAGAAATATAACAATCTCAAAGTAAGAACTTTTGAGAACACTTTATAGGCTAATTAGAAAAGATAGATCAACCTAAACTCATTCACTATACTAGCTCCTAATTTCTTAGGGGTGAGAGTAATGAAAGATGAAATAATGTCCTTTAGAACTTGTCTTGATACAAAGAATTCTTTAAAAGCATTGAAAAGATCAATGCCTACCACCTCCTAGAAGAATTGAAAAAAACAATAGAAAACTAATCATGCTTTAGGGACTTTTCTCCTTCAATAGAAAATAATTCTCTCATTATTTCCTCAATGGACATTGTAATAGAAAACATCTTATTGCTCCCTTCATCCAATATAGAAGGTATATCCTTTAGTATTTTTTTTCTTCAAAAGAAAGAGTGTTATCATTAGTAAGGAGAGAAGAGAGGAAATCAACAAACTCTCCAAAAATATCTTTATCTTAAGTTCTTACCCCATTGACAGAGGGAATACTTGATCTCATGTTTGGTACTACATGCTTAGAAGCAATAATGTGAAGAAATCTAAAATTTCTATCCCTAATTTAAGCCTCAATGCTCTTGATCTTTGTCTCCAAAAAATCTCATCTTTAGGGACGATATATATTGACTGATGGAGGTAGAAAAAGGATAAACAAGATACTGAGATAGGGGGATGAATCAGAATCTTAAACACTTGAACTATTCATCAATTCATTCACACCTATCAATAACTTGTGCATGTAAAACTTAAAATGTAAATCTATTGTAACGTATAAATATGATCAATCACATGCATGCACTAGTAAATTTATACCTAATCTTTTATGATGATTCATCGCAATTTTGACACCACTATATCGACAAAATGATGAACACTATTGTCAATCTTTTTTTGTCAATTTTATGACGCCATAAATGTTTTTCAAAATTTTGATATTACTATAGTAGATATATTGATAGAACTATTGTCAAAGTATCTACCTCAACCCACAAGCATTGTGTACAACACTTTCCACCTATGCAACCAATGGTTGTCAAAATTGCAACAAAAACCCCATCAAAATGCTCCACATCTGTACATATAAATTGCAATGAACATTGGTTGAATCTCATGTCACATGTATAGCATCCTCATCAAACTGTTATGCTCCTTTGCATCAAAATTGCAATGAATACTAGTCAAAACTCATGTTGCACATATATTATCCTTGTTGAAATGCTATGCTCCTTGTCATCAAAATTGTGACATCTAGTTCTATATATATATATAATATTGATTAAAATATGTATAATTGTGCTTGTGAGTTCTTAGCTTAGATAGATTGAGTCTAGAATCTGGAGTTGCATGGGTGATTACAAGTTAATTTCTTAATGATATTACTCATAGACTCTCCATCATGTATATTTCTTGAATGTTTCCATTCATGGATTGCTCTCTTGAACAATTCTATCAGGCAAGGTATTATATGAGTCTAGAGAAACTTGATGAATAGTGGCCCTACTCTAGAGCTCATTGATGACACTACTTTCCCTCAATTGAATTTTCTTTTTTTGAATGGTATCCCATTTGTATTTTAAAAAAATTCTTTAATGAGGGGACATTTTTTTTTTTGACATACTAAGAATGTTGCTAGTCAATTATAGAGAGTTCAAAGTGGTATGCCCCCTTGGAGCACAAAAAGTTACTGATTTGAGGAATTTTCAAAAGATAAATTTCAAAGAGCCTCCTTGACTACAAAATAACACCTAGGTTGAACATGATAGAATCACAACAATCTCTATTGCATGGTCAAAGATATCTAGCAACTATTTATCCTCTTAATTTATGTGTTGCTACAATCAATAACAAAAATATCAAACATGAATTGATAAAAGTTGGTAAAGAAAATGTATACTATACATATAGTATTGTTTCAAATTTGAGAAATGTTCTGTTGATAGCTCTTACATTATGCATTGTGTCAAACAAAGATGGGATCCAATGGATGTGCGTTAAGGATTGAATAAGATTGCCCAAAATTAATATTTGCTATCCAAATTGATAATTTGTTGGAACAATTCTTGTATGCCAAATATTCTACAAAGTGGGATCTTAATTTTGGATCTCACAAAGTGTGGCTCAAAGGAAGAGGATATATGGAAGAGTTCTTTAAAGACACATCAACCATTAATGAGTAACTAGTACATTGTTTGAATTATGTAATGCACTCGGGATTTTAAGCATCTTATGAAAGAAGTATCAAGACAATTAATTGACTCGTATATCATTTATTTATATGACATATCTACAATGATGACACTCTATGAAGAAAATTTGTCTCATTTTGATAAGGTATATGAAATTTTAAAGGAGAAAAAATTATTGTTGACTGATAAGAAGTGCTAGTATGCCAAAACTTTTTTGTTTTATAATGGTCATGTGTTGGGTGATGAGGAAGAAAAGGGTAGATCCTTCCAAGGTTAAGGCCATTTTTAATGACCAAAATTCACAATCATGATTGGGACTTGAAGCTTTCTAGGCATAACACAACACCTCAACAAATTTGTGAAGAGCTCTTATTCTTTCACCATTGAATGAAGTCATAGGTAAAGGAAGAAATTTTTTGTTATTAACTCAAGACCCATCTCTGACACTTGAGGCATGTCTCTTTTACTGGAGACATCTCTAAAAATTTCTTGAACCATAGGACTCTTTTGGCCACCCTCTCCTATCACCTCCAAAGTCTCTTGACATCTCCAACCAAAAAACTTAGGGCAAAACATGTTATAAGGTAAAAATGTAAGATAAATAAAAATATAAGCATGCATAAGATTTCATGCTAATATTTTTGATGGTACAGTAATCCATGCTAAGTTATAATGCTTAGACCTACTAAAGTGTATACATTTTGAGATGGACAAAATAAGTTGTATGACTGGTTTCCTGTCATTGTAGTGTTCTAAAGAGAATTTGCCTTTACTATTTAGTGTTCTTGTATTATTGATTTGGTTTTCCATCTTTCTATATGCTATGTTACAATATTTTCTAGAAATTATTAAATCTATTGAAAAAATGGCATCAACAAATATGTATGTCTCCTATTGTGTCTCGTATCTATGAACATTAGCCATTATTGGTATCCATACTAGTCTCTAGTATCTCTAAATTCCCTCATCTACTACTAATTGTGAAAGTTTCACTAGGGAAATAAACATTAACAAGCTTTAGAGGAGTTGAAGAGGGAAATAAGTACAAAATATATCCTAGCTTTATCATACTTGTAACTAATAATTGAGGTAGAGAAAAATGCTAATTGATTATGCTATAGATGTTGTGATTTTGCAAGGAGGATGGCCAATCTATGATCACTTGGAAATGTTCAAAAGGGGTCCATTTTGAATTAGAGCACCTACAATATGGAACTTGTCCATTGGTTTAGCAAAGAAGTGGAAACATACCTCACGTGAAAGAAGATTGTAGTACACATATAATGGTAGGCACAAACAGAATTAGTATTATAGTAGTTGAGATATTACAAATGGATGGAAATTCTATGATAGCTCCTTCTTGTGGTCATGTGTAAGAATTGTGTGATAAATAATGTTGCTGATATATTGCCAAGAATGCCTTGCTTACTTATTGCAAGCAGCTTCTTGTGCTGGAGTCATTTTCTTGTGAAGTGCATGCTGAAGATCATGTTCACACCGCTGATTTTATAGAGATATACTAGACCATAGAAAGTGGGAAACATGCATAGGTTGAACTTTATCATGGTTACTAGCTTTAGAGACTTGTAAACAAGGTGGATAAATTGTTTGTGCCAAAGGTTTGAAGAGTTTTCTCATGAGGAAAACTACATTGTAATGTCAACTCTAAATTCGGTTCTCACAGTATCTCTGTGATTTGAAACCTATTGCATATGCTTGTGACAATGAAGTAATAAAATCATGAGACCCAACAAAGAGATTCCAAATTCAAGTAAATCAACAAAATATCAATAATCTAAATCTACTAGCATGCCATGTTTTTGTCACAATCCCAATTTAACTTTAGCCTAGTCTTACAAAAAGGAATTAATAATATTCAAATTCACTTTTTTTTTATATGAGATAGTTTATGTTCGCAGAAAATCATGTGGGAAATCTTTTTTTTTTATGACTTCTTTTATAGCATTGCTCTATTTCTTTGATAATAACCAACTAAGGTCACTTGTGTTAATCTGGTCTCGATTGTTATTTGATCAAATGAAATTTTTCATTTCATGGTTGGATTGTTTAATGTCACTACAAATTTTGACAATTTTTTCTTTCTCACACCTTCCATCCAAGATTTTCCATAATGTCTCTACTACATTCTTTACAATATGCATAGGATCAAACAAATGCATGATTGGGAGTTTCTCATAGTATGACAAACTACTAAATTGTGTAGGATAAATTTTTACTCCTTTTGGAAGTTGGTCATTAATGCCTTGACAACCTTCACAAACATAAATTACATTACTAGTAAACAAAATAAAAATATGAATTTCAAACAAAAAACCATAAGATGGAATGACACTACCTCTATGATTTATTTTATTGTATTTCAATTTCCATAGGCAAGGTGGCATTCTCTATGGCTTTAATGTGGTCTCTTCTTTCCCATTGAAAAGATGTTTTTTGTAATTTAGTGCTTATGATTTCTATGGAGAAGGTGTCTATTCTCATCAAAAACCTACTTTCCTAAACTTTTTGAGAGACAATATTTCATCTTTGGACAACAAACTAGACATGCAAATTTTCCCTTTGTCTAAAAACCTACATGATCGTGCGTAATTGGATTAAATTTTTTAACTTTGTGTTAGCAATATAACATAGAAAAAAAGAGATGTTAAGAAGAGAACATACCACAAACATTTGTTAGCCTAGGGGTATCATGTATTGTCCATACAAGCATTGCATGTAATTTAAATTGTCTCTGTCCTATTGGTCTAGAGATGTCATACATAGTGATCCCATTCCATAACACCATCAACTCATCGACAAGGGGCTCAATATATACATTGATATCTTTAACTTGGTACTTACCTAGTTGAATGAACAAATTTTTTACATAATTATTATGACCATTTTGATGGATTATTTAAAATAAAGTAATTTAGATGATTATTAAAAGTAAAAATACATAGAATAATCAGTTCCAACATTATGTGCTCCCTCTTTATAGTCATCCAAGGAGGAATGTTAATGTTGATAACAAAAATAAGGCACATCGAGTAAGATCTCATCTCTCTAAATGGATTGACACCATTTACTACCAATGAAATCTTGAGATTACGAGGTTCTTCCTTAAAGTGTGATCATTTTTCCTCGATTTTCTTAAATGTTGAACCATCCATAGTAATTTGTATAATTTCATCTCAACTTCTATTGTGTACATGGTAATCCATAAAATGTGTGAAGCTATTGCACTTGAATAATTGTTGCAGACATGGAATAATGGGAATAACCTAAAGAACCTTGTGAGGCACCATTTTTGTTATTCGAAATGATTGATATCTACTGATATTTCAAACAAGGAATTTTACTATGAATTCATTTTGTTGTGATATATAATATGATTATTCAGACATGCATGTATTGATTGATAGTCCATTCCACTATCTTTGATGTTGGTAATAAACACTCACCTATCAACCTATGACAAAAAATATAATTCATTAATAGAAAGAATATTAATTGCTACATAATTCACTAAATGTTAATTGTAGGGGAATTATGACTAAAAAAGAAAAACCTGATGACATACCTTAACATATGTGTCATTGCTACATGGGATAAAACATTCATAACCTTCAAGTTCACCAACAATAATACAGTGGGAAGAAGAGTTTTTTGGGAACCTTTGTATAAGGGCTCATGTGCCTTCTCAAGACATCAAGGTGTACATAAATATCATCATCATCATCATCATCAGCTTGACATCGTGATCTTCTTCAATTGGATCATTACCTTCTACTTCTATATTGACACATCCATGTTCCCTCATTTTGAAATCCACATTCTCTAAATTCTCATGGTCCATAACATGGAACCCAGTGTGGTTGGCCTATATTAAAATTATGACCTTATATTAACCATGACCATGATGTCATCATCAAATCATGTCTTATATATTTTATAAATTATTAAAATACATACCAATGGATGAAATTCATTCCCCCCTTCAATGTGACCATGCTGCCTACAATGTTTCTCGGCTGTTTTGATTAGATGCCTACAATCCCTTACAAATTTTGCAAGGACTACCATTTTCCATCACCTTTTCTTTTTAAGTTAGACCACAATCTAGCAATTGTCTCCCTATTTTTTTGTGCATTGATATCGTTAAACATGGTCCTTCTTGAATGGAATGAATCATTGGTGATAGAAGGATGATTTTTTGGCAACCTAAAAATTCTATATCAAGTGTATTAAAAGAACATCCTACATTAATAATCAAGATGCCTTTTGCTATGGTGATAGTTCGATTGAAAAGAAAATATAAATCTATTATCATTTAACAATCATTAATATTCACATTATAAACTAATCATATAATTATCTAACCTTTCATTATTTCTCCTCAGTTATTTTACAAGACCAATCAGGAATATTTTTACATCACCAGTAGTAATATAATCATTGATTATGATAGGGACTAGTATCAATCAGCAATACATGAGATAGATAGATCTATAATGAGAATAGGGAAAATATTAATAAATAGTAATGTTGATGATAAAAATTAATGTCTTTTCTAGAAAATAATCCAATGTATAGGATCTCAATTCACATAAAAATCAACTCTACCAAAACAAGTGGAAGATTATATGGAGGTTGTTGAAAGAGCAGGAAATTCGCACATCTACAAAGCAAGAAGATTGGTGATTAGTATATAAATTGAGTAGAGGTATGCATGGCATATTGCATTGAGCACCACATTCATAAAAACCTCTGTTGGATATTAATTTGATGAGTATGTATACCATTACTACTAGTATTTCCATGCATCAACATGATTGGGCCTCAATTTTGATTCATGTGTACTGAATTATACATTGTTACTATGTTTTTATACTAGCCAACGTTATGGGGCTTACATTATAGATTGTCCTTAATGACTAATCATTTTTGGGTAATCATCCATGATTTATTCATAATAATCATGAAGAACAAATAAAATTTTTATGAAAGGTGATGGCTTTCCACTGTGTCTCTTCATATCCCAAAGCACATAGTTATACAAGTTGATCGACTCTCCAAAGGTAGATAAGAAGAATTGATTTTATAAATTACATATTACCTCTATGGAATCTCTTAACTATAGAGAATTTAAGGTTGTAATAGCAACTATTGGTGCAAGCAATACAATTGTATATCAAAGACAACATCATTGAAGAGCATATAACATCAAATACACATCCAAGATGATTCCTATAATAAAGACAATTGGATATATATAACATCAAACTATCAAAGATTCCATATCCCTACCTGAGATCATTATTATCATGTAACTTCTAGCATACACTAAAAGTAAAAATTATCATATAGAAGTACAATATAAGAGCAGCTATACAATGGAGTAGTCATCATACATGGCTATCATAGTACATGATAGGATTTCTATGGTGCAGAAGAATTACCATTAATATGTTCATTGATTAATCCAGGTCAACATGTAATCCAATACTCTCATTAATAATACATGTCAAATATGAAATTGAATTCGTCACTGGCTAGTGTAATTTTGATGTGACACCAGCCCACTCTTGAATTGTATATATATAGATCACCATTTAGATTAACATCTAGAATAACAATTCTATCCATTCCTGAAAGTAAAAATGTTTAATAAGTTCTAATAGTTTAATGAATGTCAATTTTTTTGTGTTATGTTTATAAACAATACATAATATACAAAATATAGTGTTCACAAACATTTATAAGTTGTTGCCTATCCACATTCAAACTATGTAATTAAAATAGTATCAAAGCTCAAATCCTGCCAACCTATGAATCATGGAGGGAATTTTGACAAAAAAAAGGGAAATTTTTTTTCAAGATAAACTTATGAAAATTCATAGAAGTCAAGTTAAAATGATTAAGCTATTAGAAAAAAAAAGTTGCAAGTTTAAACAAGCATGCAAAATTTATAAGTATAATAGAACCGTAATAGAAACAATTGAGCCTTAGGTATAAGTATGTTGAATTGGTTTTGAATGCTGGCAGAAACAAATGTGTATACTTTGGGTTAAAGAGAAACTTAAGAATATTACTTAAGTGGAAAACTAATGAGAAGATTCTATCCAATTGATCAATGTGCTTTATGATCTAATAAAGTAAAATGTTAAAATATGTTCAAAAAAAATTCTATATATAAACCATAACAAAGTGGCATAATTCTAATCATTGTAAAACATTAGGAGACAAAAAGATATGCATTAGTTTTCTATTGATTCTACATTACTAGATTATAGCAAAAGAAATAATAATAGGAACTAAACATAGTTAATACTGATAAATGTATCTTTTCTTAAAGGTTTGGTATTATAGTTTATTTAATTTTTCAATATAGGGAAGGCTAAAATAATCATAACTTCCATGACACATAATTGCTTTCCCAAAGATAAAACTTATGGTTATTGGTTACAGTGTACACAACCATCAACAACTGAGCACATGAATTTACATCACTACCTAATGCTGATAAAACATAACAATTCAAATACAAAAAAACTCTATTAAACTAAATTTCATTTTAATAAAATTCAAAAACTCTTCTAACAATATTCATAACAAAAAATTAGCTCAGCTACAAGAGGTTATATCTTGGGGACTAGAAGATGTCCCTGGAGCTTCAAGAAGAGCATTTCTAGAAATGCCATAAGGTGAAACTATACACCAGTTCATGAAACTTAAAGTAAAAACAACAACCTCCCTTAATACATTAAAGGAAGCATGAGGCAGAAATCAAATTACTGTGAGATGACTATGAGATTGTGCCAAAGATTAATATTACCAAATAAGAAAAACACAATAACATAAAATCTTAGATTCATCAGCTCAAAGAACTATCAATGAAGTTTGAAAACTAACTAATCATTAGGCCAATGAATCATTGGTTCATTAGGGGTTGATTCTCTCATTACACAGAAAGGTAAAAGTAGCATCTTCATCCTTGTACACCAATGCTTACAATTGGGTGAAAAACATTGAGAATGAAAATAAAACATCATCTTAAGGTGGTGTAGGAGCACTCACAAAGTTTAGGCATTTAATTTCTTTGGTAACTTTGTTAAAAAGAAACTATTTTCTTAAACAAGCATTTCAGCCACTTTTGTCAATTGATGAGCATTTTGAATATGTAACTAAAGAAAATTCTTCTATCACCTTAGCATATATAGAATGGTCTAGAAACTATTGGGATTTCAGCATACCCTTTGCAAATTATTTAAACTCTGCCAACAAACGACTAGATTCATGTCCAAGAGGATTACAGTATGAAGTAGACCGAGTCTTCCTGGACATATGAAGTATCTGTAGAAGGCAATAGAGCTATTGTGTGTTGTACTACTAGTTAGAAAAATAATAAATTTTGCAATTTTTTCTAGGGTATTTTTTGAGTATTGGATGCCATTTCTAATTTTTTTTATTGGTGTAAGCTAAATTTTCTGTAGATAATTTTTTTTTTTGCAAAATTAAAATTGAACAAAAATGCAAGTAGACAGGTGGCCAGAATAATGATAAGGTTGGGAAAAATTCTCTGAGAAGAAGGGGGGTGACACAATTATTTATAAAAGTAATACCCCTTTGTAACCAAAAAAACTATATGTAGAAATACCATTGACCATTAATCATGCCTTAAGAACACTATAACTATTTTCGCTTTTGAGAAGGACAATTTTGTGTAGAATCAGATAGGAAAGTAGCACATATGAAGCACTTGGGCTGCCTAATCTTATTACAAATTATTATCACATTCTAACTTCCAAAACCTATTTCCCCCTTTTTTTCCTCATTCTCACCCCCTTGAAATTTTGAGTATGGTGTAAGTTACAATGAGGATTCTACTTTGGTGAGGATTTACTACTTTCAACCATATTTGATAGTAGATAATTCCTATTTTCAAACTTGAGATGTGGGTTGTGAAGATAATGTCAAGATTCAAATTTGAACTCTTTACCCTAATTTTACAAACCTCTATGGTTTTAGCAGTGACTGAGTAATTTTGTTGGAGCTAGTATTGAAGAGCATTTGTAACAACAGAGAAAATGGGAGCTTAATTTGTTCTCCATGCATCACTACTCCAATTCACTTTCCAAATTCACTACACATCAAGGAGTGCCCCATATTTCATGCATTGCAATGCATTAACTTAAAAATAACTTACCACCTTTGTGATGAGAAAAGATTTGTATGCAAACCTGCCTCCTCCTACCCAAAAGTGCTTTAGCACAACAAAACAATGAAAACTATGTTTCAATTTTCAATTCTTTTTCCAATATAATCTTGTGTTCATTACTATTTTGACATCCCATCTTTGTCACTATTTTGACGTTTTCGGGAGCATAAACAAAAAGAAGTCCACAAGCCAATTTGTCCTTTTTTGATATTTTGACATCTAGTGTTTGTCGCTATTGCGATGAACATGGGAGCATAAATAGAAAAAGAGAAGTTCACAAGCCAATTTGGCCTCTCATAAAAAAGGGAGGCCAAATGTACTAGTGATGAAAATAAGAAATATATAACACAATATTTATTACCCAAAAATCCTCTAAGGTGAAGACAAAATAGGGGTGGAGATGATACCCATAAATCTTCACTACTACTATAATAAAGTTAACTAGTTAAGGTTATAATGTTTGATCATAAAATATGATCTACCTTGTGAGGAGTCTACCTTGTTAAAACCTTAAGAGACTACCAGATCTCACCTTGTTATAGGATTTAACAATTACAATAAAGTAAGGACTATTAGGAGATTCAAAAAGATCTAGTAAGACCACTTGGTTAAGAAATTTACCTTGATTCAAGTTGGTCAAAACTAATTTAGTACCTGACTCTCATTTTTTACTACAAGTTGATTTTGAGTCTTCTCCTTGCTAATTGATCCTCTCATCTGATATGATATTACTTTTCTTTCCCTTTCACTTAACTTCCATGAATAGGTCACTTTCTCTATTAGATGATAACAAAACCCTTCAACTACTTCTTGTTTGCATGCATATACTTCTCTACTCTTGCTCTTACTCTACATGCCTCTCTTATTTACTTTGATGCCTTCTAGGTTAAGATCACCTCTATTTAAAAGGTTTCATAAAGAGTTTTCTAGATTCTTCCATAATAGCCTCTCCATTTGAATAGTTGATTCAACAATATAGGGATGTATGATTCACTTCATTGAATTTTTTTCTAACAACCTCTAAAAACTTTAAATGATCCTTCTATGTTGGCTATAAAATGCATTACCTAAAATTTTGTTCCATTTCTTACTTTTATGTCAACTTTAAGTTGCTCACTCTTTACTAGTTTTTGATGTTTGACATTGCCGGTGCTTCACTTTTATTACCCTTCTAATGCTCAACATATATTATTCTCATTACATAGTATGTGACTTGACACTTATATAATTGGACCTTGCTTAGCTGCTGATTAGCTTGACTCGTATTGAAATACTCAGTGACCATACACTTACACGGATCCTATTGATGCAGGAGCATCTAGAGGTATAAGGGCAATCCTATGTCACCCAAAAAAATGTACTTAGACTTAGTTTTTGTTTCATGTGTTTTCATTTTTGGGCACCCATTTGGGTCAAATAAAGGTTCCAACTCTCACAATTCAACTATCAGCGTGCTTGAAAATCTCAAAAAAATAGTAGCATGCAATTTGGCCATCATTTTGGTGACCTAGAAGGTGTGAATTGGATAGATGAATGTAATCATGATTTAGAGCATTCTAGAAAAAGGATCAGGTCAATAGGCCCCACGGTTTGAAAGTTATTGCAATTTTTTGGGTTTTGGAGACCTCCTAAGAATGCTTCAAAGTCAGGTTAGGGGCATTAAATGACCTTGAAAAGGGCCAAAATTTGGGGGATGAGCGAAGCTGGTCCATAGGGCTATAGAGCGCTTCGAGAGCTTTTTGAAAATATGAACGGTTCGTCAATCGGAGCTATGGTTCAAAAGTTATGCCTCCCGAAAGGTCAGTTACCATTTCTGGATTCTTCTAGATTTGCACCGACTTCTAACGCAGCTTCTGGAACCTTCTATTTGGTCGGTGGATGCCTACTAGCACTTTCTAGAATGTACTCCTAGTCCTTAACCCTCTGGGGTCTATTTAAGGAGATTTTTGGCATTGTAAAAGGTAGTTCGAAGTGGAGTTTGAGAGGAGGTACTGAAAGTAGAAATTATCTCCAGATTTATGCTATTGTAAGCCCTTAGGGCATGTTTTGAAGTTTATTTTCTCTATACTATTTGTACTAGCTTATTTTCTCAATTAATACAATTTCCCTTTTCTATTGTGTCCATTCTGTTCTTGGGTTGTGTCCCCATCAAGTGGTATCAGAGCTAGTTTTCTTGAGTGTGTAAACAGAGCGCCGACTGTGAGGCAGTTTGGACTAGGACTGTGTGGTTGTGGGTTTGAGTTAGAAGATGCCTCCATGAAGAGAGCATGGCAAAAGGGACAAAGCTATTAATCCTGAGGAGGTTAGATCCCTCCAAAGGTTGGTGCAAGCATTGCAAGAGGAGCAAATTTTGTTGCTAGTGATGACAGTGAGGATGACAATGAAGAAGAAGTTATGGGACTAGAAGGGGAATTTGATGGGGAAGTTCTAAATCATGCAGAGGAAAGGCTTTTTAGGGCCATCACTAAGTTTGGGAAAAGACCCACAATTGAAGTGGGTGTATTTTCAGAAAATCTGAAACCAGATGAGTTGATCGATTGGATCAATGAACTGGAAGAATACTTTGAGTATGAGGATATTAGGGACCCAGATAGGGTTAAGTTTGTAAAGGCCAAACTGAAAGGCCATGCAAAAATTTGGTGGCAAGAGGTTCAATTGGAAGTAAAATAGAAGAGGAAAGGAGAAGATCATAAGATGGGATCGCATGGTGGAAAAATTGAAAAAGCAGTTCATTCCTATGGACTACGAGCTTGATTTGTTTAAGAAGATGAATGGGTTAAAGCAAGCAGGAAAATCAGTCCAAGAATATATAGAGGAATTTTATCGACTCTTGATTAGAGCGGGGCATGCAAAAGAAAATAAGGAGAAGGTTGCACATTATATCAGTGGGTTGCGACCTAGCATCCAGGAGGAATTAAGTCTGGTAAGAATGACTAGCATTGAAGAGGCATACCAGTTTGCCCTACAAGTTGAAGAGAAGATGAATAAAAGGTTTGAAGGAAGACAAAGAGGGTGCGATCAAGGAGGAAGGGGAAGTGATAGATCATCTAGAGGCCGCAATGAAACTCAAAAGAAAAATGAAGATGAGGTTACAAGCAGGAACCAGAGGAATGAGGGTTTCAACCACTCCCGTGATCAAGACTTTGGAAATTAGAGAGGAAGAGGTAGATGATGTGGACGAGGAAGAGGAGGCTTTCATGGTACCTTTTTCCATTGTAATGAAGAAGGTCATCGTGCCTTTGAATGCCCTCAACGACAAGGAAGGATAGATAGGAGAGCTGAGAGCCAAGCTAGGATTGCTCATGTGGATGAGGATGCACAATAATCATATTTAGAGGATGCAGAAATAGGAGAGACCTTGGTAAATGAAAGAGTCCTACTAAGTGGTGAGATTGAAATAGGACAATAGAGGAGTTTGTTCCATACCAGATGCAAGTGTGAGGATAAATGTTGTGACGTGATCATTGATGGTGGTAGCATGGATAACTTGGTATCAGAAGAGATGGTCTCTAAGATGAAGCTCAAGAGGGAGAAACATCCCCAGCCCTATCGGATTGCTTGGGTAAAAGATGATCATAAGGTCCTGGTAAGTGAACAATGTTTAGTGAAATTCAAAATTGGGAGTTACCATGGTGAAGTTCTCTGTGATGTTATTTCGATGGATGTTTTCCATCTATTGTTGGGTAGACCATGGAAGTTTGATAGACATGCAGTACATGATGGACATGCAAACACATACTCTCTGACAAAGGATGGAGTTCGCCACAAATTGAAGCCCATGAAAAAGGAAGGTGAAAAGGTATGTAGCAGTGCTAGGATTTGTCTTGTTGATGAAAGGAAGTTTTTAGATGGCATGAAACATCAGCATATGTGCTATGCTTTGATTCCTAGGAAAGATAAAGAAGGTAGTAGTGAAATACCACTTGAAGTTTCAGATTTACTAGGGGAGTTTAGAGCTATTATCTCTGATAATATTTCAGATGGATTGCCACCAGTAAGGCAAATCAGTCATCAGATAGATCTGATTCCAAGAGCTAGTTTTCCTAACAAGGCTGCTCATAGGATGATTCCTACTGAAACAGAGGAGCTAAATAGATAGGTTCAGGAGCTATTGAGGAAGGGCTTGATTCGAGAGAGCTTGAGTCCATGTGTAGTACCTGCAATACTTGCACCAAAGAAGGATGGAGAGTGGAGGATGTGTACAGATTCTTGAGCTATAAATAGGATAACCATCAAATACTGATTTCCTTTGACAAGGATGGATGATCTTATGGACTTCTTGAGTGGAGTTCAGTACTTCACAAAGATAGATCTCAAGAGTGGCTATCATCAGATACGGATTTGAGAAGGAGATGAGTGGAAAAAAGCCTTCAAGACCAAGGAGGGTCTTTATGAGTGGTTAGTCATGCCCTTTGAATTGACGAACGCCCCAAGCACCTTCATGCGGCTCATGAATGAGGTACTTAAGAAATTCTTGGGAAAATTTGTTATTGTTTATTTGGATGATATTTTAATTTTTAGAAAGACTTTGGAATAACATTTATTGCATATTCGTAGTGTCCTTAAAAGGCTAAGGGAAGAGAAATGGTTAATTAATCTAAAGAAGTGTGTCTTTGCAAAAAGGGAGTTAGTCTATTTGGGGTTTGTTATATCACTCGAAGGTCTCAAAATGGATCCAGAGAAGGTAAAAGCCATCTTGGAATGGCCTACTCCAAGGTCTGCTACTGAGGTAAGATCATTTCATGGTCTGATTAGTTTTTACAGGAAGTTTATTAATAATTTCAGTGGCATATGTGCACCCCTAACTGATACAATAAGAGGGGATAGAAAAGAGTTCAAATGGATTGCAGCAACTACGAGAAGTTTTGAATTGCTGAAGAAGAAGGTGACAGAATAGCCTATGTTGGCACTTCCAAATTTTAGAAAAGTGTTCTAGGTGGATTATGATGCTAGTGACAGTGCTATTGGGACTGTATTAAGCCAAGAAGGTAAGCCTATCGCATATTTTAGTGAAAAATTGAATGATGCAAAGAAGAAGTATTCTGTTTATGATCAAGAGTTCTATGTGATAGTTAAAGCCTTAAAGAAATGGAGACATTATTTATTGCCAAAGGAATTTGTTTTATATACTGATCATCAGGCATTACAATACCTAAATAGCCAAGGTAAATTGAATCAGAGGCATATGAAGTGGGTAGAATTCTTGCAAAGCTATACATTTGTGTTGAAGCATAGAAGTGGAAAATGTAACAGGGTTGCAGATGCACTAAGTAGGAGATAGTTGTTGCTTACAGTAATGTAGGTTGAAGTAGTTGGGTTTGATGAACTCAAGAATTTGTACCCTAAGGATCCTAATTTTGTTGAAGCATCGAAAGCTTGTAAAGAACCTGTTGCTGTAGATAGGACCAAGTGGTTAGACTATTTGATTCAGGATAGCATGTTGTTCAAAGGTAGTCAATTGTGCATTCCACGGAGTTCCATGAGGGAAAATTTGATTAAGGAGAAACACAGTGGAGGGATGGCAGGACATTTTGGTCGAGATAAGACCACTGCCATTCTTAAAGAACATTATTTTTGGCCTCAAATTTCACAAGATGTGAATAAGTTTGTACAGAGTTGCTAGGTTTGTCAAGTTGCCAAGGGGTTCAGTCACAATACTAGCCTGTATCAGCCATTGCATGTTCCATCAAGGCCATGGGAGGACATAAGTATGGATTTTGTTCTTAGATTGCCAAGGACACAAAGGGGTAATGACTCAGTATTCGTGGTGGTTGATAGGTTCTCCAAAATGGCACATTTCATTCCATGCCACAAAACTCATGATGTTGTCCATATTACAGACTTGTTTTTCAAAGAGGTGGTAAGACTACATGGTATTCCAAGGAGCATAGTTTCTGACAGAGATACTAAATTTGTGGGGTATTTCGGGAGGACATTGTGGAAAAAGTTGAGAACGGAATTCAAATTCAGTTCCATGCATCACCCACAAACTGACAGCCAAACAGAAGTGGTAAAGAGAAGTCTGGGCAATTTGCTGAGATGTTTAGTTGGGGATAAGCCCAAGGGATGGGATTTGATTCTACCACAGGCAGAGTTTGCTTATAATAACTCTATAAATAGGAGTATTGGAAAATCACCATTCCAAATTGTATATGGAAGTAGCCCAAGGACTGCACTAGAGCTGAGGAAGATAGAACAAGGGGAGAGGACAAGTGCTGAAGTTGAGGAATTTGTTGAACATATATAGCGTCTGCATGAGGAGGTTCAAGCACACATTACCAAGATGAATCAACAGTATAAAGCTAGGGTTGATCAAAGGAGAAGACATAAGGAATTCCAAGTAGGGGATCTAGTCATGTTGCACTTACGAAAATAAATATTTCCAGCCGGTACTTACAACAAGCTAAAAATGAAGAAATTTGGCCCCTGCAAAATTTTGAAGAAACATGACTCAGGAAATGCATATGAGGTGGAGCTTCCAGATGGTATTCACATTTCTCCCATTTTCAACATTGCAGATTTAATAGAGTATCATGATGATGGTGCAGATGAGGTGTTAGGGCCATGTCCAATTCCTGTTTCTAAGAAGGAGGAGATAGAAGACATTCTAGATCATCGTGTGGGTAGGAGTACCAGAAATAGGCAATATGAAGAGTATTTGGTCAAATGGAAAGGACGACCGATTGAGGACTCAACTTGGATTTCAGCAGCTGAGGTTTCCCATTTTGGATTTCCTCTACCATTCATAAAGTGACAGTGTCACTTTTCAATCTACCCTGGGTGTCTGATGCAGGAGCATCCAGAGGTATAAGGGAAATCCTATGTCACCCAAAAAAATGTACTTAGACTTAATTTCTATTTCATGTGTTTTCATTTTTGGGCACCCATTTGGGTCAAATAAAGGTTCCAACTCTCATAGTTCAACTATCAGTGTGCTTGAAAATCCTGAAAAAATAGGAGCATGCAATTTGGCCATCATTTTGGTGACCTAGAATGTGTGAATTGGCTAGATGAATGTAATCGTGATTTAGAGCATTCTAGAAAAAGAATCAGGTCAATAGGCCCCACGGTTTGAAAGTCATTGCAGTTTTTCAAGTTTTGGAGACCTCCTAAGAATGCTTCAAAGTCAAGTTAGGGGCATTAAATGACCTTGAAAAGGGCCAAAAAAATAGGGGATGAGTGAATCTAGTCCATCGGGCTATAGAGCGCTTCGAGATCTTTCTGAAAATGTAAACGGTTCGTCAATCAGAGCTATGGTTCAAAAGTTAGGCCTCCTAGAAGTTCGGTTACCATTTTTGGATTCTTTTAGATTTGCACTGACTTCTAACGCAGCTTCTGGAACCTTCTATTTGGTTGGTGGATGCCTACTAGCACTTTCTAGAATGTACTCCTAGTCCTTAACCCTTCGGGGTCTATTTAAGGAAATTTCTGGCATTGTAAGAGGCAGTTTGGAGTGGAGTTTGAGAGGAGGTATTGAAAGGAGAAATTATCTCTAGATTTATGGTATTGTAAGCCTTTAGGCCATGTTTCGAAGTTTATTTTCTCTATACTATTTGTACTAGCTTATTTTCTCAGTTAATACAATTTCCCTTTTCTGTTGTGTCCATTATGCTCTTGGTTTGTGTCCCCATCACCTATAGAGCATGGTACATACTTCTTTATATACATGTCTTGACCTATATAGAGTAGCTTAGCCAAGAAAATGACCCTGTTACTTTTCTTTGTAAATGACTAAATGGTTGACACTAGTAGAAAACAATGGTTAGAGATAACAACAATCTCCCCCTTTGAGATTAGTGGAAAAATCACCTTATCATATTAACAACATTACAATACAATTTGATAAATAAACTCTCCTCCTTAGTCTTATAACTCAATGTAAAAATAAATAACAAATCCACTTCACTTTTACCTTTATTTTCCATCTCGTTTACATCATATTCCCCTTATCAACTCTATATCCCCCTTATTTGTGAACTCTATATGTCATTGCTGCTTGGGTTGAATAGGTGGAAGTAATCCATATGTTTTAATGAATTCCTTGTGAACTCTAGTAATCATAGATAGTGCATGATGCCATGTGGTTCTTGTTGCTTCCAACATATAATTTTGCAACTATAATCTTGTATCTAAATCAATTAAACTAATAACCTTTGAAATATTGTGATCTTCTATTATAGGATCCTAGGATTTTTTTAATTCTCTCTTCATGACTTCCAAATGAGATATCATCAGTCTAAATAGAGATCAATTTGTATCTCATGTTGCTAAGATCAACCATTGTACCTTGAGCATTCAATAAATTATTGAAATGATCAATGCTTTATTCTACTAACTCCAAAATAATATTGTTCGATCTCTTCATCTTAGCCTACATTTTAGTTATTTGTGCTTGAATATTGTTAGTGAATCTTGGCACATCAAACAAAATTATTTACAAATATTGCACCTTTTGAATTAATTCAACCACAACCTTTACTTTCTCCTATAGTTGTACTTTCTTCTCAGAAATGGTTATGGAAACTTTTTCCACAACCTTGGTTTCAAATCTTCTCGTAGACCAATTCATTAGCTTCTCATTTGATTCCATATTTCTAGAATTCACTTGATAAAATATAGTTATAAACTGGTTGATGATTAGTACATTTTCATCAAAATTTTAAATGTCAAAAGCATCAAAAAAATATTCTTGACATCATGATGTACTTGTTTCTACTTTTTCTCTTTCTTGAGCTCATCTTGTCTTTTCCTCTTTGCTAAAACTTCTTGTAACAAAATAGTTCTCTCCAAGTGAGATTTGCAAGGTCCAATTGTGGCATCTCAATGATTTCATCCAAACTAACTTCAACATTTAGTGAAACGCCTTTTATTTCTTTCCTCTTTCTTCTAGGTGAAGGAGTATTGTTGCTCAAAACTTCCTTGAGACTTGATGCAGGGGTGTCACCACTTGATCTTGCTAGTCCATCCATGCTAGAGACAACAATAGTTACACTCATTTTAGCTTCATTTTCTTCTTTCCTTCCTCAATGTGAGGTGCTAAAAAAATGTTAACATTTAGAATTGTTTCCTTCTCTTCACCATCCACCTTTGTCTCTATGAGCCTTGAGTTCTTGGCTTCTAGAGTGTCAAGGGTGTGGGCATGTATAGGGGACATACTATCTTGCATACTTGGCACACCATTAACTTTCTCTACTATTGTAATCATCTTTGATATTTACAGTGTCAATTACTCCTATCTTTGGTGTTAACCCAAAAATGATCTTCCATCAAAACTCACTTTGTTGTTGAAAAACATCCTATTTATTTAGTAAGATAAAAAAAGAGTTTTGTATTTTGGAACAAATTTGTTCCTACAATGCACCAAAAATATTTATTTTTTCTCCTAGGATAACTCAAGCATTACTCTGACCAATGTACCAATCATTATCTTTGTCTCTTCCTTCTCTTCCTGATCCTATCTTATGTTCAATCTATCATACAAGTCTTGAGACCTATCTTTTTTTCTATTTCACTAGGAGCTAGTTTGAAATTTGAGATCCTTTCTACCATAGCCTCCTCAATTTTGTTTTTATCATCACTATCTAGTGTACATCATATTTGACAAATATGAAACAAGATAAACCTAGGAAACTCCTTAAGTTTGTGCATATCTCGTAAATAGACATAGGTTTCCTCCAAGGTGGTCCTCTGATCAATCTCCTTCTTTTGGTTTTCGAGGCATTACAATAAATAGCTTCTACTACCTCCTTCCTTACAAACTTCTTAGCACTAGCCATTGCCATGGTCCTTCGCTTGTTTGGTGGTGGAGGTGTCATTATTGGCTTCTTCTTTGTTCCTTGAGCCTTCTTTCTTGATGGCATGAAAAAATATAGGGATTTTCCCTTGTCACCTTCTTCTTCTTTATCTTCCTTATCAGAATTGTCTTGTTCTTCATCTTCTCCAAGACCTTACGGAAATTGAAATGATTCCTTTCCCTTGCCTAGGTGCCTAGTCTTGCTTCTAAATCTTAAATCATTTTCTTCATTTTCTTTTCCTTACAAGCTATCTTTATATTTATAGTTATTTTTTCTTTAGCTTCTTCATATCTCCCAAAAGGTTTAGCCTTGACATCTATTTCTTCATTTAGAAGTGCATCAATGGTTGCACTTTCTATATCACTATCCATCTCATATTAAAAAATTTGTAACCAAGCATTCCTTGGCTTAACTTCCTATAAAAAAGTGTTGTCTGTATCAACAAGAAAATATATGTCACTATAATATTTCATGACTAATGCTTCACGTATCCTTATTCTCCTTTTCATCCTTGTCTTAAATTCATCAAAATAAATATCCATTACATTCTCATGTTTTTCACCACCTGAGTGATATGCTCATTAATTTGTTTTGTCACTAGTTTGTCTTTCTCCCATACCACATTATCAATGTAAGGAAAATACTTCTAGATATAAAAGAAAATACACAAAATGAGGGAAACTCACTTAAACATTGAATTTTTTTCTTTCCTTATGGCTGACAGATTTTTTGCAAGTTGTAACCTCTGTAGCTTGGCAAGATCATACTCATGATCTTTCATTACAATCTTCCACACTTGATCTACTATCATACAAGGCACATTTTTTATTCTTCTCAATTGATAGAACTTGTGAGCAATATAAACCCCACTACAAATTCAACTAGTCAATCAGAAATATTTGTGATGGACATACCATGTCCATTCCACTTGGCTTTTATGTTTGCCTCAACTTCTCCATGACTCAACCTTCACATGGTTTTCTTCCAATCGAGGGTTGCATAGCTTATAACCCTATGAATATTTCTCTTTTTGATCTCCACTACTCCATTCTATAACTAGTACTTAATGTCAAGATTCTACTCAAAACAAATTTAATCCATTCAACCTTGAAATTCTTCTAGAAATCTAGGGTTCAAGTTAACCCTTTCCTGTAAACAACTTTAAATTTGTCCTTCAGAATTCCTTCATTGAACTATTTCTCATATGCTTCTCTAATTTCATAATCTACTACTTCTCCAAATTTTTACATATAAAAACTTATGACACCATGGATCATAATAACTTTAGGTGGTATCATGGATAGTGCACCCATTGAGTCTCCTTTCATAGAAATCTTTGGAATAGCATGAAACATTGGTGGAAGAAAAGTGTCACCCTTCACCAATTGAATTCTACTAACCTCTTGGCTCATTCTAGTAGTTAATGAAGCTTCCAAGATCATAGTTAGGTTTTGAAGAGAATTCAAATATTCACTTGTTTAAGCATCTTCCTGCAAATCACTCTTAAAAATTTTATAATTGCTAAAATCACCGAATTGCTTTGGGCTCTAAAAAATCTATATGCAAGGTATGTAATAATGTTGCCAAAATTTATTATATACCTTCTTCTAATCAATTTAGGGTCTCCATTAATTTTGTGTGCTCAGGTAGGTGGAAGTCATCTATCTCAATCAATTTTGACGTCTTTCAACTCAGTCTTTGTATTATAGGTTGATGTCTTACATATGACTCAGTCTCTTTTGAAGTGCTCTATATTGCAATCATCAGTTAACATCTAGAAAAAATTATTGATACTTGGCAACCTGTCAAAAAAAATTTCTTATGCATCTTCACATATGAAAATATAAAATTTTGGCACATTATCATTTAAGGAATTGATGTATGGTATATCAATTAAGTATAAAGGTCCATCCATACTACTCTTTCCTAGCTTGAGATGACATGATCACCTTCACCATTGGATTGGGTGACTTAACTCCATTAGCTCCACTATTTCCATCTTTTTTTTTTCCTTTTCCATTTCTATTTTATTTCATTCCTAATTTGCTCAAAGTCTTGATTTCCAAACTTGTGACATTTGGAGCATGCATTGTTAAGTGCATAATCCTTCCTTTGATTTGTCTAGTAGGGATTTGTCTTTAATCTGTATTCATATGCTCTATGCCCATACTTATAATAGTTTTAGAAATATCCTCCAAATCTAGGTGTGCTAGTTGTATTCCTCAATCTTGACCTACTCTCATTTATTTGATGTCCTTGTTTCTTGTAATAAAAAATAGTAACTCGTAAAGTTAGGTTTTGAATTTTGCATACCATGTTTGCTTCAATATATATTTGCAGTATGACCAATTTTTCCAGTATGATAGCATGTCAGTTTGTCCTTTGACTTCTCATTCCTCATTTCCCCATTTATGGATGATTCTCCTTTCTAAGTGTATGAATGTATTAACCCATCAGAATAACTTGATGAATTCATAAGTTCTTCAAAGTACTTCATTACTTCTTTAGGTTTGTTGAATTTTTCCTTGGATTGCTTCTCATCTTTTTATTCATTCTTTAGTATGTCCTTCTGTGATTTGAGATTTGTAATTTTCGCGTCCTTGTGATTGAATTCCTAATTTACAAGCATTAGTTGATTCATCATGTGCAGTCATGTGTTTGTGAGCTTCTACACATCTGATATCATTTCTTCAAGTCTAGTAGCCATTACCCTTTTGTCTTCTTCAACCATAGTCAGGTTTTCCTCAACCATAGTCTTGTCTTCTTTAGCTTTCTTCTTGTGTTCAACCACTTCACATAGTCTAACTAATTGGATTTCATGTTCTCTTTTAAGTCCTCTTATTTCTTCATTCAAGAGTTTGTTCTTGTCAAGTAGATTAGTCGATGCTTTATCATTTGGATTGATTGGTACAAATAGTCCTTCAATCTCCACTTCATAGGAAAACTATTTTATCTGAATGGATATTTCCTTTCTCCTATTTAGGGAATCCTTCAGATCTTGCTTTCCTTCTCAAGATTCTATAGTGTGAGTTAGATGTCAATAACCTAATTTTCAATAACCTTATCCAATTTGAATGGCTCCATGTCCAAGATCTAATTTCCAAGCCTTTAAGTTCCATTTAGAAAACCAATGCTCTAATACCAATTTTTGATTGATGGAGATATATAAAGGATAAAAAAGATATTGAGAGGGGGGGTGATTTAGAATCTTAGACACTTGAAATTTTCATCAATTCATTCACACCTATCAATAGCTTGTGTATGTAAAACTTATAATGTAAATCTGTAGTAACATATAAATATAATCAATAACATGCATGAAAGTAAAACACATAATACAATATTTGTTACCTAGAAACTCTCCAAGGTGAAGATAAAACTAGGGTTGGGATGAAACCCATAAATCTTCAATACTACAATAGTAAATTTAATTAGTTAAATTTGCAATTTTTTATCATAAAATATGATGTACCCTAAGACGAGTCTATCATGTTAAATACTTAAGAGACTGCTAGGTCTCACCTTGTTAGAGGATTTAACACTTACAACAAAGTAAGGACTTTGTTAGGAGATTTACAAAGATCTATAAAGAGCAATCTATAAAGAGAATTATCCTAATTCTTGAGTTATTTAAAACTAATTCAATACCTTACTCTTGGTTTTTTTTGCAAGTTGATTTTGAGTCTTCTCCTTGCTAACTGATAATCTCCTTTGATCTAATGTTACTTGTCTTTCCCTTTGACATCACTATCATGAATAGATCACTTTCTCTATTAGATGATAATAGAACCCTTCACTGACTTCTTTCTCACATGCATATACTTCTCTACACTTGTTCTTACTCTGCACACCCCTCTGTTTTTTACTTTGTTTCCTTCTAGGTTAAGATCACCTCTATTTAAAAGGTTTCGTAAAGAGTTTTCTAGATATTTCCATTATATCCTCTCCATCTAAATCATTGATGACACAACATAGAGACTTATGATCTATGTCATTTAAATGTTCTGTAACAACCTCTAGAGTCTTTAAATGATCCTTCCATGTCAACTATAAAATGTGTTACCTCAAATTTTTTTTCATTTTTGACTTTTATGTAAACTCTATGTTGCTCAGACTTTACTAGATTTTGATGCTTGACATTGCTAGTGCTAGGCATATATTACACTTTTGATGCTCAACATGTATTGTACTTAGTAGACACTATGTAACTCGGCACTTGTCTACTTGGAACTTGCTCAGTCATTAATGGGCTCATCTTATTTTGAAATACTCAGTGACCATATATGTACTTGACTCCTATAGAAAATGGTAGATACTTGATTATATATATATATATATATATATATCATTCTATATAGAGCAGCTCGGTCACAATGATGACTGTCTGACTTTACCTTATAAATGACTAAGTGGTTGACACTAATAGACAACAATGGTTAGAGATACGAGTAGATATCAGGATATTTCACCAAAGATTCCTTCTATTTTGGTCTTAAACCTTGAGTGTCTCTAGAAACTTGGATGTTTTACTAAATATCATCCAACTAAGATTTTATGGCATTCTTTTGCAAGAGTATATCCCTATATATTTCCTTGTTCCAAAATTTTACTCTTCCTTTATTAAAGTTCAACTTTTAATCCAATCTAAACATAGCAGACCCTTCATTTTTATATTCCAACATCTTGAATCTTAAATTGGATATCTAGATGTTCCAACCACATCCTCTCAAATCTAAAATATGAATTCCTTTTAGAGCTATCAAATCTAAAACCAAAGAGATTGGGAAGTGATAAGAGCCAACTTTCGATAAAATAAAAAATAAAATAAAAAGAGAACAATTAAAGAGGTTAATCTAGTCATAGGAAATCATGACTCTTTCTAGTTCAAATTGAATCAACTCTTCACTCAATATATGTTCTGACCAAGTATGTCACAAACCTTGAAGCTCAATATCCAAAACATCTTGGATGTTAATAAACTGCATCAAATCTAGTCAACCTTCTAGATGGAGCTAGAACACACTACCAAGGTTCTGACATTCTTCAAGAGAAGAATTGAAATCACCCAGACATAATGAAGAGTCTAACCTAAAAGATTGCCAAAAGGTAGCAATTTTTTTTGAGAAACTAGTCTCCCAACATTTGAATTGAGAGCATAAATATTTGAAAGGGTCCTAGAAATAATATCTCTATATGATTAAAATGGATACATAGCAAATTATTTTCAAAAGAAGCAACTTACCTTATACTACCAACTTGTTCTCTTAAAAATGTACATCTCCCAAGGCCCCTTGTGAGTTGCTACCCAACAATCCATCATTCTTAGAAAAAGACATCAATTTCACTTTTTCTTTAGCCATCCTAGTTTCTTGCACCAAAACAATGTCCAATTTATGATTTTGAACTACATTATGCAAAATATCTTTTTTATAAGGAGAATTTAATCCTGTAATATTCCATGACATTATCTTCATTTTGAACTTTTATTATTGCTCTCGTAGATGGTAATTTGTTACCGATCCACAATAACCACCTTTCTATCCAACTCTCTAGCTTTCTTATTATTCTTGCTTCTAGGGACATACTTCTTGCCTCCAACATCTAGTTTAGATTTACTCCTATTTACCATACTAAAGAAAAGACTAGAGACATGAAATTTCTTCTTCTTGTGTAGTTAACGTCCATGCACTAGTTGTTTTCCCTTTCCTCCAACTCCTTCACTAACCCAAACCTTGAAAAATCTTGCAAAAAATGAGTTATAGGAGTACCAAAAATATAACTCAAATGGATGCAACTGCCTACTTTGAGCATTGATCCAATCTTCACAGATTGATTACCTTTACCTCCCTAAAAAAGGCAATTCATCATCTTCTAGCTCTTCAACCAACTTAGCTTCAAGACCCTTAACACCTTGAGTGGTCACCTTACCCTTATTGTCTATAGACTCCATTGAATCAACTACTATTGATAGCACCGACTCAACAACGATAGGAGGAGGCTACTGTAGAACTAACGACACCCGAGGATGGGGCACTCAAAGACCTCCTAGGAAGATTAAGGTAACACCTTCTCCAGATCTGCTTTACCTAACGGAAGAAAAGGAGTAGAAAAATTGACCTTAGCTTCAACCAGCAAAGGCGTGCCATCCAAAACGTAATAAGACTTTCCCAATAGGCTACTAGTCAGCGACGATCCTACAGGAGCCTTTAACTACAATTAAAGCTTTGAATGAGGAGTCGATGGAGCCATGACAAAGTGATTACAAGAGGTGATTCAGCTTTGTGAAAAAATGAGCTTGTGGAGAATTTTAATTGATCAAACATATTTTAGAACCCATCAAATAAAGTGCACATTTCGTGTGATGAAACACCTTATAGAGAACAAAATCAAGAAGTTTGAAGGAATGAAAAATGGCACTTCCAAAATTAAAAAGGCTATGGAAAAAGAGACAGATCAAGGGCCCACATGGTCAATCTAAATAGACAAAGCTGATGGATGTGTTACTTAAGTCCGATCATCCAAAAGGTATTTTAGAACAAACCAAGTAGGGACATATCGTGCACGGCTTACATTAAATGAGATTAAACAAATTCTTTTTGTAACAGTTACGAAGCTTTTCTTCTTTGCTTCCATATTTTGTGATTATGTTTACCTGGACAATGATGACATCTAAATGTTGTTCAAAAGCCACTCCTTTGGCATGCTTTGCCGGTTTTAACCCTTCTTTAACGAATTCAGTTGCAATGCAAGACGTTTAAATGAATGCTCTAGCGTAGATATTATGTATTATCAATGTTCTAGTGTAGAGGGTATGCTTTGTCAAAGTTGGCTCACTGCTTGTAGAATGCACGTCATCTTTTTCAGATCATTACTTCTGCATAATACTCAGGGATAAGGTAAGTCGATTGCAGAGGTAAGCTATGAGTGTAATCAAGGAACGGTGAAAAGGCTTTGTAGCCACCAATAATACCCGCTTGTACTTTTCTGAAAACTCATCGGCAAATCCATTTTATGCAACTCATGCATTAATGGTGTTTCCCCGTATTTAACAATCATTTGTTTCAATCTTTTAAAATGCTTCTGCATAAAATTCATTCGAAATACTAGAATGTGGCTTTATAGCACTGAACAATCATTTGATTAAAATGGTTGTGCAGAAGCTAGCTAGCATAAAAGTATGTTAATGGATACGGGGTAACTTATTATATTCATATGTATCAAGTGTTAAATAGTGAAGAAATTTATATCTAAACGTAACACTAGTAGCTGGAGACGGCTTTGTTATACTTAAATAATTTAATTAGATATCAAAGTCTTTTTGAATTTGGGTGATATTTTTATGTATTCAAGTAATTTTAGCTATTTAATAAAAGAGCATGAGATTGACATACTTTAGTTCATTTCACAATATTTTTCTCTAGCTTGATCTTAACTTTGTTTATGGAGTGATAGCCTTGCTTACAAATTGAGCAAGATGGTGGTTATTTGCTTCCTTAAGAATCATTGAACTTCACAATAGACTAAGAGTCCATTGAATATGGATATCAAAATCTTAACTCATTTTTGTCATTATAAATTATTTCCATCCAAACTAATGTTGCAATGATTTTTTTCATTTAAATATTGACATCAGTCAATATATATGATTGTCAATCTTTATTATGTCAAGAGTAATGTCTTAAATAGCACCTTGCATAATTCTTCACTAAAGAGTGGCTCAACTTTAGCAGAACATAATTTTCCACCTATGCCTACACCTAATCACACTTAATCTGTCAACTCTTTTTGTTTGAATCCTTGATGATTTGGCACATCTAGTTCAAGATGCATCACAGTGTTTAATGTATGCATTATGTGGATTCATCTTATTATTTGTAAAGTGAATGTCATTTTTGAGACAATACACCTAATATTTCTAGTAGTGTAGCACCTCATACAATAGACCATTGACAATGGTATTCATCCTATCTTGGCCATTGTCTCATTGTTCTATAATTGTCAATCTATTGAACTTTGTCAACTCTCTCTAGATCATTTAGACAGCTTTCACAATCTCCTTTTAATAATATTTTTGTTCTTATTTCAAAGTTTATAATTTTCCTTAATTAAAAACTTGATAATATCACATCACTTCTCCACATCTTCTATCATGCACATTTTCTTTCACCTTCAATCCAACAATCATCATCTTCATCACTCTAATGAAAAGTGACCTCACATCCATTTACTCTCGTTTGATATTCATATCATAGTATCTTAAACATTTTCTCTCTTAATTCAATAACTATTCTTGTTTATTAGATTATTGATGAGGCTAATTATTATCTCTATTTAATGATAATTTTAATACTATGTTTTAATACTACCAAGACATTTTTGAACTTATGTTTACCTGAACTCATGATTAAAGTCTAGAATAGAACCATTAACCTATGTGCAAATATTATGTGATATTTTGCCAATTTTATATTATTGTTGTTGTTGTTATTATTATTATTATTATTATTATTATTATTATTATTATTATTATTATTATTATATATAATGTAGTATTTCATATAACCATCAGAATCTGTGTTCTAATATTTGGATTTAATTTGATTATGCTTATCTACAAATATTTTTGCATTATAACTATTAGCAAAGAAAGTTGAAGATGGTTGAAAGTATTCAAGGGGAATGTTGAAGATGGTCGATGATATTCAAGGAGAAAATGTTAAGTTTTAGCCACAGTGGAGTGGAAGAAGTCATAACGGTACTGAGAGACACAACCACTACCAAGGAGGAGCTATGAAGAATTGCTATATTTTCTCTTCATTTACTATTGTGTCAAATCAGTTGTCCAGAGTTTATTACTCATACCATGAACTATTATCTTTCCTTCTTTTTCTTTGATAGATTTGTAGTTAGTTTGTTTGCTTTCCTATTTTAGAATAAGTGTTGATCCTCTATTTATAGAGATTAGATCAATAGTGTTAGGAGGTTAGAAGAAAGCTTATGGAAAGAAATAGTTGACTCTTGCAATGAGTTGTTTTTATAGTTTTATGTATCATTCTTATGTAAGGAATTTTTGAAACATAATGAAATAGCTCTTGGTTTACACTCTATGTTAGTAGATTACTAGAAGTTAACCAAGGGCGCCCACTTGGGAGGTGGATTAGATTAGAGTAATATAGATTTATTTTCAATATTTCTAGTATTGCAAGTGGAAGTTATAAGTTCCTTCCTTCCTGTAGCATCATACTTTGTGAGTGCTCCTGAAGAATTTGTAAGAATAGTTATAATAGATGAATTGAGTTGGAATATAAGTTAGTATTTAATTTTATTTCCAGCATTCATTTTAGTGAAGAGTTAAGTGTGTTAATTTCTTGCAGCACTAGTGTAGGTTCTTTCCTTGCATTTTACTTTCCTATAGCATAAGCATAATGACTCATTAAGAAACCTAGTGCACATACTATGATGACCATTTTAGGTATACGTCCCTAGGTTGGAAAATTAAATTCACCTCATGGTGGGGAAAATAGTCCTTAGATTGAATATACTATTCCTAAGTATGGCCTTGGGCATGATTATTATACACCTATTGTCAGACAAATCTTTTTTGGCACCATTAATGGGGATGGTGTCAAGCTATGAGCATTCTTGAGTCATAGTTCTTAGTTCAATTTTTTTTTAATAGAAATTTGTAGTCCTAAAACTTTCTTCACTTGTGTGAAGAATTCAATTGCATGCATCGAAGAGTAAGAAAATGAAATGAATATGGCAAATTTCTTCCAAGGGTGTCTATTAATTTGAACAAAGAAATTGAAGAACAAGAAGTTGAGTTTCCTTTTGAAGATGCAAGCACTATTTTTCCTAAAAAGTCATCCTCAAGAGCATAACCAATAGATATGAGTGGTCTTCAACCTTTTGCTGAAATTTTGACCAGTTTCCTTGATAATACTAATCCAAATCCACCAGTTGTTAGCAATCTAGTACCTAATGTTCCTTTTCAGCAACAACCTTATAATCTAATACCACCATTAGTGGCAAAACCTACTTTTTTATTTCCTCTTCCAAGCCTCATAAATAATGCTAATCTTAAGAATATACCTATAATTGCTCTTCCAAAGTTCTATGGCCTTGCAACTGAAGACCCTGATACTTTCTTGTTTGACATACTTTGTCGTAACTTTGACTACAACATTGATGCCCATAAGTTCAAGTTATTCCTAGAAACACTAAAAGAATCATGTCTACGATGGTTCATAGGCTTAGAAACCAATGCAGTAGGAACTTGGGATGATATGCAAACTTTGTTTCTAGATAAATACAAAGAGCATTGGAAAGCATTTGGTTCAAGAGGAGATGACATATTTAGGATATCACAAAAGGAGGAGGAAATATTGGAAGACTATGTTTCACGTTTCTTATATATAGTGCAGAAGAACCCTCAACATGTATTGTCTGAGGATTCACAAAAGCTAGTCTTTTTGAGAGGTTTGCATGATAATTGTCTAGAAGCACTAGACCTGATGGCTAGTGGTGATGTATATCAATCTTCCTTGGATGACCTCAAGGAAATCTATCAAAACTATTCAAGGTCAACTATGAAGAAATGTTGAGGACCTTGTTCCATAGTCACTAAAGGAATTAGTTAGGGTATTTCAAAGATTGAGATATCTAACCAACTAATAGATTTTACGTGGGACATCATAAATGATGTCACTACACATCTCGACACAATGATTACAAAGAATAAGCATGCAGAAGTAGAATCATAATTGGAAAAGTGCTATCCTCATTGTTGTAAATAGAAGCAAGACTGTGCATGTAAATTGGTAGCCAACCTAGAGAACCAGCATTTTTTGACTAAGTACATGAAGATAGATGAGGACAATGATCAAGTGTTCTTCATTGTTCAATGTCAACCATGGGCTTCAAGACAAGGTATGCCTCAAGATCCTCTACAATTTTCAAATCCTTATAATAATCAATAGAAAAACTAAAGCTATCAGAATCCCTCCTAGTACTCCCAACCTTCTTGGCCAAACCAGTACAATAACTAGTGGCCAAACCAGTACAATCATCAATGGAAAAACTAGAAAAATAATCAATGGAAAAATCAATAGAACAACTACCAACCACTATAGGGAAATTGGCAACCTAATAATCAATGAAGGGGCCCTTCACAATGGTCTAATCAAAATCATGGTAACTCACAACTATTGCCTCCAGTTCAACAACCTACAATAATGCCACCTCCTATTGCAATAAATGTTAACCCTAAGCTAACTTAGTTGCTTGCTCAGCCTCAGCCAAATCCAAACAAAAAGAAACCACAACAAAAAATGTACACTACAAATACTCAAAAATCCCCTACATATTCCTTAGAAGTATTTGATATATGTTTAATTTTAGGTAAAACTTTGCCTACACCAGAATACCCTATTATAGTAGAAGTTGCAGATACTCCTATAACACCCCTTCTAGAAGTGGTACTGCTAGATATCAACCTGCCAACTGATGTATCTAGCAAGATTGTTGACCATACCGTAGTGAATCCTCCTTTTCCACATAGACTAGATAAAGAGAAATATGTACCCCAAAAGGAAGAGATATTTGACATTATTGAGTAGCTAAAAAACATGAATGTTCAAATTCCCCTATTTCAAGCTATCAAGAATGTCCCTCTTTATGGAAAGGCTATTAAGGAAGCATGTTTTAAGAAGCTAGGGCAGAAACAAAAAGACCCTCAAATAGTTCATGTTGTTAGGCAACTAGTAGATATCATGTTAGGGTAGGTAGTAACACCAAGTATTTAGACCCTAGTAGTCCAGTGGTTAACTTGATCATAAATGGACTGGCTATGAAAAATGATTTAGTTGATCTTGGAGAAGCAATCAATGTAATGAGAAAAGATACAATGCATAGGTAATGTATGAAAGGATTAAAGAAAACTCTTATAGTTTTACAACTTGCAAACAGTTCAACTGTCACTCTAGATGGCCTCATAGAAGATGTGATAGTGACTTTAGATTCATGGAAGTACCCTACTGATTTTTTTATCCTATCACCCAATGTCAAACTTGTTGGCTATCCTATCATATTAGGAAGACCCTGGTTAGCTACTACTATGCAAAAATTAGTTGTAGATCAAGAAATGTGACAATTTCAAATGGTCAAAACATAAGGAAGATAGAGCTATATCCACCTTGTTGACATTCAGTCAAGTTTATTATTAGTGACAACACTTATTTAGATTCTATATGGTTACAAAGCTCATTGAATAGTCTATAGTGTTTTCCATGTAATTCAGTAGCCACCAAGCACTATAGTTCCTATCGAGCATTCCAGTGGTTACCAAGTGAATTCAATTAGTGTGAGGCATAGCAGTTCAAACTGAGTAGAACCAGGCAGTGTGAAATCTAATAGTTCAACCTAAGCATTTCAATGGTTACCAAGCTTTGCAACTTCTATCAAGCTACCAGTTTATGTAAAGAGAAGTTAGTGTTAACCAAGCTATATAAAGATCAATCTTTACCGAGTGCAGTCATGGTAAACATGTAATTCTATTTCTACCAAGTTACATTGTATTTACTAAGTCACTAGTGCAAACTGAGTTTGAAGACTACTCTGAGATGATTAGTATTGACAAAGCTTCTACTTCTACCGAATGTATGATGATGCTGAGTAGTGACAATGGACCTCCAGTATCAAAACTTCACAAGTTAGTATTCAAAACCCAAGTATCTACATATGGGTCAACTTTTTAATATTGGTGTTGACTTGTATATTGGTTGACTTTGTAATTTTGTAAATTGGATTGATATATATGTAATATATTGTTATCATATTCAAGTGTGAGAAATAGTGTGATAGTAATGTGAAATAGATGCATACGAATGTGAATCAGTGGCAGACAAAATGTATTGTAAGGCCATATCAGTAAAGGAGCAGTAGAGCTCTATCACTCACATAAAAGTGATTAGTACTTCAACGAATCTCTATCAGCAAATCAGTTGTAAGTCAGAGATGTACTGTCTCATTCTAATAGGTGAACTAGTCTAAATCCTTTAACAAGGTAGACTTAATAGTCTTTTCTCAAATCTCTTTATCGAGTGCATACTTAATTTGAGGTGGATCTAGCTGTCCTAATTGCTCCTAATAGGGTAGATCATTATAAGTGATCATTATAAGCCTTAATCATCAACTTTATACTGCAGTATTAAGGTTTTGTGGGTATCATCCCCACCCCAATTTTACTTTCTATTTGAAAGGTTTCTGGGTCACAAAATTATTGTGTTCAAGTGTTATGAATGTTTTATGTTTTTAGTTTCTCATCCATGCAGTTAGATTTGATTTAATGAATTAAATGGACATTGGATTATTGCAATTAAGATTTGAATTTGATAAAGTTTTTGAGGTTACTGATTCACCCCTCCCCTCTCAATAACCTAGGTAGTCTTAAATATTTCCAACAATTGCTACCAGAGCTTTGTGGTTCTCAAGATAAAGTTTGACAACTTGAGAAAAGATCAAGGACAATGGAGATATTCAAACTTGACAAAGCCATTGACAATGAAAAGCTAGATCTAGAGATGGCCATTTTAAAACTCAATAAAGCTAAGGAGGAACTTTCCCAATCCCTAAAAAGAAGGAAGGAACTTGCAAATCAAATGAATAATCATCAGTACATTGAAGAAATAATTGAAGACTTTTTTCTGTCAAGCTATTTAGATGAAGCAAATGATGCAATCAAAGAACTCTTAGAGAAGAATGGTTCCCTAAAATAAGAAGTAAGATAAAATCAAATGAGAACAAGAAATTTAGCCAGTAAGGCTATGTGAAATCTTGGAACAAAGGAACAAGATGGAAGAAGAAAAGGATGGAAGAAATAATGAGATCTAGAACCAATCCCTTCAACATACAGATCTTATGGATCAAATCTCCAATGTAAATGAGGAAATCATGAGCCAAAGATAGATCAATGAAAGATTAAGAAATGATCTAAATTTGGAAAGACAAATCAATGAAAGAATAAGAAATGAGCTGAGATCGAAAAAGAAAATCAGTGAAAGATTGAAAAATGACCTAAACATTGAAAAAAAAATCAATGAAAGAATGATGAAATCCCAAGAAAACATGAATCAATTGAATAACTTGAATGAGAAAAATCTCTATAGACAAAAGGGTAAAGTAGGAATTGGATACAAAGGAGAAGGTTAATCTTCCGAACAAGGTGCTCAAAGGTATCAAAGACCTACTTGCAATCACTATGGTAAGATAGGTCATACATCAAACAAATGTTGGAGTAATGGTAAAGCAAAATTCAATGGTAAATGCTACAATTGCAATCAATATGGTCATAGGGCTAATGAATGTAAAGAGAAACCAAAATTTGAAGGCAAGTGTCACAAATGCAAGAAACAAGGTCACAAGGCATCAAATTGCATAACCAAGTCATTCAATCTAGCAGAGCAAATTGTGAAAGCAATATTCAGTTGGGTCTACAACACTTGGTGTAGATGTCATTACTATGGAGAATATGGACACATTGTCATGAACTATGTTAAACATTACACAAGGAAGAGAGATACCACCATTAGATGTTTCACTTGTACCAAACTTGGTCATCTAGCCAAGAATTGTATGAATATAGTTAGAATTGAAGATGAAAAGAAAGCAAAAGTAGATAACATTCAAAAGAAAATAAGGAAGAAATGTATTCCTAAATCTATCAAGGAAGCTAGTTCAAGCAATGATGGTCATGTCACTCAAGAAGTGGGTGACTCCACCATTTCTAGCTATGTTCTTAAGGAAGAACTAGAATTGTGTTATCAAGATCACATTCAAATAGTTCTAATTGAAGGAAGGAAAAGATCCAAATCAGTATTCAAGATACAAAAGGATCATCAAGTGAGATCAGTATTAGTTATCACTGAGTTGACTTCTCTATTGAGTAAGGTCAGGTCATAGACTCTATGGAGCAAGGTTGAGAGTAACAAGTCACACATGTTTACTGAGTTATGAAGCCTTTACCGAGCAATCCGATCAGATAGTGAATGATAGCCTCTCATGCATAATGATTTCATCATAGCTACCTTTGTATTGAGCATTAGTAGTGAAGTTTTAACAAAATGTAGGAAATCAAATTCATATTTACTAAGAATTATAAGTGTTATTACAATCAAGTGAATTGCATGGCAATCAAGCGACCTTGAAGTAGAATTTGCAATCAAGTCTTTAAAATTTTTTAATAGCTTACTGAGTAGCCATGGCAGCATCAAGAAAGAGAAGCAAAGCAAGGAAAGGATTAGAAATGTTGGTCTAAGGAGTAGAATGGAGGGCACCTGATTTCAAATTTGTGTTGGTGGTTCTATAACCCTTGATCCAAACAGAGCATAGTCACAAGTCCTTCCTAAGGTACTACTCATTAATGACATCTACAGTCATTTAGTGTTTGTTATTTAGGAAATTGGAACCCTAGAGATGGATGATGCCCTAGGAGAATAATGTGTTAATTGTGTTCTTAAACCTGAACATAAGCATTTGGAAGATAAGGGTTTAACCCACATTCCCCACTTGCCCCAATAATCAAATGGATCAAATACATCCTAAGCTAAGTTCACAATGGTTAGTTATGGCTTGAGCAACCATTTTTTATGACTAAGAAGATGATTCATCACATCACCAGCCTTGCCATGCTATCCAAGGCCAAAACCACTAAAACCCTAGGTCAGATGGAGTTAAAAAAGAAAACCCTAGCTGAGTTGGATGGTAGAGGTATGGAGATTAGTAGCATAATTGATTTAGAACTTAAATTTGACATACATGTGATAGCCCACAAGATTTACAATTCTAGCCATCTCAATAGTGTGTTATGTGAAGTTGTTGACCTAGCTTACAAGGTTGTAAAGAACAATCTATCATATGATCTTGCAAATTTGTTGTTGAAGTAGCTCAATAAGAACATGGAAAGTGTTAGAAACTTCAAGAACAACCCTTGAGAGTTTGGTTCTTTGTTGATGTGTTTATTTTTCTATGTTCAAAATTTTTTCCCTTCAAAAGGCATGGTAGTATGGAGAAAGGATGCATTAGTATTATATTAGATTAATGAGTATATTATAGAAATGGGAGAGAATTTTGTTATTATAATGGATAATTGTTTTGATATCTTCAAGGATAAAATGAATGATAGATTAAGGATACCAAGAAAATTGGTTGAAGATTATAAAGACGATATTTAATTCATGGTTGACTATGACAAATTCTACATTTAGGTAGTGAAACCCAAAGTTGTATGGGTAAAACCTCTTCCCTATGAGGTGAACATAGATGAAGCAAAGGATATTATTGAAGCCTTGATTAATAAGCATATTGATCCAAAGGCATCATAGTTTGAAACATATGATGAGGCCAAGGTAAGGATAGAGCTTGAAATCAAGCTTCCACAAGTGTCTAACAAAGGTAAGAGAAGGATAGCAAAACTGAAAAAAAGCACACCTCTTATATTAACCGAGGGTAAAGGAGAAGATGCGGAAGAAGAAAAGGATGAAGAGAAGTCAAAAAAGGAAGAAGATCCAGTGAAGAAGAAAGGCAAGCTGATCATGACAAAGTCACTCAAACCATCCATTGTAGTGTTCACAAGAAGATCCAAGAAGAAAGGTAGTGAAGTTGTCTTTAGCAAACCTCCTCTCACCTTGAAAGAATAACTAAAACAATTGGAAGAAAGTGCAAGCATAACCAACTTCAAATCATTGAAGTAGGAAACCAGGATAGAGGCAAGAGAGAAATAGGTTGAAGAGCTAGTGTTAACCAAGATGGAAAAATGGAAGTACTTACCAAACTAGATAGCCTCCCAAATCTCTATTGAATTATTAGAGACAATAAAGCCAAGATGGAACTTTTCTATGAAAACAACAAAAGATATCTATGCACAAACCTTAAGGAAATTGCTATTGAGCATGGTAGATGCTGAGGTAAAAGAGTCCTTAAAGAAAAACGAAGATAAAATGACTCTTATATTCAATACTTTTTTAATTTTGATAAAGAATATAGAGCATGTGGTCAAGAATGCCACAAGTATGTGGAAGAATGTTTATCACTTGCATAAACAAAATGAGTTCCCAATAGAAGTCAAGGATGATGACAATGATGATGATGAAAAAGAAACATACACTGAGGCAACACTTTTTGACAATGAAGAAGTTGAAGAAGATAAAGAGGAAGAAGCTAGCAAGGAAGAAAAATAAGATGATGAGGAGACCAATCCTATGAAGATAGTAGTAGTAGTCAGTCCTTCACTTCCTCACTCTCCAAGCAAACCAACAGCTATATCAAGCTTGGAGATAGCTTCAACAAGTTTGATTGTGATCACAGTAGCTACATCAATTGTCCAATCATTCTTCAATCCCTCGTAGCTCAACATGTCAATGATAGAAGTGTCTACCACTTCATTTGCCAAGTTGTAGCCTCCATCTTCTTTAGCTCCTGAGTTAGCATCATTAGCAATCAATACAATGTCTTCTACAATTTTGTGTTCTTCTGTAGTAAGTAGTACAATTTTGGATTATATAGTTTTATTTGTAGGGCCCATTTACCGTTGCACCAAAAGCCATGACTGTTAGTGAACATGGAACACCACATAATTAACCACCTGTGGGCAGGGGAGCACGTCGCATCACCCAACAATCTCCCCCTCAATGCGTATACCAGGTGCTTATGCAGGTCGGGAAGGCACCGGGGAGATTTGAACCCATGACCAAGCTAAAACTAAGCTCTAATACCAATTGTAGGGCCCATTTACCGTTGCACCAAAAGCCATGACTGTTAGTGAACATGGAACACCACATAATTAACCAACCTGTGGGCAGGGGAGCACGTCGCATCACCCAACATTATTTTCTACAGTTTTGGGTACTTTTATAAATACTTCAATTTTGGGTTCATCAAGAATTCTAGTTAGTATTCCATCTATTGGCAGTATATCAATTTTCATTGCTAGCCCTACTATCTCTACTTTTTTTTCCATTCTAGATTCAAAGGCATTAAGTACAAGGATAGTTGAACCTAAGGCTCAACTTGAGTACAAGATTTTTAGCAGAGGTAAGGACATAGAGAAGGATATAGACCTAGATGAGGAGATTGAGATTCCCAAATGGGATCTTGATAATATTACTGTGGATCAAATGCATATAGCTGGTCAACTCCTCCAAAAGAAGGAAAAGCAGAAGAAATTAAGCGAGGAGAGAGAAAGAGAATATAAAATTATAGAAGACACCAAGAATATTTTGATTGAGGTAATATGTGTTGAAGTTGATACTTCTCAACACATTTTGTTCCAATTGGAAGAGGCAGTCCAAAAGTTTAATGAGGACTCTAGTGGTCCAGATAAATTGATTGAGAAAGAAGAAAATAAATTTGATAATAAAGTACTTGAGCACATTGCTCAGCAAATTCCCATTTAGCAAGGGGAGCTTTCCTCAATTTTGACTAGTCTTGAAACCTCTTTCACAAATGTAACATCACTTGTTATGAAGTTATGTGATGTTACCAAGTTTACAAAGGAGATAAAGAGAAAACTAACAAAGATTGATGAAGATATGAAGGCTAGTGCAAGGAAATTGCAACTTGACCCTAGTTCAAGCTCTACATATCATATGAAATTTAGATTCTTGTTAGATATGCAGGTAGAGTTGTTGAGAGAAGAAGTAGGGATTTATTCTTCACTAATAGATATTCATAATATGATCCTTTCTATCATGGATACAATGTAGAAACACATTGTTTACTCAAAAAATTTGAGCCATGACAACAAATTTTCCATTGTAGATCACATGATAAAACTATCTATAGAAGTGCAAGTTGCTCTACATACACACAAAGTTTTGCAAGAGAATTGGGATAAGACTCTGGTGCTTATACTCAAGTTACATTTTGAGTTTCTTTCTTGTATTGGTGTCTCCATGTAAATAAGTTTTGAATAAATATTTTGCATTATTGTCAAAAAGGAGGAGAGATACTTAATATGCTATATAGGAAGAGACACTAGTTATACTATGTATATTGTATGGGGGAGAATAACACAAAGGGAGAAAAGTGTATATAGAAAAAAAATTGCAGATATAGTATACTATATATACTAATATAGATTTTTTTTGAAAAATCTCAAAAATAGTATACCATACCAAGCTAGTACCACATTATGGTCTATATAAGTTTTAATTGATAAGTGTTTTTGTCACTAATGCCAAAGGGGGAGATTGTTGAGATTCAATCGAGTTTGTTATTAGTGATAACACTTATTCATATTTTGTATGGTTATCAAACTCATTAAACAGTCTACAGTGTTTACAATGTAATTCAGTAGCCGCCAAGCACTATAGTTCCTATCGAGCATTTTAGTGCTTACCAAGTGAATTCAATTAGTGTGAAGTGCAACAATTTAAACCATCTAGAATCAAGTAGTGTGAAGTGCAGTAGTTCAACCTGAGCATTTCAATGGCTACCAAACTTTGCAGTTTCTACTGAGCTACCAGTTCATGTAAAGAGAAGTTAGTGTTAACCAAGCTATATAAAGATTAGTGTTTATCAAGTGCAGTCATGGTAAACATGTAATTCATTTTTTTCCTTGGATTGAGCTTCTAATTCTATCAAATGTATGATGATGCTGACTAGTGATAGTGGACGCCAAGTATCAGAACTTAACCAAGTCAGTCTTTAGAACCTGAGTATCTACATATGGGCCAAGTTTGTAATATTAGTGTTGGCTTGTATATTGGAAGACTATGCAATTTTGTAAATTGGATTTGGTATATATGTAATATATTGTATCATATCCAAGTATGAGAAATGGTATGACAATAATGTGAAATAGATGCATATGAATGTGAATAAACAGAAGATAAAGTGTACTATAAGACCATATTACTAAAGGAGCAGTAAATCCATATCTATCACATAAAGGTGATTAGTACTTCAAGGAATCTCTATCAAAAAATCAATTTTAAGCTAGAGATCTATTGGTTTATTCTAATAGGTGAGCCAGTCTAAATCCTTTAACAGGGTAGACTTAATAGTCTTTCCTCAAATCTCTTTACCGCGTGCATACTTAATTGTGTGATTGTAAAACATCTAACAAGGTGGACCTAGCAGTCCTAATTGCTCCTAATAGGGTAGATCATCAGAAGTGATCATTATAAACCTTAATAGGCCAACTTTATGCTATAGTATTGAAGTTTTGTGGGTATCATCCCCACCCCAGTTTTATTTTCTATTTGGAAGGTTTTCGTGCCACCATATTATTGTGTTCAATTGTTATGAATGTTTTATGGTTTCAGTTTCTTGGGCATGCAATTAGATCTAATTTAATGACTTAAATGGTCATTGGATTATTGCAATTAAGATCTAAATTTGATATAAAAAATTGAGGTTACTTAATCACCCCTCCCCTCTCAGTAACCTAGGTAGTCTTAAATATTTCCAACACACTTGCCCAACATCAACTAGATTTTTAAGAACCTATTTGGCCAAATTTAGGAAATGAAGAGGAAGAACTAATTTTTTTAGCTTAGCTCATGATGCTGCATAAACAATCTTTTCTAAAAATACAAGAAGAAGATGATATAGTACAAAACATTCTCACCAATGAATTTATAGTGGCCAAAGATATTGATGAAAGTTCTGCCTTACAACTATGTACCTATGAAGACTGTGTTTACCTAGCAACTCCTAAAATAATTTACTAGCTATTGCCAAGAGAAGTATATGCAAGACCGATACCAAAAGTGTCAATGGTGGAATTAACAACTACTATGGAACTTTCCCCTGGTCATAATCTTCATGTAAATAATAAGTTTTCCATATCCCAATTGGAACAGTTAACCAAGCTCGTCAATCAAAATGAAGAAGCCCTTGCTTTGGATTATAAGGATATGATAGGATTGAGTCCTAAAATCTGCACCCATAGGATATACATCAATGAAGAAAGCATGCTACTTCGACAACCTCAAAGGAGAATAAACCTAGCATTACATGAAATAGTTAAGATAGAGTTGCAAAAACTGTTGGATGATAGATTTATGTATCTAATATCTGATAGTAAATGGGTATCACCCTTAGTTATTGTACCTAAGAAACAAGGGAAGTGGCAGATCTATGTAGACTATAGAGAATTAAATAATGCCACAAAGAAGGATCACTTTCCTTTACATTTTATTGATTAGGTTTTAGATACTTTGGCTAGAAAGAAATACTTTTCATTTCTAGATGGATAAGTGGATACAACCAAAAAAGCATTTCTCTAGAAGATCAGGAGCAGACCAAATTTACATGTCTTTGGGGTACTTATTCTTATTATGTATTTCTATTTGGTTTATGTAATGCACCTACTACTTTCCCAAAAGCTATAGTTAACATCTTCGCTAATATATCACATGACTATATGGAGATATACATGGATAACTTCACTACATTTGGTGTCACATTTGAGGAAGCTTTGAAGAACATAGAGAATGTACTCATTTGATGTGAAGAGCATAATCTGTCTCTCAATAATGAAAAATGCTTCTTGATGATGTAGGAAGGAATATTATTGGAACATTTTATCTTTGAAGCTGGAATCCAAGTAGACCCTACAAAAGTAGAGGTAATTCTCACACTCTCCACTCCTACAAAATAGAAAGAAGTCAGATCTTTTTTAGGACATATGTTGGTTATTATAGAAGATTCATTAAGGATTTTAGTCAAATAGCTAGTCCTCTTTATACCCATCATACTAAAGAGGCTGAATTTACCTAGACAAAGGAATGTGAAAACTCCTTTCAAAAGCAGAAATCATTGTTGACCACTACACCAATGCTTAGGGGTCCTGATTAGACCTTGCCATTTCACATACATATAGTTTCTTCTAAGTATGCCATAGGTGCAATTCTAGGACAAAAAAATCAACATCTTGAAAATATAATCTACTATATTAGCAAGAGCCTTCATGGACCAGAGTTAAACTAGATAGTGATTGAAGAAGAACTATTAGGAGTAGTTTATGCTCTAAAAAAATTCTAGAATTACATAACTAGCTATCCCATATTTTTTCATACTGATCATGCAACAATTAAATATTTCATGAACAAACTTGCTATTATACATAGGTTAGCAAGATGGCTACTGTTGTTGTAGGAATTTGATATCACCATCATTAATAAGCCTGGGAGAGTCAATTCGGTAGCTAATTATCTATCAAGAATCCACCATGATGAGAATGACACTACTCTGTTAGATGATGCATTTCTAGATGAGCATTTATTTCAAATTTCTTTCCAAATTCCATGGAAACATTGCTAACTACATTGTAGCTAATAAAATACCAGCACATTTCTCTTACAAGGAAAAGAAGTTGCTTGTAGAGAAAAGTTTCCATTTCTCTTGGATTGATAATATCTTATTTTACACTAGACCTGGTCAAGTTATGAGGAGATGTGTGAGAGAGGATGAGACATATGACACTCTACATGCATGTCATAATGAACCATGTGGAGGATACTTTGTAGCAAAAAGAACAACATTGAAGATTTTAAAAACTAGTTACTATTGGCCTATGCTTCACAAAGATGCAGCCAACTATACATAGAAGTGTGATAAATGCCAAAGGATGGCAATACCAACAAGAATAGATGAAATGCTTCTCAATCCACAACTGACATTAACACCATTTGATAAATGGGGCATGGACTTCATTGATCTAATTGATCCTCCATCAAATGGGAAATCATATATCCTTGTGTGCTCTGACTACCTAACCAAATGGGTTGAAGTCAAAGCCATGAAGCAATCTTGTGATCATAAAGTTGTAAAATTTCTATATGAATAAATCTTTACTCACTATGGTGTACCCAAAGAAGTTGTCACTAACCAAGATGCTCAATTCACTTCTAATCTGATCACAGAACTTATGAAACAATATAATATTAGACACTAGAAATCAAGCTCCTATCACCCTCAAACTAATGGACAAGAAGAAGTCACAAATAGTGGGATAGAGGCCATCTTAAAAAAAATAGTTTATTTAAACTAAAGAGATTTGAATAGCAAACTACCAAAAGTTTTTTGGGCCTACAGAACAACATGGAAGACTACTGCAAGGTTCACATTGTTTGAGCTACTGTATGGGAAAGTAGCAATGCTCCCCATTGAATTTGACAGAAAACTTTAAGAACAACATTGGAGTTGAACATTGAACTTCTTGCAACACAAAGAGAAATGTCTTTTGTATTTTAATTCTTTGGATAAAATGTGCAACGATGCTTTGGAATGCATTGAAATCATATAGAAGCAAAGGAAACAATGGCATGACTCCCAAATTAAGAAAAAACAATTTCATATTGGTGATTGGGCATTGTTTAATGATTCTAGATTTAAAGATATGCCAAACAAGTTGCTGACACAATGGTTGGGTCCCTATGAAATAAACCATGTATTTGCAAATGGAGTCATCTAGATAACTACTATTAATCCAATGTCTTTTAAGTTCTTAGTCAATAGCCATAGACTCAAGTTATATAAATGACCCCAAACAAAAGAGGACTTATTGCAACAATTTCAATAGCTAACTTCAAATGAACAATGGGTAACCCTTCCTGTAGCAGAAGGTGCTGACCTCCTACCTACAACACTTCAATACTAATTTCTTCATGCATGACCATAATAAAAACTTTACGTCCACATAAAGATCAAATTTTCTCCATTCACTTTCTAATTTCTTCTTTCCCAACTCGTCCCATTTCTTTACCTACCACCCACCCACCTTCTATGTCATCATTTTACAATGCTTTCAATAAACACCACTATTTTGCTAATGTATGTTGTCACTGCTGATGTATTTCCTGCCACCTTTTGGTATATACAACGATCAATTAATAGTTATAAGCTTTTCAAATCTTTCTTCATTTGTAGTACATAAATTTTGTCACTTATATCTAATACTTCATTATTTATATTATTGTAGCATTATGCTAGTTCCATACCCCGTGCTAAGTATGACAGGCATGGACACTTGTCCATGTTTCATAGGGGGTTAGGGAAGGTTACTAATTCCCAATGACATTCCTATTTATTCATTAAGATTTTTCAAATCTTTATACTCCCTTTTAATGATTAAAACTCATATGCTTTAAGTATGCAAGTGTGTAGGTGTTGTACCCTTATTCTTGAATAATTCCTTATTGTCAAGCTATGATGTGACCCAAATTTAATTTTTAAGTGATCCAAATTCAATTCTCAGACAATTTTCACATTTCACATATCTATGATTTACTCTCATTAAACTATATCATTACTACTCATGGAAAATTGTTATGACATTAATTAGTTGAAAAGAGTGTGAAATGTGAAAGTGGGTCTGTAAAAAAATAAAAGAAAGACTAAATTCATTGGATGGAAGAGGGAAGTAGAGAACAGATTGAAATTGTCAAGCAGAAATGGGTGGATAATTGCAGCGACAAGAACTAGTGGAGCATATTGTTTTACTCTCAAACATAGAGGTAATGAGAATATTTAATGTGTGTGGCTAGTTAGGGTATTTCTTAAGTCTAACAAGATTTAATGAAGAAGCAACCATAGAATTTACAAGAACATTTAATGAGGGAGAAGCTATTGTGTGGGGATTGATGGTTGTTGCTACAGAAGAGTGAATAGCAAGAGTGATTGGGTTACCAACAATAGGAAAACATTACCCTAATACACATGATGCAAGATTAGTTGGGGCTCAGTTGATCACACCAACTAATCCTCGGCTAGATATAACCACGCAGTGTTGCAAAAGGATGTCTCTTTTGCCACCATACAATGAGCTAGTTATGCACACTATCTGGTACCTCACCTATGAAGGAAGATTTTCATATTTGCATGCACATCATTTTAAATTGCTCAGTTATATAAGGCACAATTATCCAATAAATGCTCCCAATTTTTTGTATAACATGTTATTCATTAGTGCTGAAGAAAACTAAAAGGGGAATGAGAATTATGTCACCCATCATGCCCTAATCAAATTGCTCATAGAGAGATCACTTAGCGATGCCTCTCCCATGTCATGGGCAGAATTTTTCCAAGCTAAAACCCTAAAACCCAAGCTTTCCATAATATATAGCCAAGTGAAGAAAATGTAGCTCCCATTGATGAACCTACTGAGCAAAGCACTCAAGATGCTAAAGCTGGCAATGTGCAAGAGAATATGCAAGAAAATGTTCCCTTACCTATTCAAGGGACTAAAATACCGACCTCTACCTGAGAAAAGAGAAAATGGAAATTACAAGATGAGACCTCAACTCTAGTAGTAGAGAAACCAAACCTTGTAGTCACAAAGAAAAAGAAAACTACGACGAGTCCTACAACAAAGACACCAAAAGGAAGTAGTAGGAAGAAGGTTGTGATACCTAAGGAGACCCCTATGAGAAGAAGTCATATAATGAGGGGAAAAACTTCTAAAGTGTCTATAGAAGCTTAGTCTACTTCATCTAAACCATCCACTAAAGAATCCTCAGTAAAAATTATTCTGGATGACTCCCCTCCTCACCTTAAAACTTCAAACATTCCTAAAATCCCTAATGAGGAATGTAGGGTTGAAGTAAATGAAAAAAAAAATGAGTCCCCAATAGGCCAACAAGGTACTCCAAGTTGTAAAGACATAGACCTAGTTCCCTACAAGCCCACATGGCTTACAAATTTCTTAGAGTAGTTGTGGAGGGAACAGAGGAAAAAAGAAACTATGAAGAGGACAGTGGTTCCATTACCCTGCAAAAACTTATTCTCCTATTGTATGGAAAACATATGCTTTTTCTAGCCCTATGGGAAGAGGAGAGGAAGAAGATGAAGAAACTCATAGTGTCCCAAGGTGAGAAAATTATAGATTTGAAAGAGCAATTGGGAAACTAAAAACAAAGGATGGATCATGCCCTCAAATTTGTTGATCAAGCATTTGCTTGTAGACCACCACCTTGGATTTATGCTATGTGTTTAAAGACAAGATTCCTTTTATTCCAGCTTATGCTAACCCTAAAGAACATAAATGTAGAATTCAAATCAGCTCAGGAATTCTATGGTTTATACTAGACTCTACCATCCTGGCAACAAAACTTTCTCTGTGAGTTATATGTGCACAATTTTATATCCCAAAAGAAACTCAATGGAATCCTTTACACTACATAAGGGATATAGATCTTAGGGCTTTGATTTCTTGGATGTATAATGAAGCTAATTATGATAGACAATTAAATAATTATAGAGATGAGGAAAGAACAACACCCCTATTATTGAGAGCTAAGAGCAGTAAACTAGAGAAAATTCTTAGGGACTTGTTTAGATTGATTTATGGGGATAAGCATAGGGAGATAAGGGACAAAATCTTAATTTCTAGAACCAAGGTCTATGTAGAATATGATAACCTACCTTGCTTTACGTTTTGGAGAGCCATGGTTGGTGTTAAAATTAGGTGGGGTAGATTACCTGAGCCACTCAAAAGATTAGAGCCACATAGTTCTATCAATTTAGAGTTCCAAAGTATATATAGTTGGGGAAATATGCTAGGCCATAACTATTGTACCTACTCAAATGACAACCTCCAATGCTCGTGTGGCCCCTGTATGATATTAATGTTGACAGACTTCATAAGTTGTAGGAGGACAATAGAAGGGAAGTTTCAGAGAGAACATGAGGATTCTACTACACCATCAAAGAGAGCAAGGACTGGAGTTGAAAAATTCAAATCACTAACCAAGAACTGTGTATATATATATATATATATATATATATATATATATATATATATATATATATATATATATATATATATATATATATATATATATATATATATATATATATATATATATATATATATATATATATATATATATATATATATATATATATATATATAAATAATGCAGTATTTCATATAACCATCAGAATGTGTGTTCTATTATTTGGATTTAATTTGATTATGCTTATTTGCAAATATCTCTACATTATAACTAACTTGTTAGCAAAGGAAGCTAAAGATGGTCGGAAGCATTCAAGGGGAAAATTGAAGATGGCTAATGAAATTTAAGGAGAAAATGTTAAGGTTCAACCATAGTGGAGTGGAATAAAACATAATGGTACCAAGAAACATGGTTGTTACTGATGAGGAGCTATGAAGAATTGCTATGTTTTCTTTGCATTTGCTATTGTGTCAAATTGATTGTCCAAACTTTATTACTCATATCATGAACTATTATCTTTCCTTCTTTTTCTCTAATGGATTTGTAGTCAGCTTGTTTGCTTTCTTGTTTTGGAATAAGTGTTGATTGTCTATTTATAGGGATCATATCAATAGTGTTAGGAGGTTGGAAGAAAGTTTGTGAAAGAAACTATCGACTCTTGTAGTGAGTTGTTTTTACAGTTTTATGTATTGTTCTAATGTAAGGAATTTTTTGAACATAACAAAATAGCTCTTGGTTTACACTTTGTGTTATTAGATTAGCAAAAGCTAACCAAGGGGACCCACATGTGAGGTGGATTAGATTAGAGTAGTATAGATTTGTTTTTAGTATTTCTAGTATTGCAAGTAGAAATTATAAGTTCCTTCTTGTACCATCATACTTTTGAGTGTTCCTATAGAATTTGTAACAATAGTTATAGTAGATGAATTGAGTTGCAATATAAGTTAGTAATTAATTGTATTTCCAACATTTGTTCAGTGAAGAGTTAAGTGTGTTAGTTGCATATAGCACTAGTGTAAGTTTTTTCATTGCATTTTACTCTCCTGCAGCATAAGCATAATGACTCATTAAGAAACCTAGTGCACATACTATGCCAACCATTTTAAGTATACATCCCTAGGTTGACAAATTAAATACACCTCATGGAGGGGAAAATAGTCCTTAGATTGAATATACTATTCCTAAGTATAGCCTTGGGCATGATTATTATACACCTATTGTGTAGCAGATCAATTATTATCTGGTAACACTTAATATTCTAGCCATTTGTGAAGATTGAAATACTAAAACATGAATATATCCTAGGTAAACCTCTAGGCTTAAAGAAAGAATAGTGTAGATTCCTTAGGAATATTCAATTGGAGTGTAACCATATTGTATTGTTTATTTGAATAATTATTATGTAACTATAGAACTTTCTAAAATATAATATTTTGTATATATCCTCCTTGATACAATGGGAAAATTACCAAATGTTTATCAACATTTTTGTCATTGTGGTATCAGAGCTTGTGAATAGTGGCAACCATGTGGAGTTGATTGATCTCTATGGAATTCCTACAGTATTGGAGGACCCACACCCAGACAGATGCTAGCCAAAGATAATCAGCAATGCTTTACAACCTATTTGACACAACATGCAACTAGAAATGGTATCTCAAGGAATGTTGTGATTAGCATATGCATGGTTAAGGGGTAGATTTTGAGTGTCACTTACACAAAAGTATAAGGAAAATTCATTGAAGAGAATATGTGTCCATTCATTATTTTTGGCTAGGCATGGAAAAGATTAATTTAGAATTGAAAAAGAGTTAAAATTATATGATGTGAATAGAAGTATCAATGGCATGAATCATTGCAATCATTTTTTTGGCTAGTTAAAGTCAAAAATTTACTATATCTAGGATGGGAATGGCTTAAACATCACACACTAAGCTTAATTTCTAAACCAAAAGTATTAAATAGTCAAATTTGACTTTTTTTCTCAAGCATAATTCTTCCCTTAGTGTGTGATTTTTAAGGGTGACAAATCTCAAATGAAAGTAGGCTTGTATAGTCTTATGTTTTATATTTTCTTTCCCCTACACCATCCTGTAGAAGGCACTTAATTAGTTGTTCTTTTTCACTCTTTCACTTTGGATTTCCAAGTTGTCATCAATTTGATATTTTCAAATAAGGAATATGTTAGTTATCAATGTTAGTTCATTCTCACTAGTGCAAGAATAGATAAACCATTGCCTCATTGTAGCACTTAGGTATGCAAAATTTGAACATATATTCAATATATACTATTTTTGAGTTGAATTTTTTCAATATAGTTATTAGTAATCGACCATGTTGCACACTTCCTATGATAACTAAGATGCTTGGTATTATTTGATTCCTCAAATTCCACTAGCCACTTTTCTACCATCAATATTAAGGAATTTCAGGGCAACATGAAGTGCTCTCAATGCTTATTTTTTGTCTCTAAGACATGGGCAATAAATATTAGGTTCAAGAATTTGAGCTTGAATATTTTGTCAAAGACATTTTTGCTTAAGGAGAAAAATAGTGGGTTGTTAGGAAGCATTCATATCTATTCACTATTGTTGTTGGTTAATGAAAATACTTTAGTGAAAAGATGAATATATCACCACATAGGAAGGGGAATATAGTTTCTCTAAAGGTATTAAGTGACACTAATTAATGTTAGATTCTTCATAATCCATGACTTGTTGTTAACAGTTTTCTATTATGACTACACACATTATTTGTATTGAATTGATACTTAAAAGTATCTACTTTTGGTTGGCATGGATATTAGTTATGATAATTTTATTTTTCTAACATAATTTTGGGAGTATAGATTTATCAATGCAATAAGTGACATATCTTCTCTAATATGTGATAATCAAGTAGTCTATATTCTTAATATGAGTGCTTAGAAAGATTAAGTTAAAAATATTAAAACAATTATTGAGCATCTTGTAAACTTATTTATTCATGTTTCTAATGGAACATCAAACTATAATGATCAAATATTTGGGTCTATCTTTGTTCCACATAAAAAATCCATAAGAGACTCATGTAATTATTACAAGGATAAAGAGGAACAAGGTTACTATGATAGTTGGCATCATCAAGGGAATGATAAGCTCATCTAGTCAAGTACCTCATCCCTATATTTTAAGCCCTAAACTTCAATTATCAGCTTAGGGGTCACACATAATTTTAAGCTTCAACTTATAATATTGTCTTGGTGATAGGAATTTAAAAAACTTCATTGGTGATGTAGTATTAAATAAAACTTCATTGCATTGGAAGAAGGTGTAAGACCCACTCTAAGAAAAATATTGCATAGCTCACTATTTTTTAATTTTTGTTTATAGTCCTTTTGCTCCAAACCCCCCTCCTCCACCACTTCTAACCTCAAAGATATTCAAATACTGATTAGTGGTAATAAGAGGCCCACCCATTATAAAATAATTGAAAACAAAAAATAAACTTCCTTCTTCTAAATAATATGATAGTGATTGTTTGCAAACACTCGACACTCTTTCAAATGGATGGATTGGAATGGCTAGGTATCATAACCTATGATTATGACATGAAAATTTTGAATTTTATAAAAATATTTGGGAATAATTTCTTGAACTATTGAAAATATACCTCCCTTTCCATGAATCTAAAAAATGTGATGATTAAAACCCCCATCTCCCAATTATAAATGAAGTAATTATCATTTTAAACAAAAACATATTTAATCCTAAAATGCCAAGTTTGCAGCCAACAAGCTTCATCATTTACATGGATACCCTTATGATAAGTGGGATTAAAAATTCCTTTAAGTTTAAAGTCAAACACATAGTGAAAATAATAATTCCTTTTCTATTAAGGATATTCAACAAATAATTTTTTCTCCTATATCACTCCTCTTACTCAAATATTATTTGAAATGTAATATTTAAATACTCCTAGGAATAACACTATAATTTGACATATATTTATACCATTTATACATGTTTAATTATTTTTTAAGATTTCTTAAACTTCAAAAACTACATGTCTTGATGGTTAAGGTCTCAATTAATGATGATATCTAAAATAATGTAACCTCTCAAGGTGTGGTTAATCTCAAACTACCTAAAGTTGAAAATAATTCTTATACACTCTTATAAGATACTTAAAAACTAGGAAGGGCACCTAGAAGTCCCTTTGAATAATTAATTTTAATGTTAAAGTCTCCCTTTTCGATGATATAAAATAATATCATCTATTTCATATGGATTATAACTTGTAAGCAACAATTTATTTCACCCAATTATTAGAGTATGAGAATTCCCTTTGAAATTCTATTGACTCTACTAGCAATAGATTAACTAGGATTTCTTTAGAAAGTTGAACAGTATTGCATTTAATATAGTCCTCATGTTTAGCGATTCATATGGTGAGTATCCTTATTCTTCTACTATACCAATTTGTATTTAAGTGGCTTTGTTGAATCCCACAAGTCTATTTAATTTGAATCCCTTTGAGAGTGGAGATGAACTTTCTTTTTAAAAATCAAATAATATTAATGTTCTCCTTTATCTATTGTCTATTATTTTGAATAGGAAAATGTTCATTCTTGATTGGTCTCTCCATCATTTGTTATTATATTTCATTTAGATATTCTAATTAAGTAATAGAGGGATATTATCCCAAAGTGTTCACAAGATATGGTTGTTGAACATGATAAAAATTCATTGGTAAATAAAAATCTCATATAATATTGTATAAACTAGTCCACAATACTTAAGGAAAACACACATTCCCACACTTCCCCGTAATGGGGGAAAATTCGCAAGAGACAACCCATTCTTTCATAATCAGAGTAGCAAGAAACATGCTTGTAAACCAAGAAGAATCCTATTTTATTGAGATAATAAACAACTTGGGATTTACTATGGGTTATAATAAGCTAAAAGAGGTTATATTTTTGGATTAGGTTTGAAATGCAAACTCAATTCAAGAACTAGTTTTGGATTTAATGAATTTACAAATCTTTGCAACATAATCTAATAGATAATTTTCTAGATTACTTCAAATCCATTCGTATCAACTTATCTGAGAGAAAAGAACACTATGAGGAAGGAGGGGAAGATTGGATTTTATGTATTCCTTTAAACTATTGCTATCCTATAGAGGAATAATAATACATTCCTACAATTGATTCAAAATCTTTCCAATGGGCCTTATAATTTTCATAGTTAATATAAATGCTAACTTGGTTTCCATAGATGAACATAAGCCACCGTTTAATCTTGTTTAATATATTATTATTACCTAGATGTATATTGATATATCATATATCTTCAAAGAAGATATACAAAGGATCATGTTCTTATGAAATTCTTTCTTTTTCTTTCTTAGCATTTGTTTAGTTTTAATAATGTTGTTTGAAAGAGGAGAGTGTGAGGTGGGAGTAGGCTCATAGGAGAATAAATTGTGAAATATGTTCTCAAAGTACTTATATTTCATGAGGTTGATCCAATCTTTACTAGTTATCCATAAGAAATCATCCCACTCTTAAATAATATCTCTATTAAAGTATCTTATCTTCATTTTTCCTAAAACTCTATATTTCTTTGTAAGTGCATAATTTGTCCTATTTGACTAGAGCTATTTTTTAATTTATCAACCTCTAAGGAAGGAATTTTGAGGGGAGCAAATAAAAATTTCAGAGTGTGATTTTCCTTTTTTTGATTTAATATTTTTTCCTTTCTACCTTGGAAGATATTTTTTAAATATTTAATAAGGCTCTTATAAAACATTAATCAAGAAAATATCACAGTAAGAGAAAAACCATCATAAGGTTTAAGTAAGGAAGAAGTATTGTAATCTAAACCATTCTTCAATATAGCTTGAAGGTATTTATTAAAATTTAATAAGTAGAGTTTTTATTTGTAATATTTTAATTGCTTCCATGAATGTTTAGCATAGCTCTTAATAATTTCCTTCTATTTATTTTCTTTGAACATGAAATAATTATATTGTAAACAAATATTTAGCAAGAGATAAATTGGAGCTAGGAAGAAGTTTCAATTCATTTCATTTTATCATAATATATTTTATTTTTAATTTTATGACACAACACTTCTCAAAGAATAATAACAAAATAACTGGACAATGGGTTGAATTTTCTTAAGCCTTTCCCCATTGAAAAAATTCCATGACAAACACATTTACAAGGAATAAAAATGTAGTGAAGGCCACTCATGCAATGATAATATTTAATACGTTACCATTAAATTAGTACTTCTTGATAATAACAAATAGAAAATCTCTTTTTTTTTTTTTGTCATAAGCCTTAGTGATGTCCAATTTAAAAATCATGCATTCCTTTTTTCTTGTCTTCATAGAGTGAATAATTTAATGACTACTAATGACGACATTAAAAAATATTCTTTCCTTGATAAACCTCTTATGATTTTCGGAGATGAGCTTATCCAAGATGTGCTTAAGCATATTAACCACACTGAGGTGAATATTTTATAGATGGAATTACATAAGTTTATAGGCCTATAATTAGACACCATTTTAGCTTCAAAACATTTATGAATTAGAGCCATCACAGTAAAGTTTCTTTTGTTGGAATTTTTTAGAATAAATGAGACAGGGGGTGAATTTAGTTATCCAAGGCCCAAATTTAATAATTAAAAATTTTAGTGCTTAGCATATTCATATCCATAAAACCATACCATGAATGCATCTATTAGAACATCCAATACCTTAACTTAGTAGTTCACTATCCTAGGTAAAAATAACATTGAATAAATGTAAGCATGAAATACAAAAAAACTCACTCACACAATTTGACACAAGGATTTTACATAGAAACCCAATTTGGGTAAAATTACCAGTAATATGCTACCAATTTTTCACTCTTCTAAAGTGATGCTCTATTAAAGATCAACCTTGTTAAAGGTTACAATACACAGTGTTAAATGTGACCTAGTTAAAGGATTTCAATCACCCTATTAGGAGTGATCCTTGTAAGAGGAATTTAGAAAATTTCATTAGAATGTCACTCGATTAAAGGATTTACAAATGGCTATTATGTCAATATTCTTCCAAAGGATTTATCTGGAATGGTATAATTTTTAGAAAGTAACAATAGGACTTGATCTGATAATAAAATAAAACTCACTTGAAGATTACATATCTCTAGTTTAGTCCTCCATTCTGCTGGGCATTCACACTCTTCATATCTAATAGCTTGTTCACCCTTCAAGAATTCATCATTTTAAGCCATCTTGCTTTGTATGCCAATTGTAGACTCTTCAATTTAGCCACCATATGAAGAAACACCCTAGACTTCTTGTCTTCCTTAGGTTGTGGCACATGACACCGTTTCCTTCTAGCATGCTATCTCTATAAATAGAGAATTTAGATCTTTTATGGTTTAACCGCAATCATCCATTTTAGGGTTAGTTAAGATTCATTGAATCTACTCACTTTTCCAATTTAGTCCCTTCTAAACAAAATATTCTACAATCTTCCATGAATTCTCCTCAAAATGGTTTATCACGAATTTTTTGCCACCATCTCATCATACTTATCTTCCATACACTTTATACAATTCAAGAAATTAAATTAGCTAGCCCAGATTCATCAAATATTTGATTTAACATTTTTTTTTGTCACTCGACATCTACATAGTTCACTCAGAAATAAAAAGTCTTCTGAGGCTCAGCCAAAATTGGGTTGCTCATCATCAATGTAACTAAGTATTCTTAGCTTGGTCACCATTATTATTTCCCTAATGCTCAACACTTACTAAAAGTTATTGATGTTCATCACATATTAATTATTTAATTGTCCTAAGCTAGGCTCTTTTGGCTTACAGTGTTGGCTCAGCCAGGCTTAGCAGACACATTTAATGAAAACACTTCTTCTTTGCTTAGCTTAAGTAACCATTGACTTTAGCCTTAAGTAGATCAAAAATACATAATATCATCAATATTTTACTTGGCCTTAGTGCTCCTTTTATTCACCAAATAACTCAACCTTTCTTTAGGTACTCTTGTTATCCCATCTTTTCAAATCTTGTTCATAAAAAAAAAAAGGATAGAATTTTGACCAAAAAGAAGTTGTCTCACCAATAAGTAGCAAGTTTGAAATTATTAACAAAATAATGATTGTTCCATTATAGGTTCCATATTTCAAACAATCTCTTTTCAATAATGTCCCTCTTTGGCATTAATGGCAAACCAATACCAACAACAATAGCAAAAAGAAAAACTAATACCTTTGACATTTCTTCCTCTATTAATATGTGTCCTTCCTCTGTATAGGGTTATATAATATTTTTCAATCTCCTTCAATGTATCTTCTCCCTCTAACTTCTATCAGCAATATGTTCATCAGATTAGTCTTCCTTATCAATGTATCTATACCTCTTAAGATGTTCCATATATATCTATCTCCCTCTTTTAGGTTATCTCTCCATCTTTGACAACAATGCCAATGACTTTTCATCTATTCATGTAGTTATAATCAATATAGGTTCTCCCTGTGTCACCTTACATGCGACTATAAATCTTCTAATTCATCTCCTTGATTACTTTAGGTAGATCCTAAAGTAAGATCCACTACACCAAACTTTAAAGTATGACAATCAACTCAATCAATGTACATAACTACTCATGCTCCTTAGGTAGCTTTGGATAGGGGTATCATCCCTAGTTTACCTCTAAGATATTCACGTGCATCCTTATGTAAGGATTTTGTGAATATATCATCTATTTGTTCTTTTGTAGTCACATATTCCATTCTCACTTCTTTGTCTTGAACTAACTCTCTCAAGTAATAATACTTTATTGCAATGTGATTTGTATTTGTGTGCATCATAGGATTCTTTGATATGTTTATAGCACTTGCATTGTAACAATAAAGTACCATAGGTTTAATAATTTATTCCTTCATTCCTTTGAGTAGCTATTTGATCCATACCACATTTGTGCAATTCACTATAGTAGCCATGTATTTAGCTTCAATAGTAGATTGAGATATACAATTTTGTTTCTTATTGGTCAAGGTAACTAATCTTTTTCCTAAGAAGAATTCTCCACCACTTGCACTCTTTCTGCTATTAATGTTTCAATCTCAATCAACATCTGTATAGGCTCCTAATCTAATCATTCTTCTTGTAGTATGGACCATATTCTTATGTTCCTTTTAAGTATCTCATGATCCTTTTAGCATCCATCAAATGATTCTCCTTAGGATTTGCAAAAATCTATCTAACAATCACAACAACTAATGCAACATCGGGTCTGCTATGTACTACATATTGAAATTTACCAATCATAAGCCTATACAATGTTTGATTTACTTTGGCTGAATTATCAGTTTTGGATAGTTTGTGTCCTATCACCACAGGAGTATGAATTGGTTTTGAATCCTCTGTACCAAAAAATTTCAATATTTCTTTCATGTTCATGGACTGAGTGATGTAAATACCATATTTCATCTAATATATTTGTAAACCAGCAAATAATTTTATCTCTCCAAAAATAGACATCTCAAACTCTTTCTCCATTTTATTTGCAAATGTCTTACACAATGCATTTTTTCCTCCAAATATGTATCATCAACAAATATTTCAGCTAGTAAAATCCCTTTACCTTCTTTTGTCTTCAAGTACAGATTTTTGTTATCATTAGTCTTCTCAAAATGAATCTACACAAGATAGTTGTGAAGCCTCTCATACCATGCTCTTGGATCTTTATTTAAACCAAATAAATCTTTGTGTAATTTACATATCATATTCTTATTGTTTGCATCAACAAATCCTTCTTGTTGTTCTATGTTAACCTCCTCTTCTAATATACCATTCAAAAATGATGACTTCACATCCATTTAAATGTCTCTCCATAGTCAATTCCCTCTTCTTGTGCCTATTCCTTGCAAACTAATCTTTCCTTATCCCTGGTGACTTTACCATTCTCATCCAATTTTTATCTATACACCCACTTGGTTCCAATCACATTATTATTCTTTGGTCTAGATACTAGAGTCCATATATTGTTCTTCTTAATTTGATCAATCTCTTATTTCATGGCTTTACTACAGTCTTCATTCTCTAAAGCATCCTTCACTACCTTAGGCTCATGCATGCTTAACAAACATGTATCACTTCTCAACCTAAGCCTTGTAATTGGTTTGGCTCCCATATCTCCAATACTTTGTTAGCATAGATGATGTTGTCTGACATACTTTGACAATCTTAGTTTTGGTCTTCTTTCTTCAATGGGTCTATCAACTACAAAGTCATTGTGTACTTCTCTATTAGGTAAATTAGCATTCCTTTCATGTACATTGATCTAAGTATCAGAATGCACCTAGGATTTTGTCTATAACTTGGCTCCTAAATGCAACTCAGTTCCTAAATGCAACTTGACAGTCACTGATACTTGTTGATGTTGATTTACAATTTGGTTCAAAGCTTCACCAATATTCATGTCTTCATATTAGTATATGAAGGTGTTATACTCTTTAGGTTCCTTCTTAGGTTCAATTTCATGTACCTCTATATATTCATCAAATTTCACATTTTCTCTTTCCATAACTTTGTTAGTGTTAGTATTTAAACACTTATAAGCTTTACTTGTTGTGGAATAGCCTAGGAATATACCTTCTTCTCTTTTAGGATCAAGTTTACCATTCCTATTATCCTTAATAATGTAACACTTTATTCCAAATACCTTAAAATATTTCACACTAGGTGAGTATTCATACCATATTTCAAAAGGTGTGGAATTCATATATTTCTTGACTTGTACTCAATTGAGAGTATAGATAATTGTACTTACAGCTTCTCTCTAGTATTTCAAACTAACATTCTTCTCCATCATCAGTGTTGTAGCAAATTCCATTATAGATTTGTTCCTCCTTCAGAAATCCCATTTTTTGGAGGGGTCCTAGGTGTAGAAGTTTTTCTTTTAATTCCTCTATCAATAGAGAATATTAATAGGTAAGGCCATGGTTATGGTTCCCACGTTTTGGCCAAGTTTGACATTAAAGTAGATATTTTTAACAAAAAACCTGATTTTCAAATGCATGTTACGATAAAAATAAAAAGTATTTCATGATGATGTAAACTAGTGATTTTTAGCATTTTCTATCTAGTTTGTAACAATACTTTTTAGTTTTTTTAATAATTTCATTTGATGTCCCTTTTTTATCTCCTCTAAGAAGTGTTTTATATGAAAATTGATATTTTCAAAAAGTGATGGGTGTTTTGATCAATGTAACATTTTTTTAAAATAGGATAATTACAAAATTCTTTTTGGCCTAGAATAGTAACATCAATAACTAGCAAGTTTTTTTTGGTTTTGTTCATTTTCATTAAAAATTATAGGTTTTATTTAGTGTCAAAGTGACACAAATGATAATTTGCATATATGTTGCTTTTGATCAATATAACTTGATTCATATACATTGAAATGCAAATTTTCTTGACTTTCTAGAAAGCTAATACACACAGCTTTGATGATCATACTTTTAAAAAAAAATTATTCTTTACTTTTATATTTTTTTCCAAGGCTTCAAATGGAGGTTTCTAAAATGGTAAAAAAACCTATATTTAATAAAATATAAAATAAAACATCACAATAAACACAACATATGCTAAATATATATTCATTGGAAAGCTTATTGAATGGAGAAGACATTTCTAAAATTAGTTTCAGAATTTAAACTTCTTTAGCCAACCTTTCCATGGCTAGGGGGCTTCAAACAAAGCCATTGTGTTGGATGCCTAGGGGCTTCATGCGAAGCCCTTGAGGCACATGTTCGGGTACTGAGGAGCTTCAACCGAAGCCATTGGGAACTATTTTGGATGCTATGGGCTTCTTTTGAAGCCCCCAATCAACCCAAATTAGTGCTACAGGATTTTTTTTTAAGCCCTTAGTCAGCCCAAAATAAAATATTTGCAATTATTTTATTTGGTATAAATAAAAATTGTAGGCTCATATTTTAATCAATACACAAAAATGTTAGAAGGAATTCATTGTTTTGAAGAAAAAGGAAGAAGACTTAATACAATTTGAAATATTTTGTTAGTTTTTGGAGACTAACTTGACGATTCAAAATATTTTGAAACTAAAAAATGGGATGAAAGCAAGGAAGACAAAGTAAATCTACAAGAAATAGATCAATTTATATAGAACAGAGAAATCATGACAAAACTTTAGCAAATTAGCACAAAATAAGAGAAGGTATGTATATGTGTAATTTCATATGGACATGTATATTTGCAATTTTATAATTAATTTTCTAAATTTATTTATTTATATGCATGTAGGTCTTAACAAACAATCATAAGATGAGAAAATATATATTGAAGAAGATTTGAGACATGACAATCCAGGACATGACAGTCTAGGACATAAAAATTTAGGACATGACAATCCAAGACATAACAATTTGGGACATGATAATTTAGGACATGAACCAATGGAATTTGGAGAAGGGTCAAGATCAGTTTCTCGAATTGGTATGGATGAACACATAAGACTAGCCACTAGTGTAAAGAAAAATATCAATCATAGAAATTTAGATCATTTACTTACAATGGATGTGGATAAATTGAAATCACTTGTTGATATTAAATCATTAAGTCTTTCCCAAAAAGGGGTATGAATAAGATAGTAAAATATATAGCAAATAAATTTGATGTTTTGGAAACACCTGAAAAAACTCAAGTACCTACTCATGTTCATTTATAGATAAACTTGGAAAAGTCATTAAACTTGTTAGGTTTAGACACAACATCAAAAAAGAGAAAATTCTCTAACTTGCAAAGTGATATTGTTGAAAATGTTAACAAAGGTTTGAGCTTTATAGGGAAGAAAAATTGAAGTAAATATAAGAGCACTACAAGAAGTGTTATCTTACAATCTATTTTTGGTAGTGGTATACCAAAAAATAGACAAATATCTTCAATTTCATCACTTATTGGTTTTAGTAGAAAAACCATATCAAAATATATTAAGAGAAGAATGATTTAGGATGATATAACTTTGGAAGGAAATTGGGCAATGTGTAGAGCTCCTCATTGTGATATAATTGATGATAGAATCAAAAATTTAGTAATATCATTTTGGAATGATAATACTCATCCTTCATCAAATACTAGAGGTGTTCTCATACATAGGGTTTTCCCTATCTTTTATGAACATCATACAAAACATTGGTTGGACATAACACAACATGAAATATATGTCTCATTTTGTAGTTCAAATCTAGATATAAATATTGGGTAGACATTATTTGAAAGATTGAAGCCATATTATGTTAGAAGAAACAAAGTGTTTGAGACTTGTTGTTGTCATTATCATACTGAATTTCATCTAGACACTATCAAGCTTACCAGAAATTTATAGAAGAAACTTTTGGCTATTAAAATTCCCCTCTTAGTAGATGAAATGAGTTCATCTCATTTATTTTGTGTCAAAAAATAGATGATCCTATTGGTAAAATTAATTGTATGAGAGGAATATGTGACACATGTTCTAATTTGGCTCTTTTTCCTTTGAATAATGAAGATATTGAAGTTGCACAAATGATAACTTACAAAGGTTACAAGCATGCAATGAATCAAACTAAATTTGGAAAAGAATAAAAAAGATTAGAATATGTTGAAGAAGGGATGATTTTTGGATCATTTATTGAAAATTTTAAAAGCTTGATACACCTGTATATTTTTCATGCATATTTTTCAAAGTGGCAAGCACAACAATTTCAAATACTTAGAGATAGCTTCCCACTAGGAACCATTTTATCAGTTCCTGACTTTGTAGAAAACCATTCCCTTGTTCATCAAAAGGTTATTCAATCAAACTCCTATTTTTTAGATCAGGCTACTATTATGGTACAAGTGTGCTATCATCATGCACAATTAAACTTGGATGGTATTTAAAGTACAGTTGAAGCATGAGTCATCAAAAAGAATATCACTTCTACATAAGTGATGATAAAGAACATGATATTCATTATGTAGAACATTGTTTCAAGAATTTTTAGCTTATATCAAAGAAAGAGGCATAAGTATTGATAAATATTATGTTTGGTTAGATGGGTGTGCTACACAATTTAAATCATCTCAACCATTATATGTACTTTTTTGATTTCATTGTGATCAAAATATACCACATGAATGGAGTTTCTTTGAAAGTGGACATGGCAAAGGTGAACATAATGGTGCTAGAGCTTGTATGAAACGTGCTATATGAAAATTTCAAATGAATTATAAGGGAGTTCATATAAATAATGCACATGACATTATTGAATGGTGCAAGACACATTTTTCATCAAATGAGGTTGGTGCATCATCAAGAGAGAGTCAAATAGTAACATGTAGAGTATTTTGGGAGATATTAGGTAAATGTACATGCATGTGTATCTATATTTTCTCTTAATTCTAATTTAAGTTATTCACACATGAAACATGTGAATATATATGTATATATCTATATATATCTAATTTTTTGTTGTATATATATTAAAAATGTATCTTTAGGTGTGGATAGAAAAACTATGCATGGTTGCAAGAGGATAGGAAAAAAATGATCCTTACATTCTATTATCAGCACCAATCATACCAATTGGACATTGTACACGAGAGAGTATTCATGTTTTTGTTGTTATTGCATTGTTGAGAATTAGAACTGTGGATACATAGATCTATGGACTTTGGTGCCATTTGTTGTTACTGATATACATAATTGAGATGAAGATGAAAATTTTGATGACATTCTTAGATTTCTATTGATTATAACCATATATTTGGACTAGTTCGAATTGGTAAGTAAATGTAGAAGGGGCGAGTTACTATTTATTGCATTGCACTACTGAAAGGATGAAGTAAACCGAACCTAAAGAAATTGATGGAATGTTATTCCCCATAGGTACATGTGAATTAAATTAGATAATTTAAATTATGAATGTGTTTATATTTAAATGATGAAAATTTATTTATTACATACCTATGTACATGTGTTAAATTAAATTTGAAATGCAATCTCTGTAAGTTTAATTGTTTTGGAGGGAACATATCTCAAGCACAAAAATTAGTGAAACATGGAATTCACTTTGTTGATTACCAACCTGATAGTAAAGTGCTTCAATATAGTTACCATGTTATTGCTATATCCATTTATCTACATGTAGTTAAACATAAAGGTGGACGTTGCAAGACGAGATTAGAAACTGAGGACCAAGAGAGAATATTAAATGTTCTCCATGAGCATGTGGAACCATTTGGAAGCACTTAACATCTATTTCATGTTTGTAGAACTTGCTATAGATATTTCATATTTCCAAAACTTAATACATTTAATACTCATATTTCTACTATGACTTGCTTAAAGATATTTCATATTTCATATTTAATTTAATCCATTTCATACATACATGTGTATGTTCATTATATCTATCTAGATTGTGTGGAACCACTTGGAACCACTCAACATATTTCATATTTGTAGAACTTTCTTTAGATATTTCATATTTCTAGGACTTACTAAGTTTAATACTTCATATTTCTAGATCACTTGCTTAGATATTTAATATTTCATAGTTAATTTAATCAATTTCATACATGTATGTATACATTGAATACTTACATGTGTAACTTGCATACTTATATTGAATACTTACGTGTTTATTTAATGATATACTTATATGTTCATACATCACATACATACATACTTAACATGTTAATTTGATATCCATTTCATATACATATAGTACATTGAATACTTGCATGTTTATTTGATCATAGAAGTTTAGGAGTTTATTTGTGTACTTACTAATATGAAACTTTTAGGAGTTTATTTGAGTAGTGCATATTCATATGGACCATAAAATAGAATCATGAATATATCACATTTAGATTTAATCATAAATTGAACCAATAATACATGTACACATGTCTAACCATAAACTAGATACATGTATATTGAATGGTATTGTTAGAAATAATAAAATCGAAATGAACTAGAAAATAAAGAACTATAAATTAATCCAAGAGAGTTTGTGATGAACATAATTACCATACACTATATGAGCTTTCCAAGAGCAACACAAAGAGGAGACAATGATTTTGAAAGGGGAAAGAAAAGAAAACCCCTTGTGAATTATATGAATGAGGCAAATGCCTAAGGAATGGAGAGAGAGAGAGAGAGAGAGAGAGAGAGAGAGAGAGAGAGAGAGAGAGAGATAAAATGGAGGCATAGTGCTCATTACATGAACTATATCATGATTGTGTGTTTAGAATGAGAGCGAAGCATCTCTTACAAAGAGATGAGAAGAGGAGTCATTTGTAACTCCCAAGTGAATGATTGCCACATTCATAAGTGTGTGCTTGACAAGTGTCATAATCCTCTTAAGGAGGAATAAACTATTTTCCTTGATAAAGGAATTACAAAAAAGACTTGTCCTTACATGTGGACTAGAGGATAAACAACTTAAGGGATACCTTGGTTTATTCCATTTAATAGATACAAGAAAGGAAAGATTATAAATTCTAACACCCCCCTTTAACCTTTACTTGGGGAAATTACATCAAAGGGTATTAAACCCAAATTTTACAATGATATGCTAAATAGCAGCGACTTGAGCTTTGAGAATATCTTCAATCATGTGAAAGGTCTCTTGTGAGTGTAGGTAGATCTTCATAGATCCAAGTGGATAGGTCATTAAAGTACACCAAATCTTGTATGTGCCTGGATGGATTACCTGAAAAGCATAGACAAAAGAAACAAGACAACTATCTAGAAGAAGTATTTCATCTTATATGAAAATTAGAAATGCTTTTGAATAAGGATAATAAAACTCTCATAGAGAAACAATGAGGAAAGTAAAACTTGTTACCACAAAACAATGGAGATAACTTGATATCAAGATGAAGTATATGCTCAAAATATTATCAAAAAGTTTGATCAATATTCTCATGAAAGGTATATTATACTAATGTTCTAATGTCCACAGACAAGGCCAACTAATGATACTTACATCAATCATGTGGATATAGACAGTCCACTTAATGAATCATCCCACTGCAAGTTAATGGGTGATCAATCCATAACATGCATGACTCATGATCTAAGCAATAAAGTATGCCGATCATTATCACATTAATATATGAAAATAAAGTAAAAGGAAAGAAATTATGATCAAATTAGTATTATCATGATTTTTTTAGGATAATCAAAGTAATGGATTATGAGGATTTAACAACATATTGCCTTCAAATTGGATCAAATCATTTGAATTTGGAGGGAAAAACACCAATAATAGCATCCTCTTCATTGAGGAACAAAATGGAACAACATGGAGGGAAAACTCCATAAATATCAACCTTTCAAAGTAGAGCATATAGAATCAAATGGAGAGAAACTCCATATAAATATCAATCTTTCAAAGTGGAACCAATAGAACCAAATGAAGGGAAACTCCATAAAGATATTATCCTATCAAAGTGGAATAGATAGGATCAAATGGAGGGAAACTCCATATAAAATGAGTGCACACCAATATAGGATGGAGGGATACTTCATGGGCCAGATAAGGAAACTATGTATCAGTTATACTGAGGGGATCTACATAGTTAACCTTGAAAAATTGGCTCCCTATGCAACTCAAAAAAAATATCATATCAATTATGTAGATCAATGGTATAAAACCATAAAGCACCAACATGGGCATAGAATGATGCTATAAAAGCATAAGAGTGCAACTAAGTGCATATCAAAATATCACAATGAAGGAAAATGTGTAAGATAACTCATAATCCATTTAAGGTAAATGCAGGTATCCAAGGAAGATCAATGAAAAATAAACAAAGTATGGATATTAGGTAAAAACTCCTTTGAGGGAAAAATGAGTACTTAATTCATTTTGTGAAGGTATATATCAATTTTTGAATCATAATAGTCATAAATAAAATTATATATTTATCTGGGTATATATGTGTGCACCCATATATACTCAAATAAATGTACCCTTAAAGAATATATACTCAAATAACTCAATGATAGTGCATATTGTCTCGAAGACAAATGATTCTATGTGCATTGGATTAATCATAGATGATTCTTTATTTCAATTACCATATGTCAAGAAGAACTTAAGGAAAAAGTATACCTCCTTTGAAAACTTCAACTTCTCTTGTTTTGAAAAAACTAAGAGTAACTATGTGAGAGCATACTCTTTTGTGAAAAAAACTTTATTTAAAATATTGAATATATATGCCTCAAAATTAGAAAATTTTAACAATAGTTATTATTAAAGAACGAAGAATCTATAAAAGACTTACCCAAAAAAAAATACTTAAAAGATGGAGTATAAATAAAATATTGAAAACAACATATATACACAACTATAAACTAATATTTATTTCAATTAGAACATATATAAGAAAAATTAAATTTAATTTAATTTAAAAAATATCATTATGTAACATTTAATAAAACACTGGAATGTAAGAGCAAATATTTATATAAATGATGATTACTAAAAGGATTATAATAAAAAGGTGTCAAAAGAGGGCAACATGGGCAATTGGGAAGCTGCGCTCACCAAGCATTGTGGTTAAGATGAAATTTTAATTGTGAGAAAAACGTAAAAAGGAATTAAAAATATTATTTTAATAAAAAGAATATTTTATTTATTTAAACATTTTATCTTAATAATAAAATATTAAATATTTTTATTTAAGAAAATCTTTTTAAAAACAACAAATTAAAGGTTAAACCGAAAACAAAGATTGCATATCCTTTAAGAGACATTTGAATTTACTAGTTTTAAGGCATTATTTAAGGAAGAATATTAAAGCCTTTAACTACAAGTTTCTCCTAAAAATGAAAATCTAAACCTAGAAGAAATTAGAAAGAGTTGGATATTTCAGCTTTATGAGAAACAAAATGCAGCCAAGGACGATGTTAGACATTTTATAAGCATGTAAAGAGCAATGGTGTATTATAGATCTAATTTTCTTTTAATTTTTTTTTTAAAGATATTAATACATGTACATTGAATGGTATAAACTAGGAATGTATGTATATATCATATTTCTAATCATAAATTGAACCTTGTCATGTACACATGTCTAACCATAAATGATATACATACATATAGATCATATCCAAAGGTCATAAACTAGAAACATATATGTTGATTGAATAAATTTCAAACTAATCATGTGTTTAATAAACAATGAATCATAAAAATACATGTATGTGCAAACATCAATACGTACATATATATAGATATATGTCAAATCATAAATGTTATATGTCTCAATTTGATCGAAGATAAAGTAAACATGTGTATGTGTCCTAAACTAGAGAGTCATCCAAATGCATATGAAAAAGGTGACCCTTTGATCAAGAATCATGAGGATCATGTGTTTGTGGAGTATCAATTGAGCCAAGCAAATTAGAATATAATATTGTATTACACATGTATAGGGACCTATATATATACACATGAGTTCTAAAGTTTCAAATATTTACATGTATATATTTAAATTTAAATGCATTGATACAAGTGCATATGTATCTAGTAAATTTTAAATTAATTTAAATTTCTATAATTTAAAAATTACCAAAGCACTAATGGGTGTCAAATCCATCATATTTGTATCCCCACAAGTAGTAGGTGTCACATTGACAACATCTCTCCTCTCACTACAATCAAAGCCCACACTAGAAGAAGCGTGCTCTACTACTTGTGCCTAAAAAATATAATTCATTTAGAAATATGAGTACATAATTATAAATTTGTACATGGAAATTTGTTATTGTTAAAATGAAACATAAAAGAGGTGTACCTGGGTCTAAGGAGCAAGAGGGTAATCAATGACATGTACTAAGGTGTCATCAATAGAAAATCCATCTCTAATTATGTCAATCCTTTGAAATAGTGAGGAGGGAAAAGGACTAATAGGTTGGGATGGAAGTGGTGTAGAGTGAATAGGCTGAAATAGAAACATGTCTATGAATGATCCTATGTCATTGGGAACATGAATTCAACTCAAATCTTGTAACTGCTAATCAAGCATGTCAACTCCATCAATAGAAATAGATGTATTGCAACTAACTCCTAAGGTCCCCTTAGGTGGAGCTACAATAGACTATTGTGCTAAGTGCTAAGTGCTAAGTTGAGTTCTAAGCTAACTATTGAGCTAACTACTAAGCTGACTATTAATTTGACTACTAAGCTAAGTGTTGAGTGCTAGCATGCCATGTATACTTTTCAATGCTGAAGTCCTATGTAGAGTGTTGTGTACTCTAGTGTACATGAACTAAAGAAATTTCATTAGATGCTCAAAATATAGGCCTCTATGAAGTTGTCTCTATGACACTATGTAAAGCCATCCCCCGCGTATCTATGGTGTATGAATATGCATGTAAAATATCATCTAGAAGATAGAAGGAAATCTCCATATGTCTTGGCTCTCCAATGAGGCCACATATTGTTTTGTGATAGGAATACATGCAACTCTATAGATCTCATCAATGGGAAGTGTAGTACTTGATGATGCCTTAGAAGATGATCTACAGTGACTAGGTCTACTCAAATGATATCTTCCTAGAGTGTCAGATGTAATGCTCCTTGCAGCAAATGCAATGTGTCCTATCTGATCAACTGCTTCCCTCTGAGAAGCCATGAAAACTCTATTTGCAGTAGCAACCATCATTGGAGTCATTATTGGGGTCCTAGATCCCACCAATGCATGATGATGACAAAAAACATAAGTCACCTCATGGTATTCATCATGATCACAAACTCTATTGCATCCCTAATGATAATATTATGGAATATCTAAATAGTTGACGTAGTGCCCCAAACAGAACTCTGAATGCAACTACTCGAAAAAATATAATGGAATTTGGTTGTTATTAGGATAACAACCATGTGTTACTAGGAATCAAGGGTATATCATATAAGCAATATGTGGCACAAAACATCTAGTAACCTAATATGCCATGATCGTGGTCTTCTCCTCATAAAATGGGAAGACCTCTTGATTGATAATCTCCTTAGAAACTAGGCTCTGAACCTAGTCTAAGGATATACCAACCAAGATCTTTTCTCTAAGCTCATAAAAAATCTTATCTATGAACTATGGTGTAAATGCAAGCTATGATCTAAGTCTATAAGTAAGTTCCTTAAAACTAGTCAAAATCTACTAGTATATACCACTATATAGATGATACTAAGATTGATCAATAATTGATCTCAATCTAGTAGTCTCTATAGTTGAAAACTAGAATATAGTCAACATATCAAGAACGTGAGCCTATCCCTATCCCTATCCTTATGCTTGATCCTATCCATGTCCCTAATCATGTCCATGACCCTTTCCCTATCCTTAATGCTAAGGTTGATCATGGGATGCCATCTACAAGTACGACATGCAAACTAAATATTAACTTAATATTACAAGAACATAAGGGGAACTTAACATTAACTTAATATTACAAAACCAATGTGTGAGAGAGAGAGAGAGTGCACAAGGATCTAGAGAAAGTGGTGAGAGAGAAAGAAAGGACAAAGAGGTGAGCTTGGAGAGAGGTAGATTTGAAAGGAAAGATAAAGTGTGAGGAGAAAGTGAGAAAGTGAGATTTTAAGGAGACAGAAAGTGCAAGGAGAGAGAAGTAGATGAGAGAGAAAGTGATAAGAGAGAAAGTAATGAGAGAGAAATTATGAGAGAGAGAAAGTGATGAGAGAGAAAGAGTGAGGAGAGAGAGTGTGGGGAGAGAGAAAGTGATGAGAGAGAAAGAGTAGGAGAGAGAGTGTGTGAGGAGAGAAATTTTAAGGAGACAGAAGTGATGAGAGAGAAGTGAGAGGATAAAGAGATTTGTAAGGAGAGATACAGTGTGAGGAGAGAGCAAGTAATGAGAGAGAAAGAGTGAGAAGAGAGAAATTGATGAGAGAGAAAGTAAGGAGAGAGAAGCGAGAGCAGAGACAAAGTGATGAGAGAGAAAGTAAGAAGAGGGAGAGAGAATGTGAGGAGAGAGAAAGTGTGAGGAGAGATAGGGAGAGAGAAAGTGATGAGAGAGAAAGAGTGAGAGGAGAGAGTGTGAGGAGAGAGAAATTAATGGGAGAGAAGTGAGAGGAGAGAGAAAGTGTGAGGAGAGATAGAGAAAGGAGAGAGAAATTGATGAGACAAAGTAAGGAGAGAGAAGTGAGAGGAAAGAGAAAGTAAGAAGAGGGAGAGAGTGTGAGGAGATAGAGAGCTTGTGTGAGAGAGAAAGTGCGAGGAGAGAAAATAAGAAGAGGGATAGAGTGTTAGGAGATAGATAACTTGTGTGAGAGAGATTTGAAGGAGAGAGAAAGTGTGAGGAGAGCTCAAGAAAGTGTGAGGAGAGAGAAAGTGGTGAGAGAGAAAGAGTGAGGAGAGAGAAACTATGAGAAGAGAGAGTGAGGAGAGAGAAAGTAAGGAGAGAGAAGTGAGAGAAGATAGAAAGTTAAAGAAGAGAGAGAAAGTAAGAAGAGGGAAAGAGTGTGAGTAGATAGAGAACTTGCACAAGAGAGAAAGTATGAGGAGAGAAATTAAGAAGAGAGAGAGTGAGAGGAAAGAGAGAAAGTGTGAGGAGAGAGAAAGTGATGAGAGAGTTCAAGAAAGTAGAGAGATGTGAGAGGGGAGAGAGAGATTTGAAAGGAGAGATAAAGTGTGAGGAGAGTGAAAGTGTGTGTGAGAAGAGAGAAAGTGCAAGGAGAGAGAAAGTGATGGGAGAGAAAGTAGGAAGAGGGAGAGGGTGTAAGAAGAGAAGAAGTGTGATGATAGAGAAAGAGTGAGGAGAGAGAGTGTGTGAAGGGAAAGAAATTGATGAGACAGAAGTTAGAGGAGAGAGAAAGTGATGAGAGAGATAAAGAAGAGGGAAACAATGTGAGGAGAGAGAAAGTGTGATGAGGGAGATAGTATGAGGAGAGAGAGTTTGAGGAGATAAAATTGATGAGACACAAGTGAGAAGAGAGAGAAATTCTAAGGAGAGACAAAGTGAAAAGTGAGAGAAAGTGAAAAGAGAGAAAGTAACGAGAGAGAAGTGAGAGGAGAGGGAAATTGACAAGAGAGAAAGTAAGAAGAGGAAGAGAGTGTGAGGAGAGAGAAAGTGTGAGGGGAGTGAGTGTGAGAGAAATTTATGAGAGAAGTGATAAGAGAGAGAAAGTGAAGAGACAGAAAGTGAGAAGAGAGAGAAAGTCTAAGGAGAGAGAAAGTGAGAAGAGATAAAGTCTAAGGAGAGAGAAAGTAAGAAGAGAGAGAAAGTTGAGGAGAGAGAAAGTGAGAAGAGAGAGAAAGTTTGAGGAGAGAGAAAGTGAGAAGAAAGAGAATGTGAAGAGAGAGAAAGTAAGGGGAAGTGAGAGGAGAGAGAGTGATGAAAGAGAAAGTAAGAAGAGGGAGAGAGTGTGATGAGAGAAAGAGTGTGATGAGAGAGAGTGAGGAGAGAGTAAATTCACGAGAGAGAAAGTAAGGAGAGATAAGTGAGAAGAGAGAGAAAGTCTAAGGAGAGAAAATGTGTGAGGAGAGAGTGAGAAGAGAGATAAAGTCTATGGAGAGAGAAAGTGAGAAGAGAGAGAAAGTGATGAGAGAGTTTTTCAAGATATTGAAGGTAATTTTTTATTAATATTTTTTCATTCTAAGTTTTAAATCATTTTTTGTTTTCTACATTTAATCCTATTATTGGCTTTCTACATCTTAGATCATATTTTTAGTTTTCAACATCAAATCCTATTTTTGGTTTTTTGGAATGATGATCTAATTGTAGACGTTATGAACTTCTCTCTAACCATTGGTCCAAAATAGTCATTATGAAAATGACATTCTAAAGTGGTAAATCAGCTTAAAATTTACCATAGTTAGGGTTTTCAAGGGCTTCAAACAAAGCCTTGAGCACTTTTCTCAAAGTTGTAAAGCTTTGAAGGAAGCCCATGACTTTGCTCGAAGTCCAAGAGGACCCATGGGTAGAAAGGATTTCGAGTGAAACCCTTGGCTTCCATCAAAGCCCTCTCCACATGGCTTCATGTGAAACCATGTGGTGAGTTTGATGGAAGCCAAGGCTTCACTTGAAGTGCCCAAAAAAAGTTTCACACTTTTCAATCCGATCCATTCATGACATGGAAAGAGTTGCATGGGATGACTTAGTATCACAAACTTATTTGATTTATATTATGCACCTTTGTCAGATCTCAAATATTACAAGCTTTTACTAGTCTCCTTTTAAATTCTTTCAAGATACCACTTAAACATTTGAAAAGAATCAAATTTTTTGTTTCAAAAACTTAATTTTGATTATCCTAGAATAATAATCACTAAATAGGATAATGTACAAGTGTCACCTTTGTAGCTTTGTACATGAATTTTTCCACATAAATCAGTGCAGACTAATTCTAGAATTTCATTTAAGGAGTGAGTCTTACTTTTATAACTAGAGTTTGTCATCTTGTCTAACTGACATTGTTTGTAAATCACATTATCAAGTTTCTTCAATTTTGGCAAGCCTTTGTCTTTTCATGTTATTGATACTAACTAAGTTATCAAAGTTAACATGACATAATCTCTTGTGCTATAGCCACACATCATCACATTATACAACAAGACAAGTAGCATCATACATGTTAAGATAAAATAGATTATCTCAAGTCTGGTCTCCATTTCCAATTAGTTTTCCATCAGTATCATAGATCTTAGCCTTCTTGTTATAAAATTCAACTTTGCAACCTAAACTATTCAATTGTGACACACTCAACAAGTTATAGTTATGTCCTTCTACATAGTAAGCATTTTCATACGTGATCTTTTCTATCATTTTTATTTATCCTTTAGCTTTTATCATACAAGGTGCATTATTACCAAATCTTTTTTTTTTCCATTGTAATACTCAAGGATAATGAATGTACTTTTGTCTCCAGTCATGTGATATGAACAACCACTATCAATGATCCATCTGTCACTTTTGTTCACATAAGATACCAATGTAGTTTTCTCATCTTCATTAGAATCATCTTTCATAGCAACATACACAACTTCATCATCATGGTCATCAGAGCCATCTTTTGAGTCCTCTTGAGAAATGTAGGTAGACTTCTTTCCTTTGTCTTTACAACTTTGTTGTTATCATCTCTTCTACCTCTGAATTTATCACTACTTCTATTGTTCTTCTTCTTTGGACACCTTGCAACGATATGACCAACCTCATTAAAATTGGAACACATGATAGTTAACTTACCTTTTTATTTCCCTTTGCCTTTGTGAAATCTCCTAGCTAGTAATTCTTCAAGCTCTTCTACATCATTATCATTTGTATCATTGTCACTAGAAATATGGTTAACCTTTTTCTTACTATCTTTAGGTTCTTTTAGTTTCTAAAATTTAGCTTTGAAAATAGATTCAACACTTTTAGTTTTTGAAATTATCAAAGTTAGAAAGTTCAAAAGTAGTGATTCTACCCATTAGTCCTTTAAGGGTTAGATTACTACCAGGAACACACCTTAGTTATTCTATGGAAGAGACTCTAATAGAAATGATAGACAATGCAGTTCTCAATACTTTGTTCATCAGAGTCTCATCTTTAATAACATCTTTTGCTCCTATGATAGCATTCACAACATCATTGATTCTTATACAATATTGGACTACAGTCTCACCTTCTTTCATTCTCATGTCATCAAACTTTCCTCTTCGACTTTCAAATTTGGCTCTTAAAAGATTATTTTCTCTTTCATAGATCATCTCTATAGCATCTCAAGTCTTCTTAGCAGAATTACATCCTTTGATGTCATCAAACTTTGAGTAGCTTAGGGAAGATGCAAGCTCTAACATTGTCTAATTGTGTTCTTTCTTCTTTTTCAAATCATTAGCAGTAGGGTCTCTAGTAGGATCAACATGCTTAGTGTTAATGGTAGGTTATGCATAATCTGCAAGTCCTCCTAGATGTAGCTTGATCAAACTTGTCCATATAGGAAAGTTTTTCTTGTTCAGTTTGTGCACATCCTTTCTCTACATCTTGATCTTTAGCTTTTACCACCTTCAAACTATTTCCTTACAAGAACCAATGCTCTAATACCAATTGCTAGAATTTTGTAGTATAATTGAGAGGGGGGTGAATTAGTTATCCAAGGACCAAATGGACTAACAAAAAATTTCAGTTCTTAACAGATTCATATCCATAAAACCATTAATGCGTGCATCCATTTAAACATCTAATACCATAACTTAGTACATCACTATTCTAATTCAAAATAATCTTGTAGAAATGTAAGCATCAAATACAACAAACTCATTCACACAATTTGACAAAAGGATTTTACATGGAAACCCAATTAGGAAAAAACCACCAGGAACATGCTACCAATTTTTCACTCTTCTAAAGTGATGCCCTATTAAAGGCTAACCTTGTTAAAGGTTATAATACACACTCTTAAATGTAAATTAGTTAAAGGATTTCAATCACCTTATTAGGAGTGAACCTTGCTAGAAGACTTTAGAAAATTTCATTAGAATGTCACCTGATTAAAGGATTTACAAATGACTTCTAGGTCAACCTTAATCAAAAGAATTTATCTAGACTGATATATTTGTTAGAAAGTAACAATAGGAATTCATCTAATAATAATATACAACTCATTTGGAAATTAAATATCTCTAGTTGAGGCCTCCATTCTACTTGGAATTCACACTCTTCATATCTAACAACTTGTTCACCCTTAAATCATTCATCCTCTTAAGCCTTATTTCTTTGTATGCCAATTGTAGACTCTTCTATTCCACCACCATATAAAGTAAAGCCTAGACATCTTGTCTTCCTTAGGCTCTCACACATGACAACCTTTTCTTCTAGCCTACTATCTCTATAAATAGAGAATTTAGATCTTTTGCAATTTAATCTCAATCATCCATTTTAGGGTTATGTAAGATTTAATGAATCTACCCAATTTTCCATTTTAGCCCCTTCTAGAAACTTCTTCTACAATCTTCCTTGAATTCACCTCAAAATGATTTATCTTGAATTTTCTACCACCAGCTCATCATACTTATCTTCCAAATGCTTTAAACAATTCAAGAAATCAAATTAGTTGGCTTAGATTCATCAAATCTTTGATTTAACACTTTTTGCTATCACTCGGCATCTACATTGTTCACTCGACTATAACAATATTTTGATGCTCGGCTAACAATAGGTTGTTCATCATCGACTAAATCTTCTCATCTTTGTCACCACTTTTATTTCTCTAATGCTTGAGAATTACTACATTTTACTGATGCTTGACACATACTAACTTTCTACTTGGCTTGAACTAGGTTTGCTCAGCTTACTCTATTTGCTTGGCCAAGCTTGGCAGATACTTTTTATAAAAATATTTCTTCTTGGCTTAGCTTAAGTAACCACTTAATTTAGCCTTAAGTAACCTATCACCAGCAAGTAGTAGGTTAGACGTCATTGACAAAATAATGATTGTTCCATGATAGGTTCCACACTTCAAACAATCTCTTTTCAACATCTTTCTATTAGTAACCTTCATTTTTTTAAAAATATCTTAGGAAACATTAAATATATCAACACCATAATGTCATAGTACATCTAGAAAAGGTCTAGGGGGAAATCATCATGCTCAATTCCTTTAAAGGCTCTAAAAGATTTTTTTAAAAAATCTTTAATCTTCCTGAAATTGACATATTTATCAAGGCTTTCATTGTCATATTTAGTTATCATGTTGGGGTTAGCATCAATAATACCATTTATATTATATAAAGGAGCATTATTATTAACTAGGGGGCTAGTAAAGAAGTCAACAACCATATTAGAAAATTTTCATTCCTCCTACATGAATGTTTCATTAGGTAATTGCATCTTTTGAAAACAAATTGCTTGTGTGCTTGAGAGTAGACATAAGTAATAACTTGGTGTTCTTATCTCCTTTAGTGTGCCATTAAATTCTTGACTAGTGCTTTTAAATAAATTCCTCCATTTTTTATTTTAGTCAACATTTTTCTTTGAGAGCTCTTTCTACTTAGAAGATATTCTCATCATGGTCCCCTTTCTCAATTCTTCTTTGAATATCCATGCAATCATCAATAAAAATTTCTTCCTCTTTAAGAACATTTCCAAAGGAGTTTATATTTTACCACTTCAATCTATCTTTGCTAATTTTAAGGTTTTGACTCAAAGACAACATCAGAGATCCCTTATATTGATTATTTTACTAATGTCCACTAAACCTTTTTGAGTCAAGATGATGGGTCCATGTGATCTTGAATCTAAAAGGGTGGGGTCCTTCTCTATGAATATGACCAATAAAACAAAAGGAAATAATGATGTAACTTATCTTGAGTTGGGATGAAATGAAGAAGTCATCAATGTTAAGACAATTTGGTGATTGAGGAAAAATTGCCTTGAGATGATTATTTTCAGTGTCTTCTATTAGACTAGGTGAAGGTAGATCCATGGAGCTAAATATCAATCAACCCTAAAGATGATATAGACCTAGATAAATCAAGCACAATCTCACTAGGGTCCTTCATACTTGCATATATTTATCTAACAGGTATAAGGTTGTTTCAAAACCACCACCCATAATCCATCTAACTATCCTATTTTGATGAGTAGTAATAGCAATAGAGTCTCACAAATATTTCCTTGTAGATTTTTTTGATGAAGAGTTACCTTTTCTATTAATAAAATATACTTAGTTTACAATTCACAAAAAAGGGGATAGGGGATACAAGATCACCCCATGATAGAGTTCAATCGGCCAAAGCAAGAATAAAAGCATGGCCGCAACTGGAATAAAAAACTATTCATAAAAGAAGAAAACATATAAGGCAACCTCAGGCTGCCAAAGCAGTGCTAGCTGAGGGTGGAGGATCATATTTATCTTGAAAACTCGAATCAGCTTTAGGATTGGGGGGTGGGTTGGGAATAGTCCATCCATTGTCACCAATAGAAGCAATAGTGGCAGCCTTTGTATCTTTAACCTCTAGTTGTGAAGGAGAAATTGCCAGGTCCAGGCGAGGCCACTTCCCTGAGTGTGTATGATGGGAACCAAGAGGAGGAGCCGAGGAAAAACCAATACCACCATGGGGTGGGGAAGTTGACTAGTGCCTCCATCCACCATCACCACCACTGCGAGAGTAGTAGTGGAAAGCCTAGGAGCATGGGGTGTGCAAGTGGCAGCCGAAGGAGTAGCACCGAGGACAATGGCCCTGGGGCATCGAGATCTTTGTTGAGGCATCTAGAGGAACTCTGGTGATAGTACAAGGAGCATTCCCCCAGTGATTGAGCAGCTCTTGCAGGTGAGCAACTTTGAGTGCAACTTTATTAGCTTGCACCTAAATTTGCATAATTACATTATTACAAATGCATGCCTTAGTATACATAGCAATGTTAACATCCAAAAAATTGTGTGCGAAAAGAACAAAATTCCTATCTTTCCATAGAGAAAATAGGATCTCCAACCTAAAGGTATGCCAAATCTGGGTGAACTTTTGAGGAAATTTGGGAGAGTCACCTAGTAAAATCATATGCCAAGAGAAAGACATAGGTTTGAATTACTTGAAAAAATCATGAATCTAGTACCAATAATTTTGAGCATGCTTGTAGAACCAAAAAATATGCAAGAAAGACTCTAGTTGTCCACAAAAGGGGCATCTAGGGTCAAGAACCCCAATGTGTTCAAGCTTAAGGCCTTAAGGGAAGACCTTGAAGGTTGGCACCAAGCAAAATGTGCAATCTTGGGTTTAGTTATATCATTCCATATGGTGTCAAAGCATTTTCTCCATTGAGAAAGGGAAGATTGCAAATGCCATCTATGGCTTAGCCTATCCACCATGGGAAGATGAGGTGAAAGCCATCTGTAGCCCAAAGTTGGCTAGTAATTAGAAAAAGGAGTGGCAGGAAACCACCTCCAATCAAGCCACCAAGGGTGAATAGACTAAATGCCCACTTTATGAACTAAGTCAATAGGGATGGAAGAAAGTAGAAGGTCAAAAGTATGCTAGCCTAAATGGACAAGGTGGTACTATACTCACATATCTTCCCAGGTCCTAAAACTTATGGTGACCCATGAAAAGAGGTCCTTTGGAGCTCTAATACCACGTTTGAAAAAATGCAAAGCACTAGCCCCTTGAGTCTTGGCAAAGGGAGTACCCTGAATGGCAAATAGGGGAGACCACCATATGTTATGTTGATTCAAGGAGAGGCCATTGCGGAATTCATCTCTAGCCCATCAAAGCCAGGGCTTAACAACCTCCCAGGCTTTCCAGATGCTCTTGATGATGAAGGAGCCTTGAATGACCATGGGCTCATGCATAATGAGAAGGGTTTGGAAACCAATACCCTTCCAAGTAGGCCTGTTGATAGGGAAGCCAGAAAAATTGCAATGCCAAACCAGAATCTTCCAAGCTTCATCTCCTAAGAGAGCCCAAATAATCCATTTTGTACAAAGAGCAAGGCCTTCTCTCCAAATGGAAAGCAAACCAAGACCACTAGACTCTTTTAGGAGACAACAAAAATCCCAGGCAACTCTATGAAAGCCATGGTGATCAGAACCAGAGGCCTAGAGAAAATCCCTGAGAAATCTTCCCAGTTTCATGTAAGAAGCTTTAGATGGAGCCCAACAGGATGAGTAAAACACATGAGTGGCTGCAAGAATCTTAGAGAAAATTTGGAATTTTCCTACGAGCGAGAGCGGCTTTGTGATCTAGTAGTTGAGCTTTTTTCTAATCTTAGCTACCATAGCATTCCAAAGTTCCATAGGCAATGCCTAGAATGCAAAAGGAATGCCAAGAAAGAAAAATATTTCTCTGTAAGAAAATTATTTCCACTCAAACTGGCTAAGCCAAGGTGGAGCTGGCAAAAAGGACCGGTAGAAGCAGAGAATTTTATGCCATTGAATGGCAGAACCAAAAGCTTGACAAAAGGTGTCAAGGCAACTTAAAGCATTATTGATGTTTTCTTCATCCTCTAAAAGAGTGAGAAAATAATCATCAACAAAGTGTCCATTTACTAATTGGGAGTATGATCCAGGAAAGGAAATGCCATGAGCTAGTCTTGAGGACACAGAATGTGCAAGTAAATATCCAAAATCTTCTGCAACAAGGACATAAAGCATAGGAGCTAGCGGACAACCTTTTGTGATGGAATGAAAAAGTCCAAAAGCCTTTGATTGTGAATTGTTTATGGTAATGCAAGAATTAGCATCCCCAAAGAGCATCTCCATGGACTAGAGGAAGTTGGGGCCAAAACCCAGAGCCTGGAGCATAGCCAAGATGAAGGGCCATTCAATGCTATCATAGGCTTTCGCAAAATCTATCTTTAAAAAAATGGCCTTCTGATTGAACTTGTGAGCCCATTTCATTCCCTCCCAAAAATCAATGATGTTGTCAAGAATATATCTAGACTTGATGAGTCCACTTTTCTCTGGTCGCACGATTAAGGGCAACATGTGCCTAATTTTGAGTGAGAGTGCCTTGGCAATGATCTTGTATGACACATTCAGAAGGGTAATGAGTCTCCAATTACATATATCCTCTAGATCACTAGCTTTGGGTATGAATTTGATATTTCCTTTGTTTATAATGGCTCCTAAGCTTTTAGAGTGATAGGCTTCAAGATAAACTTTATGCAATCAGGACCTATATACTCCTAGAGGTGTTTGTAGAATTCATAAGGGAACCCATCACAACTAAGGGAATTATCATCTACCATGGAGTAGACTGCCTCTTTAAGGTCTTGGAGGGAAAGTAGTTGCTCATAGAAAGTGTGTTGCTCAGCTGCTAGACGATTTGGAGTAACAAAAATACACTTTCAGAGAGCTTCCTCCTAAGCAACTAAATTTCCCTACAAAGGAAACACGTTCTCATAGTGATGAACAAATGCTTGCAGGATGGCGGGGAGACTAGACAGAACAACATTTCCTTGTTTGATTTTTTTAATCCCAACATTGGTATGACAAGCATGAAGAGCCTCAAAAACTCCTTCAAGGCTTTCTCGCTAGCCTCCAACCAATGGAGACGAGCTCTGATTTGGGCTCCCCACGCATCATAATTATCAGCAATTTATTTGTCATGGCAAAGCTTGACAAGCTGAATTTGCAAGTCCACATCAAAGGGATTGAGGGTGAGGGCCTCCGAGGCTTTTTTCAGGGCAAGCGTGTTGGCTTCATATGACCATTTGTAGAACATAGCCAATTTTTGCCCATAAATGTGCAAGAACTAAGCAGTTCTAGTAATGGCATAATTCCACCATTGAATCCAACCCCTTTGAGAATGCGGACATGGCTCCAAGTTCCAAACACATAGGATGTGTGAAATGGTTGAAGCATGCATTAGCACAAACGTGTTGAGGAAGAACTGAGACTTGGTCACCTTTGGGACAACTATTTGCCAAGAAATGATAAAATAAATGGGCTAGTGGTTAGATAACATCACATCTGGTAGGGGAATGACAGGCAAATCTCAATCGTCAAAAAAAGCGAAAACAGATTTTGCAGTGATCATAGCATAATCAAGGCATTTTAATATGCAGTTAGAGCCAACTTGAAAGTTCGACCAAGTGTGCCAAACCCCACTATCCTGGCGATAGTTGGTATTGGGATCAAAAAGCCCCAATTTATTGTGCATGCAATACTAGGCTTGTCTTTCCCCAGCTATCCAGGGAAAAGGTAGAATGTCATCTTTGTCAGAGGCCACTTCAACCATATTAAAGTCTCCACACATAACCCAAGTAGCTGGAGGCAAGTTGTTAGCCAACTAGGCCCACATTTGGGATCATTCCACAACATCATTGGAAGCATAAACATTAATGACTCTAAAAGAATGATTGTTAATGGAAAGCAAAAGCCAAATAATTCTATGTGTGAGGTCAAAACCATGCGAAATAATAGCAGAATGAAGGAGAGGCGACAAGAGAGTAACTACACCACCTTGGCTAGCTCATGCTAGGAAGAAAAAATCATGCCATCATAGAAAATTATGCGGCATGCCAAAGCAAGCATGAAACCAAAAATTTTGGCTTCTTGCAGATAAAGAAAATCTAAATTACCAAGCCTATGATGGACATCCCGAACATAATACTTTTTGGGGAGGTCTATGAGACCTGAAACATTCCATGATAGAAATTTCATGAGAACTCTTCCATATCATCTTCATCCTCAAGAGAGGAGTAGCTATTTTGCAAGAAGGTAGAAACATGGTTGAAGTCAGAAAGAAAACCCTCTAGACTTATAGCCTAACGTTTCACCTCTGGTATCCTCGCACATCTAGGAGGACTGCAAGAATACCGCATCACTAGTGGTGCTATGGAAGAGCCAGCAAGAGGAGTACACACCCTAGCCAAGGCAGAAACCCTAGCAGCTACCTCAATCCCTTGCAAGCTAGTAGGGTTTGAAACTTGCAAAACTCTGGAAGTAGTTCCTTTATCTATCACTTGCATCCCTATGCTAGCTAGAATTGACACTCCTATAGGGATAGGAGGAACCGCGATGATCACATCATAAGACTACTTGGGGGGGCAAGGGATTCAAGGGAGCCTTGCCCTTATGCCCAACAATAACCCATTCTTCTTTTCTCCCTTCAGCCTATTTGATAGGCACCTCTTTAGGTGTGGGCTTGACCCTAGGCATAGCCAGAGAGTAGTCCTTGATCTTGTGTTCTACAGACTAGCACCTATAACAAGTGTTGGGGAGGTTCAAGTAAAGAACCTACTGAGAGAAGGTTTTAGTCCCAATTTGAATTTCCATAGAATCCTTGAGATCCTTGGAAAGATCTACCTCTACACAAACACGTCATTGCAGGTGGGCATTGAAGAATTTCTCAAGCTCCTTGGTGAAAAATTTGCAAAGGGCTTTGGCAATGGACTCAATGAAAGGCCAACAGGGTAGGGTAAACCTGGGAACTCAACCCATACAGGAACCCTAAGATTTTTATCATCTAAGACTATGAAGTCTCGTGACCATTTTTGAAAAACAAGCAAGGAAGAATGCATAGACCAAGGTCCATTTTTAAAGATTGCGTCTAACTATGAGGAGTTAGAAAAGTGAAATAAAAAAAACCTTTGGTAAGGTTTTGCACAATGTCAAGGAAAACTCCATGAGGAGTCCAACTCTTATTAACCCATTCTCGGAGTATAGCTTCAGGGGGAGTCTTACCCACAAAATAACCTATTAAGGTGTGTTGTTCTAACCAATCACATGCAACATCAAATTCTTGCAAAGGAAGGATAATGTCAGGATTACCTCATGAAAAACCTTCGGCACAAACTTGCGTAGATGTTTGTTCTATGGAGGTGCCATGGTAGACCAAAGCAATAGCATGAACACCAGAAACAACTAGTTCACCAGTGGTCAGAGCCATTATATCCTAGCCTAAAAAACTCCCACAGTAAATGTGGTGTGACAAGTGGAGCTAATAGAGGAAACGTTCAGACAAAAAGCCGTACACAAAAAACTAAAAGATTGCATGAAGCAAGAAACCCTACCAGAGCAAAAAAATTGCTCTCCCACTCTTCATTTTCACCTCCTTGTAGATTTGACGTTTGAGCATAAATATTTATTAGTTTCCAAGAGATAGCTCATTTATGTACCTTGTATGTAGTGACCACATCACATTTAGAAGAGTAAAACAAGATACCAGTTTACTTATTAAGATTTTAAAGGATAGTCAAAACATCTAAGGTCCCTTTGTATCACTAGAGTCCCATTTTGTGGTGGGACAAATAAGCTTTATAATATTTTATAATTCTTCCTTCTTCATCTTAGCTTTCTGATATGAACTTTATTTTCCAAAATAACAAATTTCAACACATGCTATTTAATATTCTTTATTAAGCCTCTTAGGTTCCCAGACATGATCTTCATAAATAAACTAAAAATTCTACACAACCCAACCTAGAGCATTATTTGAATATTGAGTATGAATGCTCCTTTGATTTCTTTCTTTTTCTCAACATCAAAGAACCAATGAATTTTTCTCTAATTTTCTAATTGCTACATCTTTCACTATCTACTTTACTCTACTTCCTTTCTATGCTTTCTTCCAAGTTTAGAGTTGAACCCAATGTATATAACTTATTTTTCCATTTAATTTTTCCTCCCATAATTGGTCATTCTGAATCTCTAATGTATTCAGTAAATCCCCTAAAAAGAGCTCAAGGAGAAGAGGACAAAAATAAAAGTAGTAACAATTTAGGCTTAAAGCTAAAATATCCTAGCATATTGCAGATTGATTGTTGAGGTAGGGAAAGGCTCACAAGTTTCCTTGTTTTCCTAATTTTTTCCCCATTATATTAGATCCTCTTATATCACTTGAGTTGAAAAAATCATCAGGATGAGGATCTAAAGAGAAGGCATCAATAAGATTCCCAGAATCTTGATCTACAATATTAAGGTCCAAAATAATTATATTATTCTTTTACATTGTGATTGACTCTAAGATTATTTAGGTTAAGGATATAGAGATCCTTCATTCTCCCTAATTTTCCATTAGAATCATCTTCAATGATAATATTATTATTTGCATCACCATTATCTTTCTTGGTTTCATAAGTGCTTATTGTGAGATCAGAAGAAATAATTCCAAAATTTGATTTAGGTAAGAACATTGCCAGGAATTTAAGGTCAATGTTCTATGGTTATCAATACTCTTATTAATGCCAAATTTGAGGGAATCCTCCAAGTCACTTGAGGAGTGGCTAAAAATCTAGCCAATTTTATTAGACTCTTTTTATCTTCTAAATGGGTTTTCTTGGTTCCCTTCTTTTTCAAATTTGCACAAACTACTTACATGTCCTAATTTCTTACATATCTATCCAAAATATAGGCATTTTCATATTTGGTATGTTATTCCCAAGAACCACACCAAAATTTTAGAATGAAGTACAAAGGTAGCACCTTATTGACTCTAACATTAATGCCAAAATACAAACAAATAAACCTAGAATTTTTTTGAGTAATACTATCCAATTCCATGAGAGAACCAAGGAAACTAAGAGAAGAAACTAACACTCCAACATCACCACAAGGAAACATAAAACATCCAAATCTGAATGGAAAAGGCAAAGATCAGAATGAAGGATTCCTATAGAATCCAACAATAGTAGAGAGAAGGGGGCCACTCCAAAGAGGAGTGAGAGTGAATAGCTAACCAAAAGAAGGCATCCAATGAAAAAGAAACTTGCCACCAAACATCTATGAGGAATGGCACCCACAACCACATAACTCTTATTTCCAACAACAATCCACGTCCTAGGGATGTGGTTCCACCTCAATAAGAGTTCCTACCTCAAAATTGAACTTTAAAAAAGAGAAAACTATCTAGAGAATACAAGATCCACCACAACAAAATTAGGTGAGACCTTACCACCATAGAGAAAGGATCTCGCTTAATAAGAGGCTCATAAGGAGATAACCAACTAGGGTAGACCTTCCAAAAGATAAAGGAAGAGAAGGGGTAAAGAGAAAGCCCCTCAATCAAAACCATCCTCCAAAAACTAAGGGCACAAAAGAGAAATAAGTATAGCAAAACTTGCTCAAAACCACCAAACTAAGTAGAGAACATAGGGATTGGTAGTAGAATAGAGGAGAAAAAAATGATTAGGTAAGGAACCAAAAGCGTTATCACAAAGAAAAAACAACACAAAGCCACCATAGTCTTTAGTAGGAAAACACAAAAGCACGCAATGGCCAAAAAAATTCTAAGAGAAGAGGACCAACCCTCACATAAATGAGAAGAACCCTAGGTACTTAGCAAACACAGTTGAAACAATGAATCCTCAATGGTAGAGGACTCACTATAAATTTGAAGAACCAGAAAACTAGAAAGAGGTAGGGCATCAAAGAACCACAAAACCTAGAACCACTTTATTCTACATAAAGTTCCAAAAGCAATGCTTCCATAAGAAAGAAGCTCTCAGAAAAGGGCACAAACCACACCGAAAAAGGGCAGCCTTAAAGAAATGAGCAAGAGAACAAAGGCCCCCAACCAATAGACATAGGGCTCCCTTGTACTATAGAAAAGAACCAAACTATGTCCCCAAAAGAGACAGCCAAGAGACAAACCCACACAACCACACAACCTATAGAAAACAAAGCCCCTGACCTACAAGCCATCTAGGTCTCCCTCATCATCCTTTGAATCTACCAACTCACTACTAGATACCTTTAACTTTTAATTGGGAGGGGACCCACATTTGAACATGGTCAACTAAATGTCTAAAAGATTGAAATTTAACCACGAGAGAGAGCTTCAACCATAGTTTCCTTCACTATTTCACAATGTGTATTCTATAAACACCAATATATGAATTTAATTTAATGAAAGATTAGTTGATGTTATCTTTATCTATCATATGACTTCAATCAACCCATTTTTTATTCTAATAAGTAAAATTTTATTATATTTTTATTAAAAGATGATCCTCTTTCCTTGTGTCCGCTTTATTTTATACCTTTCATCTTATAGTCCAGATTTAATATTATGTGTGTAATCAAATTAACATAAAGTTTGAAAAAGAGGTCAATTGTCCCATTATTTATGTTTAAAATGTTATCTTATGTACTTGTACTTTATGAATTTTTTCAAGCTTTATTGTTTTTGTTATTTCTATTATTGTCAAATAAAAATTTATATTACAAACTTATTAGAAATTTAAAAATTAGTTATTCCTAATTTCATATGAAACATGGACTATTTAGTAATCTTAAATATTAGAATTGTTACATAAATCTATTATAAATTGTCTATTTCATCATAATTAAAATTTTATTAATATTTTTTCTGTGTGTCCCATTATTTATGATTAAAATGTTATATTATGTACTTGTACTTTATGACTTTTTTCAAGCTTTATTATTATTATTTCTATCATTGTCAAACAGAAATTTGTATTAAAACCTTATAAGAAATTAAAAAATTAATTATTCCTAATTTCATATGAAACATGGACTCTTTAGTAATCTTAAATATTAGAATTGTTAGATAAATCTATTATAAATTACCTAATTCATCATAATTAAAATTCTATTAATATTTTTTCCCGCGTGTCCCTCTTTTTCTTATATTGCATCTCTTTTGATTTCTAAATCAGTTGAATCTTTGCATGTCTGTACAATCTTTCGATGTCTTCAGTCAGCAACCATCAGAATGCTAGATATTAGACAGCTCTATCTATTTTATTAAAGAGATTTACATCACAGCTAATTTGTAATTTTATTTTGATTAAAAATAATTAAATAGATAAATATTCTATTGGCCATTACCTTAAGTCGGCTTTTACCATATTTTAAAAACGAGGTGAAAGGTACCATTATGTACAAAATCGACGTCCTTTATGCAATGTGTGCCGTACGACTTCATTCAAGCCGTTGGTCACGGTAGTGTGAAATCAGATACTATAACATCATGGTCAAAGACTTTACACAGCTTTTACATGGGGAAATTTATATGAACAATAAATTTTAATATGGGAACCAAACTTTGATTGAAACAAACAGATTAAAAGCCGACAACGTTTCTGCAAATCGTAATGTAGTACTTTTTTATTCATAACTCTACCTAAACTTTATTATATTCCCCACAAATCGCTTTCTAGCGAGATTCATTAACAACTTTACATTTCCAACATGAGAAATTCTTTAACTCCATGGGCTACTTAATCCATGAAGATAGCACTGGCTGACTACAGTATTACTACTGACAAAGAAGTATCTTTTACGAGTATATTCTAGATCGATACTTAATCTAGGAGTGATGCAAAACATAACATTGATTAAATACTGGCTGATAAGCGGACGGCTTAAACATCACCTACTAAGCTTTAATTCTCAGACTAAAAGTCTTAAATAGTCAAAGTTTACTTTTTTTTGGAGCTTAATTTTTCCATTAGTATGTGATGTTTAAGGGTGGCCATATGTTCTAGTAGGGTGCAGGGGCAGCTGCGCCAAGAGAAACGATCTTCGGGGCTGGCCCTTCTGCAAGAGTCTCGAATATCATTCTCCTGCTTCGCATTTTGTGGGCTTGACAGAGATGTGGCAAATATACTCCTGCAAACCTTATTCTTGTTACCATCTCTCTCAAAAAAACCATGTATATTTCCTTATAAGGAATTAATAATGGACAATGGGTCATATACCTTCTCCTGCAGCCAAATTGAAGTAGAGATTGACAATGTTAGGGCAACTGTTTTGGCACTTGTCTGAGCACAACTTGGAGGCGAAGTGAGAATTTTGAGTAAGACCATCAGTTGACATTCCCACGCTCATTCTCTGCAAACCACAGCTTTGTAGGCACTCCTCGCTCTCAATCCATTCCACCATCTTTTCCGCCATTACGCCTGATGACTGAAATATAATTGCACATATACCACTCATTCATTAGAGGGTCATTCAAGACAAATAAGTTTAGAAAAAATAAGTTAATTTTTGAATATTTAACATTTTTAGTCTAAGAATGATACCTCGAAAAAATCCAACATAATAACTCTACTATTTAATCGCACACCCCTGGTCCTAAAAAAAATTGGAAAATTAAAAGAAAATGTATTTACCTGACATTGGTATTCTACTGATGCCATCTGTGTGGAAGGGACGAAAGAGTATTTCTTCTCAAGCACACAGCGAGCTCCAGAGGACGACACAGAGAAAGCACACATCTCTACTGGAAGCTTCTCGCATTCTATGCCTCCTTCACCTGCACACAATCACCATTAACACATTTTGAATGTATGCCTCTTTAACATGATAATCAAAACTTCAACCTACAACAGAAAAACCTTCTCCTACTGATTTACCTCACAATTTAAAGGATTTATTCCTATTTTTGTTATGTGATTCTGAGAAGTACTCCTATCTATCTATCTATATATATATAATAACTAAGAGAAAGGTTTATGATAGGCTGGAAAACTAATGGATAGATTTAAATGTATTTTACATATACATAAATCTAAATATTCAAAAGAAGTCTTTGTTTGAATAGTGGAATTAACGCTTTGTATAAAATCAAGAATTATTTTCTACAACAGAAATAATAAATTGAATGCTGATAACAATATCACAACTCCTAATATAATATAATCCATGTTTTGCTTTATAAACATAAACAAACAATCAAAGAAATCATGATCTCATACAAGGATTCTTTGAAAAACAAACTAACGTACCCATAACCAGAAGGCTCTGCAGTCCGAACACTGCAAAAACAAAAGCAAACACAACTCTCATATCAAAAGCCATTATGTTGTCTACTACAATACGCCAACTTCTCCCCTTGATTATAAGCCAAAAAAAAGGGGAAAAAGACTTAGGGCACAAGAATTGCAGTTATGCTAATGATGAGTTGTGAAGAACAAAGCAAAGTAAGGTGCTCTATTTATGGACGCATATTGCTCGACACAAGCCAGACTAAAGGAAACCCGGTCGCTTGAAAGTTTTCGTGTTTACGTACTTCTAACGGGGCCCGTAGATTACGGCAAATAGCAACGGTCACCTAAATGACGCGTGGACTTACAAGACTCCGTGATTGCCGCTGTGGGGGTTCTCTTTTTTCTACACTTCTCTCGAAATTCCATGCCAAACTATCGCTAAGCTGGTCCACCTGAAATTTGCGAGGCGGCTTCCGAAATTGGCTCCATTGAGAAAAAAATATAAATTATTCGGTACAATTTTGTTGGAGGGTTTATTTTCAACGAAAGAGACTCTTCACTTCTAAGCAAGCGGCCCTGTACTCGTATGACGCGTAGATTGCTACAGTTCAGGTAGATTCTAATTGACGGAAGGCTGTACCTGATTTATTTCTGTATCTTAATCGAGAGATCGTTGAAACGGAGTTTTACGGCCTATTTTGTTATTTATCGTAATCATGAGTGAGGGCTTGAAAGCGTTGGTTTCTTCGGGTTTTTCTTTGTTACAAAGTCAATGAAATGTAGAAATATTCCTATTTTAAACTTATGTAACACAATGTTTTGACCAGTGAAATAAAATGTTTTGACCAGTGTAATGAAAAAAATTTGAATTTTCTACTGATACTGAGAGATGCATATCTATTCAGAATGGAAATATTACAGATAAGTTAAAGTGCTTGAGATTTTTCATGAGTGGCTCAAATTTTACCATTTCAATGTTTGAAAATATTAGATGTACTATATATTCTTTCTTTTTTAGATGAATAGTCATTTTCTATTAATAAATTAATATATTTGTTACAAATTGACAAAAAAGGGTCGGGTCACAAGAGTTCACACGGCCGTAGTTGAAATCAACAACAATTCATTAAAAAAAGAAATATTAGGCAACCCTTCATATTGCCAAAGTAGTGCAAGCCGAGGGGGGTGATTCATCAAGATCATTAAAACCCTAGTCATCCCTGGGGTTAGGCATATACTAATTATTTTTCTTCTCATAGGTATTCTATAATAAGATGATGATGTGATATATTATTTAATTAATAGGTGATTTATTTAATATTATTGTTATTGTACATAAATTTGGTTTTAAATACAAATATTTAAATGTGGTATGTGGGTTCTTAATGGTTGTAATCGTATTTTTTCATGTGTCCCCCCTTCCCTCCTCTCTCTAGATAACACTTCGATCATACTAGAATATCAAGATTAATTGAAGTTTTAACATGTCATGGGTTGTAATTGAGTATACTCTTATCTTTAATTGAAGGTTTTTTTTTTTTATTGTGGCTATGAGTCTTAATATTAACACTTAGAAAACCTCAGCAACAACTTGTGTGGAACTCAACCAATAGCTTTGTACATGTGGAACTATTATTTTCATTATTGTTGATTTCAAACGCAGTGATTCTTTTTATAAAGTATTTAATTGTTTCTGATTTTTGTATTAAAATATTTGTACTGACAATTATATTACAATTAAACAAAGTTATCCTCAAGTTTGTTAAGTTATCCACTATTAGTGAAATCAGGGAAACATTTCAAAATGAACTATTAAAAACTTGTACAAGTTGCATTATTAGTGCTCATAAAGTATGCTACCTCACATGTTTACATGTATTTTTAGTAATGAGATAAGTGACTTATATGTATCTTCTCATAATGAGGTTCATTTCTTCTTCTTTTTTCATGCCAATGTACCTCCCAACAACATTTATTTAGTCAACACATAGTGATATGGTTAATTATAGGAGATTATGGCATACATTTACAAGTTTAACTAAATATATCTTTATATTTCTTTTCTTTAAAATACTTTATTAATAAACACATATTTTTCTGCATTTATTAGGAAGATAATTAATGTTCTGGATCATGTGTCATAGTATTATACATCCTTCCAAAGATTATATTGTTAACTTTCGATTCTACATTTCATTTTTCTAATGGAGCTTTCTTAGAGGAGTTCATAAATTTTTCTATGAAGAATAATCATAGACAATTTTTTTTGTAGAGATGCTTTGAAGAATACTATTTTTGTCATAATTATGATGCAATTTTCATTTAATCTTGAATACATTTTTAGGCATCATCTTCTAAAAGAACAATATTACACATGAATAAAGAACATAATGATGACCAAATATAATTTTCAACATCTTCTAATATGAAAGATTAGGTACACCTTAATTCATGAAAACGAAACATGTTTAAAATTATATTTTTGTTGTGTAGAATACCTCATTAAAGAGAAGGGAAATTTAAAAATGTGAAGTGTTCAAAATAAATAAACAAATAGGTCATGAAATTCAATCAAAAGCAATATTATAAAATCTTTGCATATATATATTTCAAATTTTCCCTATATTAAATGGATAAATTGTATGTAGTTTTTTAAAACACAATGATAAAAATAACCCCGAGTATATTATTTCAAATAGTACTCATCGACTAAGTTTGCAATTTCAATTGATATATTTTCTAACAATATTAAAGTTTCATATATTATTGAATTATTTTATTTTTTACCACAAGTCTCTGTGAGTTTCTATTTATTTTTTAGTATCTTTATGAAATGTTTTTGGATATGTATTATGCACAATTTACTTCCTTTTAGTTACATGGTTCATCGTATGTTATTATATGTAAACAAAATCACTCTTTGTTGGACAATCCTTTTTTGTATCAATATAACTCTAGGACATTATCACATGTGTATAATAGCAAAAAATAATTGTCTCCCTCATGATTATTATGAAGTACATTTCAAATCAAATAAATTTAGATGGCTGATAAAAATTTATGATTATTAATGAGATTGTGTCATGAATTCAATTATCCATATCTCTTTTGTCACTATTGTAATGTTATCTACATTCTAAATATAGATCCATCATATTCTACAGATTATTGTATTAGTGACTATACAAATTATCTATTCACTTTTATATTTATGTATTTTAAATCTAGACTTGTAACCTCATTTTTCTTCTAGAATGGGCTAATGTTTTTCTCTCACACAAGTCATTGTGTGTTGTCTTGTTACATGTTATCTCAATTTATGTGTCTGTTATGGAAATTCATATTATCATTTGAATTCATATTGAATACCAAAAATGAATATCTGCTTCTAGAACACTAAATAATATCTTATATTCACTTGACTACTTGTAGCATCATCTTGTTACTTGTAATTATTTTATATAGTATCTGTAATATTCTCTATTGGAAATATGAATTTAGTCTACTAATATCCATTCTTGCAAAATATAGCAATCGCAATTTGAATTTTTTTTCAATAATTATATGATTCAAACGCGCATACATCGAAATGTGTCACATTTGAAAACGAGCTCTACACATAAAGATGGAATATATCAAACAATAATTAATTTGAAAAATCAAAATCCTTCCTCAACATCATTCGGAAAATAAAATAAAAATATTACTAAATTAATTCTTAATGTCTAGCTCATTATTATTTCATTGTTAACTATATAGATAGAATAATCCCGTCTAATTTATATAAGCCTTAGCCTCAAACAAAATATTTTAAAATCATCAATCGAACGTACATAATTCAAGTTAATTTATATATTAAACTAGATACATTGACCTAATATTTAGGAAATACTTCATGTTAGGTATGTTGCTTTCAATTACAATGTTACATACTCATGTCATGTAGCGAATAAATATTATTATTACTGTACTATGAATTTTTTGTTGATCAAGGAGTTGCCAATAGTTTCAAAATCAATCATTCGGATGACAAGCCATCTATTTTAAGTTTCTCTAATCAATTAAATAATAGTTGGCTTATGTATTCTTTTCTATTACATATTATACATTGGAGGAACCTATTGATTGTTTTTGTCCTAATTGATTTTTTTGTATTCCAACTACCAAAATAGTTTAATGCATACAAAGAGTCTCGCAAACGACAAAGAAACGTGTCGTAAAACGAAGAGATGAGACGTGGCAATTTACACGACACTTTCCTGTACACTTGGTCAAATCGACGACGACTTAAGAAGCGAAAGTTGGTATTGAAAATGCAACCCGACGTCTACGCCGAACATCACATGATTTCTTGTGCTTATTTTCTCGACAGAGGACTGATATTGGTCTTATTCAAACCATAGCAATATATGCGTCTGTCCTATAGCCATGTCGCAGTAATTAATCCTTCTTCACACCATATCATATATAAGGAAAGTGCATAGACAACATAGTTTTTGTACTTTTCCTTTTTAGCAAGGATTCTTATCGTTTTATACGAGTAGGTTGTTTTTGTTGAAAACAATGTCAAATGAGATATTATTACAGAATTTGTTATTAGAATAATTCAGCACTTTGTTTATTGATCAACTATAAGACTTTGGTTAGAAGAATATTTTAAATTTTACTCATAAATTAGAAGAAAAAAGTAGTTATAATATGGAATAAAATTAAATGAAATTAAAATGTATGAATAGTTTTATCATTTCGCTATTCAACTAGTGCATTATCTTGATTTTTTAATATATAAAATTTAAATATATGTTAAGAGGTAGAAATTGATAGTATTTAGTGGAAGATATGATGTGATGGGAGGAGAGTAGGTGAAGAAGAGAAAGGGAAGGGGAAAGATGAGGTAGAGAGCGAGAGAGATGATAAGGAAGGATATGAGGTGGAGAAAGAAATTGGGTGAATGAGTAAGAGTAAGAGTGAGGGAAAGAGATGGCAAGAGAGTATGATAGGTACTATGTTTTGCTTATTTGAACCATGTATTCAGTCCAAATAGAACCCTAGCATGCAAGCCTCTCTCTCTCTCTCTCTCTCTCTCTCTCTCTCTCTCTCTCTCTCTCTCTCTCTGGGAAACAAGATACTAAGAGGGGGGGTGAATCAAGATCTTGAAATTTTACTTACAAAACCAAAGTTCTACTGATTTCACATCTAATTCATCTCTTATTTTAGATCTAACATCAAAATTATAATGTTGAATTGTAAATGAAAACATCACATCCATGAAATATTTTGACACATAACAAAATGAGTTGATCACATGGAAAAACTTCAATATGAAGGTAAAACTAGGGTGGGGATGAAACCCATTGATGTAACTAGATCTAAAACTCCTAGTCTAGGTCTCAAAAGCCAAACTCTCTAAGGATTCTTGGAAGCCTATATGGTTACTACTTGACCCTATTCCCAAGAGGATCTCTCAGAACTATCCCCTTCTACAAGACCTATTATACCAATTAATACTCCATTTCTTTTCTCTCCTAACTCACTTAGGCTTCTAGCTAGACATTTCTTTCTTTCTTACAAGGTAAGATACAAACTCCAATGTAGCCTCCTATAATCATTAAAGGGTCTTCCACATGCTTAACATAAAATTCCATGCTAGTAATCTTGGGTTTTTTCTCACAAACTCATTTCATCAAAATTCACATTTCTCTTATTAGGCCTAGTAGCCCTAAGATCCCCCAATTAGGCCTCATGTCAAGGTTTACAAGAAATAAACCTTAAAACTTGAAAACAACCTATCAAACTATCTAGTGAACCAGATCCCCTCTTTGAAGAGCTTTAAGATTGTGTAGGTTTCAGACTTTCAACCTCTTTGTACATGGCGTAAGCATAAATACCCTATTTTAAAGGGTTTTCTTACATCATCAAAGATTTTGACTTCAGTGGCCTACCAACTAATCTTTCTTGATTGCCAAAATAGACACAAGGTATCCTCACACTTTGTTCTTCATCTCCATCACTTGGACAACCACATACCAATCTACACTCCTCTAGCCAAAGCTCTGCAATGACATTTAATTCCTAACCAACTACACCAAACTTGCCTAGGGAATGCTTGGAAAAATAGAAAACCAACTCCTTAGTGTCCCAAAGTGAATATGTAGACTATATATAGAGTTTTCTTCTTTATTAGAAAGGGCCATGGTGATTTGACTCATGCAATTCAAGAAGATCCTTTTCTCTTGTAGAAACTCAAAATAGGGTAGTGATTGTACACAAAAAAAAAGATTTTGAAACACTTACCTAAATTTCATTCTCTAACTAATCATGAAGACAATTCAGTCCAATCAATGCATTTATGTTGGATGTTTGGCCAAACAAAATGACTATAATATAAAATGCTTAAGAAATTATTCCCTCAATTTGAATTCATACAATTGGAACACCAACCCTTCTCTTGGATTTTTGGTTGTGTTATATAGTGCTTTTGCATGTGTGGAAACCTTTTCTATGGACCCATAACTGAAAAATTCAAGGTGGTTTAGTTTTCCAAGAAGTTGTTGAGGCTATCAAGTGCAACTTTTGCAAAAATGCAAAATTGCTTGAGCAACTTTGCATTTTGACCAAGTGTGAGCCTATAAATGTTATACATGAGTCCTATATGGTCTAAAACCAAATTTTAACACCATTTCCTAATATTAGGGTTTTTGGTCAACTCTTGTTTAACCTTTGACCTATGCAAACCATTACAAGAAATATAAGCAATCTAATAACACCTTTAGATGCTTCACACTAATTCACCTATCTATCTACCTCTAGGCACACCCTTGTAGCTTTATATTTATCCATTATTCATTGGTGGTTGGTGAGAACCATCTAGAAGCCAAAATGTTTTAGGACCTTAAACCTAGATTGTAGGTGCTCCTGTACCATTCTTCCCCTGTAATGAAGAACTCATGGTGGATCAACATTAAGAAGTTAAGTAGAGATACCTTTCTTCCTAAAATCACTCTCAACTATCCATGTTGCCTTAGATTTTGGTTGATTCCTCCATTTGATGAGATGTTCCATATAGATGCCATGTCTAGTCTTCTTGTTCACTCTAGAATCCAAAACTCTTTCAACTTGAGGCTTGGACTTGGTTGGAATAATAACTTCCTTAGTGTCCTCCTTGACCTCTATTTCTTGGTGTCCTTCCTTGATGTCAAGTCCCTTATATTGAGCTAAATCTTTCACATTAAAGATAGGGGAAATTGCCAAATCTTGTGGCAGATATATCAAGTGTAAGCATTAGAAACATATTTTGCAAGTACTATAAAAGGCCCTATCCTTCTCATTTGTAAATTTGTAGGAATACCTTTAGTAATTGTAGCTTTTTTCAAATGCACTAACACCCAATCTCCTCCCTCAAATTGTACATTTTTCCTATTTGTATCCATCTTTGATTTCAACTTTTGAGTAGCTTCACCCAACATTCTCTTGACCAGTTCATTTACCTCCCTCATGGTTTGTGCAAAGTCATCTGCACATCCACTAATTTTTTCATGTGGTTTTAGTTCCCTACACTCACATATGCCTCTTGGATGGTAACCATACACTATTTGGAAAAGACTTTTCCCTGTAGTTCTATTCATGCTATCAATATATGAAAACTCTACTTGTGATGTGACTTGATGCCAAGTCTGACCATACTCCTTTGTTAGACATCTTAGTAGGTTTCCAAGTACCCTATTAATCACTTTAGTTTGACCCTCTATTTGTGGATAGTAAGGTAAACTATGGGCTAAATTTGTGCCCAATCTCTTCCATAAAGTTTTCCAAAAGTGTCCCATGAACTTAACATCCCTATCAAAAACAATGATGATGGGTAACTGATGTATTCTTGCAATCTCCTTGAAAAAGAGATGGGCTATGTAACTCACATTATGTATGGTTTTGCAAGGAATAAAGTGGCCCAACTTACTGAACCTATCAACAATAAAGAAAACACTATCCCAACTTGATTTTTTCATTGGAAACCCTACAATAAAATCCATGACACTATCCCAACTTGATTTTTTCATTGGAAAACCTACAATAAAATCCATATTAATGCACTCACACGGTCTATTTGGTATGCATAAGGGTTGATCTACAATCCTACATTTGTAGAAGTACCCTTGGATTTTTGACATACCATACACCGATCAACATACTTCTTAACATCTTTCTACATTCTTGGCCAATAGTTCTAATCTCTCCACTATCTCTAGTGTCTTATTTAAACCAAAATATCCACTAAGACTTTCATTATGCTTCTTCTGAATATAATTTTCTCTCATGGACCCTCTAGGAACACACAACTAGTTTCCCCTAAACAATAATCTATTTCACAAATTAAAGTTAGAATATTATCTATGAAAATGATTATTAAATTCTAGGCATACCTTGTTTATCTCTAAAAAGTCTCCATCCTCAGCATACAGGTCCTTAAAACTATCCACCCCAATTTTTTCCAATTGGATTTCCTAGATGTTGAGTAACCTCCTACTTAAGGAATCATTAACCTTGTTTGCTTGACCTTTCTCATGTTTAATGGTAAAGGTATATGACTAAAGAAACTCCACCCATTTTATGTGTCTAAAAATCAACTTTTCTTGAGAGTTGATGTAACTCAATGCTTGATTATCTGTGTAGACAAAAATATCCTTTGGTAAAAGGTAATGTCTCTATTTTCTAAGTGCTTGTATTAAAGCATACAATTAAAAATCACAAGAGGAGTACATTGACTTAGCCTCATTTATACTCTCATTAAAGAAGGCTACTAGTCTCCCTTCTTGACTCAAACCTTCCCAAACAACAACATTGCTTGCATCACATTTCACAATGGACAACCTGTCAAAACTAGGTAACACAAGTATAGGTTTTGTAGATACCTATTGTTTCAATCTTTCAAATCCATCATTTGCCTCTTTGGTCCATACAATCTTAGGTTTGAATCCCACTTTCATAGTGTCCAAGACTGGAGCACATATCTCACTAAAAACTCCTTATGAATTTTTTATAAAACTGTGTAAAACTATGAAAACTCCTTATAGTTGAAACTATCCTTGGTGTCTAGGCCAACTGAGTATAGCTTCAACTTTATCCTCATCATCTTCAACTTACCTTTTGAGACAAAATATTCAAGTTAATCTAGTTCTTGCTTCAAAAAATCACTCTTCGCTAGGTTGATGGTTAATTCCTCCTCTTGCAAAATTCTCAAAACAATTTACTAGTGCTTCAAATGTTATTCTTTGTCATCACGGTAAACCATTATATCATCAAGATATACCACCACAAAGTTACCTATGTAGTTCTTCAACACTTCATTCATTAGCCTCATGAACGTACTATGTGCATTGATGAGGCCAAATGACATGATCAACCATTCATATAGTCTTTTAGTGATTTTGAAGGTTGTCTTCCACTCATTGCCTTCTTTTATTCTTATTTGGTGGTAACAACTTTTAAGATCAATCTTGGAAAAGTACTTAGCACCCCCTAGACAATCCATCAAATCCTCTTTTCTAGGGATACAAAACCTATACCATATGGTTATCCTATTGATGGCTCTAGAATTTGTACATAACCTCCATTTGCCTCCTTTTTTGGGTGCCAACACTACTAGAAAAACATATGGGCCAATGTTATTTTTAATCAAACCTTGGTCAAATAACTCCTGGACTTGCCTAGCAATTTCCCTATTTTGTTATGGAGTCATCTTGTAAGCAACCTTGTTTGGTAGTGAAGCCTCTGGCACAAAGTCTATTTGATGAATCACTTCCCTTTCTAGAGGAAGTATAGAAAGTGTACCATCACTAATTATGTCCTTGAACTGATGTAACAATGCTTGCACTTCCCTTGGTAAGGAGATTTGTTTCTTGAACTCTTCCTCCTTAGTTTTTAGCAAAATAGAAAACCCATCTTCTTGTTCCTCTTTGAAATCATTCGAAAAATATTTCCTACTCATAAGTAGGAGGTTTCAATCATTGGTTGTATCCATGCCTTATTCAATAAGTGACTAAATCTTATATGTCACTTCATCCTTCTTGAAGGTATACAAATTCTTCTTCCCATGATAGATAGCATCCTTGTCATATTGCCATGGTCTACGTAGAAGTAGCTGACAAGCATTAATGGGTAACACATCACAAATTATTTTTTCTTGATATCCTCCTATTAAAAAGTCTACCCAAACTTGTTCATTTATCAAAAAATTATGGCCTTTATTCAAACATGTAACTCTATAAAGATGAGCATGTGGAATTCTTACAAATTAAAGGTTTTGAGTAGCTTCCTCTGATATGATATTATTAGTTGACTCTGAATCTACAATGACTTTACAAACTTTGCCTTGCATCTTTTATTTAAGTTTGAAAAGTTCTCTCCTTTGTTTGGTCTCTTCTTTGCTTGGATCTTTATTAAAAACTCTCTTGAACATCAAGTTTTCTCATGTCCTTGAATCAAGACTCACTTCTTGATTAACACTACTATTCTGGTCCTCTTGAACATAGCTGATCTTCCTTTCACCTTTTGAAGATGATGCTTTCTCGGGACATCTATAAGTAGAATGCCCTAGTTTCCCACAATGATAACATTTCATGATAGAAAAATGTAAACCTCTGTGGTATGTACTTGATATACCTCTACCTCTATCATTATAACTTCTTCCTCTATCATAATTTCCCCTATTATTACTATCATTACTTGGTTCACTCAATTTTGTATCCCCTTGTGATCTACTCTCACTAGTTCTACCTCCATATCCACATCTATAAGTGCCTCTAGCATCTATACCTTTTCCTTTGACTTTTGTGTCAGAGTCTTGTTTCTTTTTATTCCTTTCTTCCACCTTGAGAGCTATTTGGAAGAATCATTATACAATACTAGGGGTCCATAGACATATTTCTTCTTGGATACCCCATCTCAATCCTCCTAGATACCTAGCAACTTTTAATGCCTAATCTTCTTGGATCTTGGATTTTAGGCATAGTTTTTGAAATTCCTTAGTATAAGAGGCTATATTTATATCCTTTTGTTTCAAGCTTTGCCTCTTCTTGTGCAGTTAGATTTCATAATCCTTCGGTAGATATCTCTCCTTGAAATTTCTCACCATTTCCCTCCAATTAGTTATAGGTTTCTTGTTTTCTCTCTCCATTTCTTCTTGGAGAAACTTCCACCAAGTTAGGGTGGTCCCCTTAACCTAGATTTTGCATCCTTCACCTTGTGTGCTTTAATAATCCCTTCACAATCAAAGTGATTCTCCATGCCCTCTATCCATTCCATCACTAGATTATGATCCATCTTACTCATGATTAAGGGTACTCCTTCAAGAGACTTGCAAACTCAAAGATTTAATGGCTTTAAGAAAAGGTTTTGCTCGAATTGCACTATTAGGTTCAAGTTCTACATCTTCTTCAACAACTTCTTTGCCCTTGTCTTCACCAATATCCAACTTTTCCTTCATCTTGTTAGCTATTTATACCACTTCATCAAGTTTACCCTTCATAGTCTTTAAGGCTTCCTCAAAGAGTCTATTCTTCTCCTTTTATTCTCTTACTTCTTTTCCAACTCAACATTATTCACCATGGTTGTTTCTTGCTTTAATTCACATTAAAATTCAAAAATATGCAATGCCTTATCCCAAACCTTTTTAAGGCTCTGATAGCAATTGGATATAACTATATCCAAAGGTCCTAGTCTAGATCATAATAACCAAACTCTCCAAGGATTATTCCATGCCTATAGGATTACTACTTGACCCTATTCTCAAGAGAATCTCTCACAATGATCCCCTTCTACAAGACCTATTACACCAATTGATGCTCCATTTCTTTTCTCTCCCAACACACCTAGACTCCTAGCTAGGAATTTATTTATTTCTTACAAGGTAAGACACAAACTCCAATTCAACATGAAATAATCATCCAAGGGTCTTCAACATGCTTGACATAATCTTCCCTAGTAATCTTGGGTTTTTTCTAACAAACCCACTTCACCAAACTTCCAATTTCTCTTATTAGGCCTAATAGCCCTAAGAACCCCCAATTAGGCCTCGTGTCAAGGTTTACAAGAAATAGCCCTTAAAAATTGAAAAAAAACTACCAATCTATCTATTGAAGAAAATACCCTTTCTTAATAACTTTAATATTTTTTATGTTTCAAACTTTCAACATGGTCATACATGGCTTAAGCATAAATACCCTATTTTTGAGGGTTTGATTACAACATCAAAGATTTTGATTCTAATGGCCTATAAAATGAACTTGCCTAGTTACAAAAATAGACACAAGGTATGGTTACACCTTGTGCTTCATCTCCATCACTTGGACTGGTACATACCAATCCACACTCCTCTAACCAAAACTCTGCAATGACATGTAACTCCTTGCAGACTACACCAAACTCGCCTAGGGCATTCTTGGAAAGATAGAAAACTAACTCCTTAGCACCTCAAAGTGAATATGTAGACTATACATAGAGTTTTCATATTTATTACAAAGGGTTGTGTTGATTTGAATTGCAGAATTCAAGAAATAGGCATTTCTCTTGTAGCAACTCAAAACAAGGCAGTAATTGTACACAAAAAAAATGATTTTGAAACACTTAGCTATATAGCATGAAAAGAATCCAAATTGATAATAAAAAACCAACATTACATACTCTAACTAATCATGAAGAAAAGTTAGTCTAATCAATGTATTTACATTGGATGTTTTGCTAAACAAGATGACTATAAAGGAAAATGCTCAAGAAATTACCATTCATCAATTTGAATTCATACAACTAGAACACCAACCTTTTTCCTAGGTGTGTGATGGTGTTATATAGTGTTTGTAAATGTCTAGAAACCATTTGTATAGACCGAATAACCAAAAAATGCAAGGTGGGTAAGGTTTGGAAAAAGTTGTTAAAGTTGTCAATTGCAACTTTCGCAAAAATACAAAATTGCTTAAGCAACTTTTTGCAACTTTGTATTCTAGCCAATTATGGACCCAGAAACCTTACACATGAGTGTTGTATGGTACAAAACAAAATCTTAACACCATTTCCTAATATTAGAGTTTTTTGTCAACTCTTGGTCAACCTTTGACCTATGCAAACAATTACAAGCAATATAAGCAATCTAAGAACACGTTTAGACACTTTACTCTCACTCACCTATCTATCTACTTCTAATCACACCCTTGGATCTTTATATGTAGCCCTTATTTGCTAATGGTTGGCTAGAGCCATCTAAAAGCCAAAATGTTTCAAGACCTAAACATAGATCATAGGTGCTCCTACACCAACAAAAAATATTTCTTTTTGCAACAATAAAGTTAACCTATTAGGTTTACAATATTTGATCATAATATATGATCTACCCTATGAAGGGTCTATCCTATTTAAAGCTATAAGATTACTAGGTCTTGCCTTGTTAAAGGATTTTACACTTACAATTAAGTAAGGGCTCTATTAGGAGATTTACATAGACCTTTTAGGATCACTCGGTTACGAGATTTTCCCTTACTCAATCTATTATAACTGATTTATTATCCAACCCTCAATTTTCTCTAGAAGATGATTTCAGATCTCCTCTATTCAATGTCTTAATATGATCTCTTAATCTAATATCTCTATTCTGTCCTTCACTACTTGGATTTCTCTATCTAATTTCCTTTCATACTTAGTCATTCTTTCTTTGTTCCATCCTTTTTTACTCCTTAACTTTCATATTCTGATGATCCTAGTGTTATAACCCTCTTTACTTAGACAATCTTTAAAAGTTCTAGATCATAATCAATGGTTTATAATTCATCTCATTTGTCATTTCCCTTCTAATTAGTTGATTTTCTTTCCTTGGGATTAAAACCTCATATATAGACTTGACAACCTTTGCCCACATGTTTAAGGGCAACCTAGCATGCAACGTCATGCTCCTTGGATGCTCCATTATAGTCCTATTCATGCTTTTAGCCACTCTATTTTATTGTGGAGTCCTTGGAACAATTTTCCATCTACAAATGGCATTAGTGGAGCAATAATATTCAAATTCATGACTGTAATACTCATCGCCATTATTAGATCTGAGACATTTTAATTTCTTAGTAGTCTCATTTTCAACCAAGCATTTCAATTTTTGAAAAGTTTGAAATACATCAGATTTTTGTCTAAGGAAATAAACCCATAATTTTATAATTGCATCATAAATAAATGTAACATAATAATGAAATCCACCAAGGGAAGATTCCTAAGCTGGTCCCCATACATCTGTATGCACAAGCTCTAATTTTTCCCTTTTATTTTCCTTCCCAGTCTTCACAAAACTCACTCTCTTTTGTTTTCCATACACACAATTTTCATAGAAATTCATATTAACACATTTCAAACCTGGTAAAACTTTAATCCCCAAGAAAGAAAATCAACTAATTTTTACCCCAAATTGTAAACACTTACTAGATGTTCCTCTCAAATATTTGAGAATCCATTTAATTGCATTCCAATGCTCAATTATTGGATGACTCATATACCTACTAACAGCTCCCACTACATGTGTAATGTCTAGCCTAGTACATACCATGGCATACATCAAGCTTCCTACAACTGAAGCATAAAGTACCTTAGACATCTTTTCCTCCTCTTCTTGTTTCTTGGGACACATCTCCTTAGAAAACTCTTCCAAGGACTCCATAGGAAAATGGAGTGGTTGAATGAATGAACAAGACTATTATGGAGCATCCAAGGAGCATGAGATTGCATGCTAGGTTTCCCTTAAACATGTGGGTAGAGGCTATCAATATTGTTATGTATTTTATTAATAGAGGTCCCTCTACTCCTTTAGGTTGTGGTATTTTAGAGGAATCATGGACTAGTAAGAAGGTGAGTTATTCTTTTTTAAAAATCTTCAGTTGTGAAGCATTTGCTCACATAGATTCTGAAAATAGAACCAAGCTTGAAGCTAAGTCAAAGAAATGTGTATGTTTTGGATATGACATTAATTAATTTAGTTATAGGCTCTGGGATTTTGAAAATTGTAAAATTATAAAAAGTAGGGATGTCATATTCAATGAGAAAGTGTTGTACAAAGATCTGTTGTAGCAACATGAGAAGAAGGAAAATGATTATGTAGTGTTGGATAGTACTCTAGAAGCTGATGTTCCAACAATTCCTCATGATATCTAACAACTGCAACAACAAATACCACACAATCCAGTGAATGTTAGATGGTCAACAAGGATGAGTAGACCTCTAGAAAGATTTTCTCCTTCCTTGTATTCTATTTAACTTACTGATGCTAGTGAACCTGAATGTTATGATGAAGTTGTGTAGGTGGATACAAAGATTTAGTGGGAGTTTGCAATGAAAGAAGAAATGGATTCTTTGTTGAAAAATAAGACATGAGACTTATGCAAGTTGCCTATAGGTAAAAAGGCTTCATAGAATAAAAGGGTTTACAAGTTGAAAGAAGAGGATGGAGGTAAGAAAAGATTTAAATGTAAGTTAGCTATAAAAAGATTTGCATAAAAAAAGGGCATTGATTTTGATGAGATATTTTCTCCTATTGTTAAAATAACTTCTATTCGCGTTGTTTTAAGTATTGTGGCTACTAAAGATTTTCATTTAGATTAGCTTAGTGTTAAAACAACCTTCCTTCATGGTGATTTGGATGAAGAGATATATATGGCTTAATCACAGGGATTTGACGTCAAAGGTAAGGAGAACTTAGTGTGCAGATTGAAGAAAAGTTTATATTGCTTGAAGTAAGCACCTTGGCAATGGTATCTAAAATTTGACAATTTTATCCATGAGCATGGATATAGCAAGTGTCGTTTATATCATTGTGTTTATTTTAAGAGGTTGGATGGTGATAGCTAGATTATTTTATGTTTATATGTTGATGATATGCTTGTAGCTGGGTCTAAGATGGATCATATTAAGGGGCTGAAATGTCAATTAGTGCATGCATATCCTATGAAGGATTTTTGAGAAGCAACACAAATTCTTGGTATGAAGATTTGTAGAGATAGGAAGAGCAGGAAATTGGCATCATCTCAAGCTGATTATGTTGAGAAGGTGTTGTAACATTTCTCTATGGAGAATGCTAGAGCTGACAGCACACATTTAATTGGTCATTTGAAGTTGACTAAGGAGATGTGTCCCAAGACACAATAAGAGGAGGACAAGATGTCTAAGGTACCTTATGCTTCACGTGTAGGAAGTTTGATGTATGCCATCTTATATGAGTCATCCAAGAATTGAGCATTTTAATGTTGTTAAATAGATTCTTAGATATTTGAGAGGAACATCCAATAACTTTTTACACTTTGTGGGGTTCTAGTTCTGACTTATAGGGCTATGTTGACTCAAATTTGGCAAGGGATATTGATACTAGATGGAGTATGATAGGTTATGAGCTAGGTTTCTTAGTTATAGAAGGTTAGCACTTTATCCACCACAGAGGAAGAGTATGTTGCTACTACCGAGGTAGTTAAGGAGATGATATGGCTTTAGTTATTCTTGGAAGAATTGGGACACCCTCAAAAGGATAATTATTTGTTTACAGATTGTTAGAGTGCCATTCATTTTGTCAATAATTTCGCTTTACATTCAAAGACAAAACACATCCAGTTGAAGTACTATTTCATTCAGTCAATTTCAAATGATGGATAGTTAACGTTGAATAAGATATATATAGATGATAATCTATTGAATATGTTTACAAAGGTAGTGACAAGGGAGAAGTTGAATTCCTCTTCAACTTCTATTGGTCTTCTCAACTAAACATAATAAAAGAACAACAGAGTCTAGGGTGGTTTGATATTCCAGTGGGAGCTACAAGTTTAGCAATGCTATGATCAGTCTCCAAATAGGAGGTTATTATTGTGGAGTCTGATTAGTCTCTAAGTGGAAGATTGTTCGAATGTTGAGCCTAATAAGACTCAAAGGTTTATTAAGAATAATTTTTCTCTAGATTATTTCTATTGGGGTTTAGGGGTAGCGCTCGAGGTGCGCTCCCTATCATAGTACATGGTGGGGTTGAGGGGCAATGCCCCCGCAGGCGTTTTCAGGGCTAGTGCTCCCAAAGCCAAAAATGACCTTATATTGTAAAAGGCATCGGCTATTATTTTTCTATTATTCTACTCCTAATTTTTTAAGTGGCAAAAATCTTGTATAAAAAGGCTTAGGGTTAGGGATTTCATAATATAATTGTGATATTGTAGCTTCTTGTGGTGGTATTGAGTTGCAAGGTATTATAGATTATAATCAAGTTGTAATCACTAGATAATAATAATATTGGACTTGCTATTGGAGGACATAGCCTAGTGATTGGGTGAACCACATTAAATCTTGATATCTTGTGTTTTCTTTTATGCAATCTACTATGTTCTGGTATTGGTTATATTTTCATGTAATTGCTATTTCTGTCTAAGGTTAATCCTACCAATTCATACATAGGTAATGTAATTAACTCATCTAGACTTACTGAGTCATCTTCCATCTCTTTTGAATGAGTCATAATCTAAGATTGCAGTGTTGTATCACTTGGAAGTGATAACTATAATTGTTTACCCTTGTCAATCAATCTAGATACATGTTGCTACTACTATCGAGTAGGTGTCACCAACTACTCATGTGTTCCATTTAATGGTTTGGATGGCTTTGCACTTGATAATTATATGAGATATTGTGTGGCCTCTTTCTCTTTTGATGTCTTATGCTGTTTTGATGACTCTATGTACTTGACATCTACATTATTCACTGTAGTTTAAAATATAGGAATACAAGTGAATTGTGGAAACACAATTACAACCTTGCCTTATTGCTTGGCACTTGTATCCTTAGTAAATGATGTAATCTCAGAACTACCAATATTTGCACTCTCAATCCTTATATAATCTATCACTTGTAACAATATTAGATAGGTGCTAGTTAGAGATGTGCCAGGCTCAACAATTTTTTCATTTTCTTCTATTAACACATTTTGATCATGCATTAATGAATTAGGAATGTATTCAATAGTGACAACATCTTGTTGTTCACACCCTTCCACAAGTTGTCTAGTTTCTTTTGCAAGTTTTGTAGCTTCTTCTCCATCATTCTCTTCATCTCTAACTTCTTCACCTTCTTTCTCTATCTATTCATTTCCTTTATTTACTAATGGATTAAGCAATTTGAATGCTTCTCTCCATACATTGATACTGACTTATTAGACTTCACGAGCTTTATTCATCAAAATTTTATATGCCATTTCATTTGGCATGAATTTATTTACAAAATATTTTAGTGTGATAGACATGTGTGTCATTCCTAAATCTAACATTGTCTATGCTAAACTGGTCTCCTTGATCTGTCTCTCAATAGATAATGCCTAGTTCCACTTAACACCAACCTTATTATATAAATTTTCTAGAATCCTTCTCGTATCACTATAGGTGTAGTCTTAAATTGTGTCATCATCTCTATCAAAGAATTTTTATAGTCTTTCCTAATCTTCTTTATTCAAGGAATCAAAATTGATATCTTTGAGTCATGTCAAGCTAGCAAGTTCAATGATTTCTTGATATACCTTATCAACATTTGAGGAGGTGGTCTAAAAAATTTTGCAATTTACTTAGATCATCAAATTCAATGTATTTATCATCTTCCTTCTCCTTAGCTACAACCAATTTTCTCTTTTTCCTCTTAGGAATGTTTTTCTTAGGTGAACTAACTTGTTTCCTCTTTGCTTGAATTCTTTAGTTTTGACAGCTAGGGGCTTCAGTTTCTTTGATCTTGTTATTATTTTACTTTTAGGCTCCTAAGGTGTAGCAACCTTCCCCATAACTTTCTGGAGATCAAATTTAATTTTAGGATCAACCATTATCACTTTGTTTTGCTTGGTTGCCTTAGGCTCGATAACAACTAGTTGTTTTCCTTTTCCTTCCCCAACTTTAGTTGTGTGTTCTAATCCTTCTTCTTCATCTTCATCCTTTTCCTCAAGAATTTTTTGTTCCTTTCCTTTTCTATCTTGGGATCACTTTCGTACACATCCATTCAATCCTTTACTATATCATATGTGCTGAATGGATTGACATTTGCATAAAAATCTTCTAATTAGAGTCTGGTTATTGCTTCTATGACTTCATCAAAATTTACTTCATAGGTCATAGGCATTAAAACCATGGAATTCTTGGTAACATTGCCTATGTATAAACATATCTACCATAAAACATATCTAATCAAAATATCAATCTACAATAGATTAAGGAATCCTCATTTGAATTTTCATTTTGCTTTTGAATTCTTCAAAGTAGTTATCCATGATTGCTTCAAAATTCTCTCCTAACTGACTTATCATGTCATTTATCTATTCCATTTCTATCTTGTTCCTATCCCACACTATAGTGACAACAATAGGGAAAAAATTATGTACATAAAAGAATATACAAAATAACAAAGATCCAAACTTACATGATGTATTCTTTTCTTTTCTAATTGCTCCCAACTCCTCTATCAGTTTTTGTAGTTGCAACTTAGCAAGATCATAGGTATATCACTTTTTATAATTTTGTAGCCTAGGTCCACTACAATGCATGACATGATGTTCAATCTACTAGATTGCTATAAAAAAATTGCTACCAAATGTACTACAAATTTAAGCACAAGATAATCAATCCCATTAATTGACATCCCTTGACCATTCCACTTTGTCTTGGTAGATTTTTCAATTTCATTCTATGCTACACTCCTTATGCTTTTTGGTCTATCCAAGCTAGGGTATCCAATAACTCAATGTATAATGGCCTTGTTAATTTTGATGGGGCCTCCTTCCAACCATACCTTCATATCATGAATATGACTTAGGACAATATTTATCCACTCAATGTTGAAATCTTTAAGAAACCCTAGGACATGGGTAAGCCCTTTCTTAGCTATGATCTAGTATTCATCTCTTAGTATGTTATTTCTACATAGCTTTTCATAAGCTTCTCTTATCTCAAAATCTCCAATTTCTCCTACTTTGTACATGTAATAGGATCTTGCATCCCATACAATCAAAACTCTAGGTAGAATTGACAACCAGGTGCTAATATCATCTTTAGTCTCCTAAAAATTTATAATGTTACTAAAATTTGGTGGGGGACCCTAGTCATTCCTAACTATTGAGTATTTCTTGCTTTTAACACATCACTTGGTGATGTCATTACTATCTAGGGTCTTTGAAAAAAAAAATCTTGTATGATAACTCCAGAAAACAATTAACTCAACATTGAAAGTAACACTTATTGACTTTATCAAATTCGCCAGTGCTTCACTATGATTTTCTTCCTTCATCGCTAAATTCTACTTAATCTCGTTTGAATTACTTATGAGCTCTAAAATTACTTGGTAAATAGAAATGTGTGCCCAAATTTGATAAATACCTTCAATTTTCCATTTTAGGTCTACAATAAATGTCTTTGTACTTGATAGGTGTATGACAGCTGGCTCAATCTTCATACTCACTTTTAAACACTTGATTATCATTACCTTACTCAACCAATACTAATTCATTTAGTCAACACATCACTTCAGCAAATAACTCAATCTATACCACAATGTTGAGTCAATATAGACTATACCATTAATGCTTAGTACTTTATGTAGTAAATGATTCTCTTTCACTTTCTTCTGTATGAATCTGTTCTTGATGCATCTTTTCTTATGCAGATATGAACTTTTAGTAGGATAAAAGCACAAAGTTGTGTCACCTTTCAGGCTGACTTATCAGAACAACTAAATTTGAGTATTAATAATATATAAACACCATTTTGTAGAGCTCAAAGTCAAGAATATTCTCATATAGAGATTAAAGTGTTTAATTATATATAGTATATTGTAATTAAAAAAAATTATAGGCACATATTTTAACACTTGAAAAGATGTCAATTTTGAGAAAGAAAAAATATTAAATCATATCAAAAGAATTTTAAAATTATATTACATTCTAGAGGAGAGAGTCCTCTTCTAGAATGTATAATTTTTCTTTTAGTTAGAATATATTTGTTTTGGAAAGTGTGGTGGGAGATGAAAACTATCGATTTTAGGTGAGTTAAAATTTGAATCATTATAAAAGAGAAAATATAAGTCTAAAGCCAATTTTTTATTTTGATTGTTCTGGCTATATATGTTATCTAGATAACATAGTCTAGATGTAGTGGATGAATCACTTTTCTTTGATATGCATTCATATGCTTTGTGTCCTACCTTCTTGCAATTAAAACAATTACCAATAAACTTAGGTTTAGAAGTTTGTATACCATTCTTACTTCTACAAATGTTAGTTGTGTGTCCAAGTTTACAACAATGATGACATGTAGGTTTTCCTTTGAATTTTGTATTTATTCGTTCTCCACTCTTTGATGATATACCTTCTTCAATAGATGAAATGTACTTGTTGTATCCTAGTCCAGAAGTATCTCTAGTTGATCTAGGTGATCTCATTAGTTCTTCAAAGTATTTTATAGCTTCAGTTGGTTTGTTCATTCTTTCCAAAAGTTCCTTTTGGTCCTTAATTCATTTCTAAACTGCTCATTCTATGACTTCAGATTTCCAATCTTGAATTTCTTTCTATTTCCTTTCTATACAAAAATTATGAACTGATTCATCATATCCTACTGATTATTTGTAACCTTCTATAGTTCAAATGATCTTCCTTCAAGTGTGGCTTCTATCTATATCTTTTATCTTCATCAACCATGATTTTGTATTATTCATCTCCAAGCTTTTTTTTCTCTATCTCTTCACATAATCTTAATAATTGGGTTTCTTCTTCTCTCTTGACTTATTTTACTTCTTTTCTTAGAATTTTGTTCTTCTCTAGTAATTTTTCTATTGTTTCATTTCTATCACCCATCTTTACACTATCAAATAGTCCTTTTGTGTCAAATTCTTGGTATTGTGTGTCATTTTATTGAATTGCCAACTCTTTCATTTTTGTCAAAAATTTTGTTAACTCTTTGCTTTCTCCTTCATGTTGTTGCAAGATGATACGTATTTCAATCATTTGGTTTTCAATGACTTTTCCCATTGGGTATTCCTCCATCTCAAAAATCTGATCCTCCTAAGTTGTTAGACTTCTTCCAAGATAATTGAAGCTTTGATACCAATTATTGGAAGGATTTAGTGGGAAACAAGATACTAAGAGGGTGGAGGTGGGGGGCAGAGGGGGGTGAATTAGGATCTTAAAATTTATTTTGCAAATGAAACTACTAATTTCATAATTCATCTCATATCTTAGATCTAACATCAAAACTATCATGTTGAATTGTAAATAAAAACATCACACCCATGAAAGATTTCAACACATAACAAAAATTATTTGGTTAGATAGAAACACTTCAATATGAAGGTAAAATTGGGGTGGGGATGAAACCCACAAATCTTCACTATTGCAACAATAAAGTTAACATGTTAGGATTACAATGTTTCATCATATGATGAAGCACTAATCTAGATGTACCCCAAAACGAGGTGATCTAAAAAATAGCAAAATAATGCTCAGAAAAAAATGAACTAGAGGAACGAGATTTAGATCCAGAGAGAGACAATATCTTCATATTTTCATATCAAAAAGTTTATATCCAACCTGCCCAACTATACATTCTTTTGGGTTATAGCCATTACAAAGAAGAGTACATCTTTCAAAGAAGAATAGAACACTAGACTCAAATGTGAACTTCTACCTCCAAGTTGCTCCACCTAAGACTCCTCTACCAAAATTATCGATTAAGAGTCTACCCAAGATCCCTTACTTATACCAATCTAAGTCACAAGTTGGCCTCCAATAGAAATTAAATACCCATAACTAAATTAAATACAAGCAAGGTAAGCCCAAACTAGAACCAAACATAGACTACTCAAAAATGAAGACTCCACAAGATACTAACACTCAACATTGAAATGAGCACTTAGTAACCACATGAACTCAGCAACCAAAGACCACTCGATAACTACACGAACTTGAAAATGAAAGACCACTCCAACATGAACACTCAGTAGTGGCTATGAACTCAACATCCACTAGGAAGCTTGACATCCACATACTAGATAACTCAGCATACACTACAACTCAACAAACACTGGATAGTTTGATGCCTACAAAGAACTCAGTAGCAATTAGGAAAAGTGTTGGATTAGAAGGAAACCCAGGATGCTCTTGCATTAGGCTACTAGGGTAAATAGAAAAGGCCTTAGATGCTCCTACATCAAACTCCATAGGTAAATAGAAAATGTGTCCCACATTTTTCTTCTGAAAGAGAATTCTATGCACAACTTCATCTTCACAAAAGGTTTCCACTCCATCATGTATAAAAGATCAAATTTAAAAATCAACCATCTATGCTTCATCCATTTAAAAATCATAATCTCATCCAACCAATCATCATACTCATTCAATTGAAAATCACAATGCTCCATATGCAACTTATCATCTACATCATCCCTAACATCATCCTCATACATGAAAACTAGATAAGCAACAATATCTAGATCACAAACTTGATCAACAACAACATATGAACTCAGATCCATCATAGAAAAAGCATATAAATCAATAATATAGGAATCCTCCACCAAATAAATAGCAAATGAATATATACTAGGAACATGCAACCATAACCCTATGTCATTCATACTCATAACAATATATGTATATGTATATATATACATACATATATATATATATATGTATATATGTATATATATATGTATATATGTATATATATGTATATATGTATATATGTATATATATATGTATATATGTATATATGTATATATATATGTATATATGTATACACACACACACACACACACACACACACACACACACACACACACACACACTCATTCTTCCAACAATATATAGATTAGCAAAATCATGAAAATTCACATTACTAACAACATTTGTATCCTTTAGCATCTCAGTAGCAACATATAAGTTCATATCCATATCAGCAGCAATAGGATCATGTAAATCCACACCAATAACACCTCTGAAGCTATCAACCATATTACCAACAAGCGCGCGCACACACACACACACACACACACACACACACATATATATATTGTTATGAGTATGGATGACATAGAGTTATGGTTGCATGTTCCTAATATATATTCATTTGCTATTTATTTGGTGGAGTATTCCTATATTATTGATTTATATGCTTTTTCTATGATGGATCTTCCAACACACACACACACACATATATATATACATATATATATATATATACATATATATATATATATACATATATATATATATATACATATATATATATATATATATATATATACATACATATATATATATATATGTATGTATATATATATATACATATATATATATATGTATGTATATATATATATATATGTATGTATGTATGTATGTGTGTATATATATATATATATATTCGTTCTTCTAACAATATATAGATTAGCAAAATCATGAAAATCCACATTACTAACAACATATGTATCCTTTAGCATCTCAGTAGCAACATATAAGTTCATATCCATATCAGCAACAATAGCATCATGTAAATCCACACCAATAACACCTCTGAAACCATCAACCATATTACCAACAAGTAAATCCATATTCTTACCACAAGCAACATCGAGATCAACATTATTCATAATAGAAGGAACATATAACTCTAGATTAGCAATGACAACAAAAAATAAGTCCTTAATCACATCCATTTCAACATTAACATCATTTTGTATAACAACATCCAATTCCTTACCAACATAAGTGAAACTCTCCTCTTCAACAATCTCATTGCCCACAACAAGCTTCTTTATAATTTCCATGTCAAATCTATCCATCTGCTCGTGAAAACTAAAAGATACTTCCTCCATTTCAGAAAAATCATCATGTCCTTCTGTAATCTATCTTCTTCTCTTCATAATCTCTTTAACTGGCCAACAAACCTTCCTTCTAATCCTTAGATGCCAACTCAAATCAGACTTTTCTAGATCATCAATCCTTTCATGTAAATCATCCCAAAATGGAATCATACTCATCATTCTCAACATCATCAAGATGTCATCCATAGTCTTGCACTAACTCAAGAGCTTCTACTCTGGCTGCAAGTTTACTCAACATGTCAAATAATTCTAGATTTGTATCTCTCCTTCGATGAACCATTTTTACAAATACAATCAACAATTGAATGGTGAGTCCTTTGCAAGCGTACGTCAAATTTGTTGATCCACCACCCTTCACCAAATTACCAACTAGCTAGGACTCCCAAAATCAAAACCCTTCTTCAATAAAATTCACTCAAAAAAGGTCCTGGTACAAACTACCTCACACTTCGTTGCACACTCAAGAACAACTGAGCTCTGATACCACCTGATGAATTACTAATCTAGATGCACCCCAAAATGAGGTGATCCAAAAACTAGCAAACAAACACATAGTAGGAAATGAACAAGAGGAACAAGATTCAAATCTAGAGAGAGACAATATGTTCATATATTCATATCATGAAGTTTACATCCAACATGCCTGACTATACAACCTTTTGGGTTACAGCCATTACAAAAAAGAGTACATCTTTCAAAGAAGAAAAATACACTAGACTCAAATGCAAAATTCTACCTTTAAGCTACTCCACCGAAGATTCCACTACCAAAATTATTGATTAAGACTTTACCAAAGATCCCCTACTTATAACAATCTAAGACACAAGATGGCCTAGAATGCTAAAACCAAAATTAAATACTTGAAGAGCCACACGTTGGCCTCCAATAGAAATTAAATACCCATAATAAATTAAATACAAGCAAGTTCAACCCAAACTAAAACTGAACACAAACTACTCAGAAAATGAAGACTCCACAAAATATTGACACTCAGCATCCAAACAAGCACTCGGTAACCACACAAACTTAGTAACCAAATACCACTCATCAACTACATGAACTCAGCAACCAAAGACCACTCAAAAACCACATAAACACTTGACAACAACTATGAACTAGGTATCTACTAGGAAGCTCAACATCCACATACTCGATAACTCAACATACACTACAACTCAAAAAACACTAGATAGCTCGACACCTACCGAGAACTTGGTAGCAACTAGAAAAAGTGAAAGGTTACAAGGAAACCTAGAATGCTCTTGTATTAGACTACCAGGGTAAGTAGAAAAGATCTCAGATGCTCCTACATCATCATAATATATTATCTACCCTATAAGGGGACTTTCCCATTAAAAGATATAACACTACTAAGTCTTATCTTGTTAAACTATTTTACACATACAATTAAGTATGGACTATGTTAGGAGATTTACATAGACCTATTAGGATCACTCAGTTAAGAGATTTTCCTTGACTCAATCTATTATAACTCATTCTGTATCTAAACCTTCATTTTCTCTCTAAGCTAATTTTAGATCTCCTTTATTTAATGTCTGAATTTGATCTCTTAATATGATAGCTCTATTTTATCCTTCACTTCTTGCATTTCTCTACCTAATCTCCTTTTAGAGTTAGTCTTTCTTCATCTATTCTATTAGAGTTTTCTCCTTCAATTATGTATTCACACATTCATTCACACACACATGCACACTCTCATGATCCTAGGGTTAGAACACTCATTAAATAGACAATCTTTGGAAGCTCTATATCATAATCTATAGTTCACAATTCATATATTTTTCTATTTCACTTCTACTTTTTTATTGATTGATTTTATTTCCATGGGATTAATAGCTCATGTATAGATGTGTAAACTCCATCTTAACTATCTCTACAATCACTACTACATAATAATAGGTTTTACTACATTTGTTTAAGATGAAATTCATCTTTTGTCTTTAACTCTCCTTTTTCCTTTTTAGCATTTTTTAAAATTTTCAAATAATATATTTACTTTGTCGATATACGACAAAACATAAAAGTCATAAAATAATTAAGTGGGAAACAAAATGTGTTATGTTAAAAATAAATTAAAAAATGAAAGATATTTTGGGACACAGCCGCTAGGGTTATCGCCGATGGAAGAGCATGGAAATGGCAGAGTGGGGTTAGGAGAACTGGGGAGGGTGGATATAGTTAGCATCCCCTCACATATTCTACTAATACAACTAGGGTGGTCATGGGAGGGGCATTGGTGCCAATAAGAAGCAGCATCAGAGGATGCTTCCACTTGACCGGGCGGAAATAAAAAATTTGCATAGAGGATGGGAATTAAGTATGATGAATTTGGGAATTAAGTATGATGAATAGAAGGAGATATGAAAGCAACTCCGATGAGAGGCGACAGAAGAGGCAGAGGCAGAGCCCATCCTTTTAAAGTACCTTAGTTCCACCATTCTCATCCACAAGTACACATTTGAGACCGTGCTAGCATTTCATCTAGTGAACAAGCTTTCAATCACCTCTTTGCTCCTATCGCAGAGCTCTACAAGCTATTTCTTGACGTCTTTACTCAAAACCCTCAAATACGTCATGTTCACCTTCAAGGGTTTCCTCACCTATTAATCACACCCGCGTGGCGCATTCCTTGTGGGCCCAGGATCGATTCTCTGTCGCTCTGGTTATCCAAACTAGGGTTTCTGAAATGTTTGCTGTGGACATCCACCTTGTTGCTTGCATTGGGGAGGGTGTGTTTTTTTTTATCATGGATGGGAATTATCATCAGAGAGAATGTAGTTATTGGCAACAATGTCACAATTTTGATTAATGTTACACTCCATGTTGGTTGCAACACTTAATGGAGCCACTGCCACGTTCATGAACAGGGTAATGCTAATCTTTTCTTTCCTAACATTCAAACTCAACACAAGTGCTTTTTTACCAATTTTTTCATTATTTTCCCTTTCGTCCCATTTTTATAGTTTAGTGTAATTATACAACAAATATCTGGGCCATTTCCCTGTATCTCTGGATGTGTCCTTCCCTGCTCCTTCCCATCGATCGATCAATCAATGCTTCCTGCTGGTGGTGTGAGCTTGGATCTCGTTAGAAGAGGGGGTTTGTTGAGCAATCCCTTTTCCTACTAAACTACGGCTAGCTCCTGAACAAGGGGAAATGCCTTATATTGATATACTTTCTCTATCATTTGATTCAGTAAAGAGGACCTAACTAAACTAGCCTACCCTAGCATAGGCAGATGGATAAGATGAGAATATGTCCTACTTGAACTTCACCCAAGCATCCCTTTTCACAACCTGAGCTGGACTACCCTCACCCAAGCTGGTCAAAGCACTCTCTACGGATGGCTTCCCATAATAGTGTGTAGAAGAACTTGACAGATACCTTTGCCTCTTGCTCGTATTTTTCGCCAAGGAAAAGCTAGTAACGGATGGTTGAAAGTTAAAAAAGAAGAAGCACTGATGCCTATACTGGTGGAGCATCAATGGTAACTTGAATTGATTATGAAACATGTGTTCTATTGGGTAGATTCACCAAAACTATAGCCTCTACCTATGGTAGATACTGCCTACCGCTAGTGATTTCTCCCTCGTTTATGGTTCTGATACAATAGATGTTGCTTAAGCTACGTATGTTACCACCTTGCTTTGCTCCCACCTTAGCTTCTTTCGCTTCTGATATTATGTGGTCCGCTATTGGCTATGGAACCTGGAAAGGAGAATCTAGAATCGAATCTACTGCATTTTCATCTGGATATGTAGAATATGCTACTGGTGAAACTGCTATGGCAGATCAACTACGAGGTCAACTGCTGATTCAATCTGGGAAACTGCCTTTGTTTCTTATGGTGGTATCTTTGCTCGGTCCATTCCTAGGTGTGTATATATAACTTGTGATGTTCCTATTATATATGCATCAAAGGGCACTTTTTACCAAAAAAAACAAAAAAAAAAGTGTGAGACCAGCTATGAGACCAGCTATTAAAAAAATTGTAGGAAGCAGAACAAACCCCTATTGCATCAGGCTGTGAACAAAAAGAAATATAAAAAATGTAAAAAGAAAACCCTAATTAGGCTGCACTCTCTAAATGCCCTAGATACACTCAGCACAAACCACCACAATGCACCTAAATTTGGTGGCTAAGTAGGATTAAGATCCTTTAAGAGAAGATTCAGAGGGATTTTCTTTTTCTAGGGTTTTCAATTGTAATCCACGCATGGAAATTCTAGACACATTTTAGTCCATGAAGCTATTCTATTTATGGGCTTTTTTATATTAGATTTAAATCCTTATTGAGATTCAATGCAATGGATATGCTGGAGAGCCTACAAGGTAAAAGGCTATTATTCATTTGGATTCATTAAATAGGAGCATGCGGGAATCCATAGTTTGCACCCTGCAACATGCTATCGGAAAAAGATGAGAGTTTATGAAATATCTGGAAGAAAATAATTTAGAGCTGAGGGTGTCTATGCATTTTTCTAAGAGGTGTAATTCATGTCTTTCGTAATCAACCTTTCCGATTTTAGTCCATTTAATCTAGGACTATGTTTTGTATAATAATCTTTTATCTAGGGTTTCTAAAATTTAAATCATTATTCATAGGATTACAACTGGTTTATAGAATATATAAGAGTCCTCTTTGTCTCAAAAATGGGAGGTATATATTAAAAGATTATAATATAGCCTTTTGTTAATTCTTTCCTCTCACAACCATATTCACTCATCATTTCTTGTAGTCTGTAAATCTTGCGACAATGTAACTATCAACGGCGGAAATTTTTATGCTAATGAGCATGGCAGGAATTACTGGTTCACTATATTATATATGATGACACAGTGTTGTAGGCTCTTGTGTATGCCAGTGAATCAATCTCTCACAATAGATTTCTGATTATAAGTGCCCTTCACACATTAAGAGAAACAATGACTAATTCCAATATGACAAAGGATAGGACTTGGTGGAGAAAGCTCGGATCAAGGCACTAGGGTTTATACCCTCACCTTGGGACACCTCAAACTAATTTTACGCAGAGTTGTTCCCCATGGGGAGATAGCTAAAAAGATGGCTAATCAATCTTTCCCTAGGTTGTATCAATGATTCTACTTGAGAAATATATTTTTAGGTCATCACTAATAGGTAATAAATTTCTCATTTTAAATATGGAGTTTAATAAATAAATTCTATTTGCATAAATAGATTGTGGGTCTCAATACAGGAGCTGTATTACTTAAACTGCCCTAATGTGTAGTTCCATATAATTTATTGCTCCGTATAATTGTTTAAAGAAGATATTAGGATAGAAGCGTATGTGTTGGAATGGGAGGAAGGATTGGAATTTTTTGTCCTCTACCTCTTAAAGTCAATTGTGGATTCCCTATTTGGCAGAGGCAATACACACCTTCCCATTTGGGTTGGACTAGTGCCATGCATGAGTGAATGTTTATGGTTAGCCTAACAAGAGTTACCAAAGATTTTTATTTATTTACTTATTATCGTGTGGGTCATGAAGGAACATAAATGTATTGCACATAAGGTTTTTCGATAAGAATATAAAAAAATAAAAATGATACGAATCATTAACAACTGCCAAGAAATAAAGGCATAACTTTGTGTCAATTTCTAAAAACAATTACATGGTTCTTTTAAGGGAAACCAAAGTGCAAAAAATATATCTTGCAAAGATTAAGTAGATGACAGTTTCTAGCGTGTTGAGCTATACTGTGGTTTTGATACCCTCTTGATTTCTGATAAAACATCACATTCATACGTCAAGGTGAGCATTATTCTCCAATTATATGGTCAGATCCTAAACAGGCTTTTACAAAGTTGATTCAAGATCTAGAGGGCAAAACTATTCAGTGGGTAGACCTTGATAGATCTGTCTATAAACAATAATACAAATATTAAAATTTATAATAGCTTTATAGGCTGCTTTTAATTCTTGGCACTACTTACATAAATGTAGATGTCCTTTCTAGGTAGGCTGATTTGAATTTCATTTTTTGTGGATCTATAGTTTCTCAACTTCAGACTCACAGAGAAAAATAAATGTCTATGTATACATACTCAAATACCCAGAGTAAAAAATTAAATACAATGAAATTGCATAATTTTAAAATGAAAAAATTATTGAGTACAACTAATGAAATGCTTGAAAAATTGGGAATAGAATTTATTGCAATAGTTCATAGTGTGGCATTTCTGCATTTTCAAAGAAGCTAAAAATAATAGACATGCTCTTCTTTTGTGTACTTTATAAGCCATATAAAAATTACAAATGCAAAGAAGGAAATGCTTTACTTTTACAAGCGCACAAGCTATCAATATGGAGCACCACTTTCTAGATTTCAATCAACTTTTAAACCATATCTCAAAATATTTACCTTAATAATATTTTTATCTACCACTTTGAGCTTCACTAAGATAGATGTCCAGTACAGTTCATATCCAAAAAGCCCATGCAAATGCTTACCTTCATTTAGTCCTTTTAGCTTTATTCGAACCAATTATAAGCAAAAGAGGGAAACCCTATGTAAATCACAAGAATTATGAGAATATTTAATAGACGTGTTTAAAAATTTTTAGGCACATTTACAAGTCAGTATAAGTCATATAATTTTTTTTGATGTATGAAGAAATCCCCATTAGGATTGTTGCAATATAGTTTTCTAAAGCTTTCCTCACCTCTTTCATTTTCGCACAGCTGAGTTGAGCTCCTTTCCCATAATGTGAGAGAGAAATTGGCTTATTCCTATTTTCTTTATTATTCTATTGTAAGCACAAGGTTTTCAAATGCCTCAATCTTCTAACAACACAAATTTTTGAGGATGCATGGAAGGGGACCGAAGGAGAAGCAATCCAGAATGTGACCAAACTATATCTAAGTCCGCTCCCTGTAGCCCTAGCCCTTTGAAATCATCTAATAAGATACCTTCTCTTTGTTCTTGTGCTGATTCATTACAAATGATTAACAAGGTTCCACTGGGTGATACCCCTTATGTTAGAGCTAAACATGTTCAATTGGTAGAGAAGAATCTAGACAAGGAAATTGCCCTTTCATGGGCTTCAATCAATTATAAGGATAGATAATAGGCTTAACAGTGCCCTCAAGGACATGGCCATTATGAGAAAGCAATAGGATAGACCTGGGGAAGCTATTGAAGTAATCAAGTCCTTGTGCAATAGATGCTCTAATCAAGCGCAGGAATCCCTTGACAATGCATTGCTTGATCTGTAAAAGAGATGTGGGGGATTGGATGATCAAATAACCCTTCTAAAACTCAAACTAAACCTCATTCATCAAGGCATGGTATTTATTGGGAAGTTCACAAAAACTGCTATGACCCAGGGAAAGAAATTCTAGGTCTCAATTAAACAGGGGACCACTCACTTGCTGGGAAACTTGGGTTGGGCTTACATGCAGCAGAATAACTATGTTAATGTAGAAGCTGTATATAGAAAAGTCTTATCCATTTAACCAGTTAATAATAGGATGTATTATCTTGGAATTTGGTTGATGAAGCAGGGAAGGATTATTGAGGTGAAAGCCATGCTTCAAATTGTGAATCCTTCTTCTTCAAAGGGGCCTTGTGGTCTTGATTCTCATCACAAATTATATGGAAGGTTTCAAGAGATGCTAAAAGAGTTATAAATGCAATCAAAATGTGGGGCTTTCAATTTCTCCAATGAGAATCCAGAATCTGAATCAACTATTGTTGCTTTGTAGTCCTCATTATGGTTTAAACCTCAGCCTTGTTCTACAATCCATCAACTCCCAATCAAAAACCAACAAAATTAAAGGTTTGTTTTAGATTTACTGGGTACCAAACACACCACAAAACCTTTGGCAACAATGGGGTTTGGACCTTTACAACAAAAATCCCAACACCCAGTAGTAGCCCCTCATCCAAAGGCTTCTGATTCCAAAGGCACAACACTTGGTGAAGGTTTCGCAAATGGGGTTGCAAACTTTGGGTTTAACTATAGAGGAAACTCTGTAGTTAAGCGCACTCAGGCTGGAGTAGTAATGGGATGGGTGACCTCTCGGGAAGTCCCAGTGCTTCACCCCTGTGAGCATCACCTAGATCCAATGAGTGCTTAGTGTTCCATTTGTTCTCATGAGAGATGGATTCATGTTGAATCATTACTCATGAAACATGGGTCAATGAGTTTGACTCAAAATCACACAGTGAAATCTTGATAGCAATATCACAATTTGACTTTCTGTGGAAATTATTTCCTACTTATCAATTTTCATGTATTCTTTGGAAATATTTCATTGAATTTTACATCATTTTCCTCCATTAAAATCCTTCAATATGATTTCCCCATCTCTAATTGCCTTTCAATTGGTGCTATGTTTCCTAACGAATAACATCCCTCAGTGCTTTCTTTTGTGGCTACTTTCTCAATTTTTCCATCGAAGCTACTTCAACCAAGTATATCCTTTGCATAGAAAACTAGCAGTTTGGAAGAGTTAGAACTTGTAAGGAGTTCTTACACAATTCTTCAATGGAAAGCATCATGCAATTCATCAATTTCAAAATAAGATGTCAACATAATGAATGCATCACAAAGCTTTTCATTTGGTAATGGATCATGGCCATTTAACTATTTTTTACAAACACTTTTTTTTGAACTTCTTTGCTTCTTTTTTGCACATTTAAGCATGTAGACTGAGGATTTGTGTGGTTTTGATGGCCTGGTTATATCATGCCTCCCTGTCACTATTATGTTATCTTTGTGACAGTTCAAAGTCACCCCTTCACTATTGTGAAACATGTGCTTCTCCCGCATGGTTCCCTGCAAGTGTTTGAGCTTGCAAAATAGACTCTCCCTCATCACATTAAACAATTTGAGGGTTTATTTTACATGTAGCATATAATTTCTGCATCTCTTCTAAAATTTTCACCATTTCTTTCTTTCCTAGGATCCAAATTTTCATTCTTTCGGATGATTCTTTATTTTGATGATAATCTGGGATATTCTCCTTTTAGGTTTTTACAATTATTTTATTTTGAGGATACATCATGAACTATAATCCAAAAACTAAACAATAATTTAAAGACTGTAAACATATAATCTCTCTTGTTGATTAGTTCTTGGTTTCTGCAGGGTTGTTATAAAGCTCAAATCAAAAATTCAGCATATAAAGTTACTGCTTCACTATTTTGGGTAAGTGGCATTTTTTATGGGTTATGTATTTTTAATAAATTTCACTTCCTATTTATGTAATGATCCTAATCTATCAAGATATCTTGTTGGCATCCATAGAAAATGGCGGACCAGGTACTCATTTTTCTATTTGTTCCTATATTATCATTTTTAATAAATAAAACACTAACCTAATCTTGAATAGGTAGCATAGAGTAATTGTTAATTGCTAATTTCTTGTTGGTAGATTGCTAATTGTGTCCCTGCAAGGCCTCTTCTATATTTTTAAAATTTGTTTGTGATAAAATCTCAATGGGATCATTAGTTCCTTACATGAAGGATTCCACCAACTATATCAAGTGTACCATTCTTCATCAGGTTACAAATATTGGTTCAACTATCAATCACCATAGCAACAAATATTACCATTCATCATTATACGATCAGCACTAAACTATTCCATATATTTTCCAAAGTTCTATCTTTTGGTCCATTAATCCTTACAGTTAGAAATGAGTCTTTAAGGATTATTAGGCCTTAAGGAATAGGTTTCTTACCTCATTCAACCTCCATACTGTTTCTCTATTAGTCCCCTTACTAGATATATTCCATATATTTTCCAAAGTTCTATCTTTTGGTCCATTAATCCTTACGGTTAGAAATGAGTCTTTAAGGATTATTAGGCCTTGAGGAATAGGTTTCTTACCTCATTCAACCTCCATACTGTTTCTTTATTAGTCCCCTTACCAAATATCCTAGAGCTTCGAGTTTCTTGGGTAAAAAACCTCCATAATCTACAACATTCCAAACTCTATTTTATGATTATAAAATAGTGAATTACGTATTCTTCCTGTCACACAACCATAATGAATTACGTATTCTTCCTATCACACAACCTTTTTAGTATCACATCCTTGGGGAATTCAAAAACCATGTGCGTTGACCTTACTAACATTGGAATAGCAATTTTAGTTGTATTTTGTAAACTAGTCATTACTATATTTGAACTCAGAAACATTATAATTTCTAATTTTGATTCCAATTTCACTTATAACCTCTAATCCAAAATGTAGCTTTTAAATAATAACTAATTAGAAATTAATATTTTAAACATTATATAATATTAACAACATCAACTATCAAACTTTATATTCATATTATTTCCCAAAAGAAACTAAAATTCCCACTATTAGTACAAATTACTGCCTCATTATCCTTCCACAAAGCTTAGTAAAAAGTAGAGTCATTATGTTTGTATTATCCTACAGATCAAAATAAAAAGACAAATCTTGAACAAAAAAAATCCATTCTTGAGACCATTTTTCTTTAATGATCTTGTGATTAGAAATTTGTGGCTATATGGAGATCTATGAGAATTTTTTTCTACAATGTTGGAATTGGGTCATTAATCTTACATCTCAATTCCACTGAAAAAAAATATGCCATTGAATTAGAAGCTAGTTTCTGAGGAGGTACAACAAATGAATTAGTTTTTTCTTATCAGTTACAGAGAGACTTTGTGTTGTGTAGTGATTAAGGAGTTGTAGGTGTTTACTAGTCATGGTAGAGTGTATGCAATTGTTTTTCATGTTCTGATCACCAAGTCATGTGGATTTTCCTTTTATTACTTCATTTATTTGTAGGAGTACATGAGGAAGAGGAAGATTTATCAAAGAATTTTATTGTAAAGACATGCAAGAATTTCAATCCCATTACATGTAATTTCTTCTCTAAAATTTAATAGATGCAACCACTTTACAGTCAAACTTCAAAAGGTTTATAGTTTTAGATATTATTCTCTTACCTCTCATCAATTTGGAAATATAATTTCTTGCATATGAAGGTTGTGGTCTTAGAGTGTAATTTTTTTTGACAATTGATCATCATATCCATAACTATTTTGGAATATTAACCTGTATATCAAATTTTATAGTTAGTTATTACCATTCTAGATGGAACTTTTTATTTTGCTGGATAGGAAGTACTTATGGATCGGGTGTAACTATTTAATCATTTTTTGCATCCAGAAGACTACATCTGATAAAATCAAAATTTTTCCTATACTTCAATGATGCTTCTTTTGTTTTTATTTTTCTCAGCAATCCCTAAAAAGGATGGAGTCTTTTGTTCCAATTATCCAAGGATAAAGAAAATATATATGAAATAGAAACTAATATTTAAGATTTGAACTTGTTTTAATCCATTAACAAAAATAAATTTTCTTGCATTTGAAGAGGAGAAATAAGCGGATGATTTGTTGCTTTCCTTTTTAACAAAAAACATTGATAGGTTTTCTGTTTTTGCCAATAGTAGTTCCAAGGACGTCCTAATGAACTCTTTTTTGTAGTATTCCTTTCTAATTTATCCCTAGGAAGTTCCCAAAGATGCACGTATTCTGATATCTGAGAATGGTTTAAATGATTTTAAGTGCAAAAACTCAGATGCTACAAACCATTCGAGTATAGTGAAGGTGATGATAAATTATAAAAACATCACCGCTATGAAAGAATCTTTTGGAATACTATTATTCTTTTTCAAAATTTCTTCGACCTATGGCCATATTGAATTCTAACAACAAACATTTTTTTACTTATATGTACAGGTTCTTCATGACAAACAAAGAAGGCCAAGGAAATGAAGAATTTGTTCTCCCACTCTTTATATGAGTTGCCAGAGGAAAAAGCCCATTGTTCAATCATTATTACAAAGCTAGAGCTGTGATTGTTATGGTACTAATTTTATCTTGCTTATATTTTATTTTTTAGTAGGATATCTTTTTAGACTTTTGAAGTATTTATTTCTATAAATAAAATAGAGAAGAAAGGTCTTTCTAAATTACGGTTTTTAGGCTCATGTCTAGGTTAAGGGTTATGATTCTTTATTGTCAGAAAATTGTTAAATATGGGCACAACATTGCTTAATTCTTTTTTATTTATTTTTTTGTCACTACTATCCATCTTGATTCATAAATACTTTTCCTCTCGTTCATATTTTATAAGGAGATGTGCGATATTTTCAAAAGACCTTTGTACCTAATAATCGTTATATTTTTAACATAAAAATATTGACTGAAGAGTCTATTTGATATGGATTTTTTCTTAGCATCATTTTTATTTGATGAATCTAAAACAAGCTAACAACCATTATTTATGCATTCAAGATGTAATGAATATGATATGAGGAGATTGTATGCATGCATGAGTTTGGACACATGAATGACTTCCATTTCTTCATTTTGATGATTAGAATGAACCCAAAGACTTCCATACACTGGGCTACATAATATCTTCTCAAGACTATGGATCACCCAAGCACCATATTTGTTGAGGTATAAACTCTGTTAATGATTTCACTCATGAACTACTACCTTTGTCTCAAGTGGGTTTATACATTATTGAGGTTTGCATGAACTTATGCAGGTCAAATCCTTACAATGACCACAAATGCTGGTAGAGGCTGGAGGATATGGACACTGTCAGATCTTATAAAATTGATGGCTAAAATACTAGCTTAGATGTTGTTGTTGAAACAACTACAACTGCATCCCTTGTGTTCTATTAAATACATCCTTTCTTTTCTAGGAGGCTCATTCATGCTTCCATCATGGTAAATCTTAGCATCTTCACGAATTCAATCTTACTAAATTCTATGTTCTTTTGAGTACCTCATCAACCTCCTTATTCTAGATTTTTGATTTCGCTGATAAACTCAGAGGATCTTACAGTAACTTTCTTAAGTCTACAGTCTGTCTGTTCTATTTCTCTTCTTCTAGTTTATAAGTAAACATAAATAAATGTGGTATGCTTTCAGAAAAAATTAGTTGAATTGATTTTCTTGGGTGTTCTCTTAGGATGAATTATTGTGGGTTGCTAAGTGGATATATAAAGCAATAAAAAGTGCTGCATATTTGATCATATGCCTAGAGTTTCAGAGCTCATTAATTTGTTTTGCTCCCTTCTTGTGTCTCTTATTTGCAAAATCTTAGACTTCTAATTTTTCTTTTTAAAAAGGTGCTAGCTCAATGGACAAGCACCTGCATTACAAGCAAGGGATGGTGGTTCAATTCCATCGTACCTTAACATGAATTAATTAATTATATTGTAGTTTATAATAAATAATATGATTGTTTTAATTTATTGATTTGTACTATCTTCTATCTAATAATCTTAAGAAAGGCAATAAGTGAAATTAAAGACATAAATGTATCTATAAAGACAAATTAAAATTGTCTCTAAAGAGACAATAATAGTGTTGTTCCTTATTGTCTTTATAAGACAATATTTTATGACAATAGTTTAAGACACTCACTTAAAGACAATATGTAAGACAATACCCAACTTTTTTTTTTGTCTTGAATTATGACAATACACTTAAAAATTGTCTCTAATATTGTCCTAAAACCCCTCTTCATGTTGTAGTGAATCATTAAATCTTATATAAAATTCAGCTAAAAAAATTTACATAAGTGTTTGTGTGATTACAAACTCATATGACAAGAATGGTTTTTGGGTCACCTGAATGTTTAGAGGCTCAGTTATTACTAACATTCATGTTGGAACTTGACTTTTACATGCTTGATCATTTTTGTGTAGTCAAAAAAATAGTCTTACAATTTACTTAGTCTCAACAGGGGTGCTCAACAATCTTTGACTTGCTCGGCATGTAGTGCAACATAAACAAGTCCTCGTGTACTCAGCCTTTACTAGATGACTTGGTTGTGTTGATATCTGATTGAAAAGATCATTTGATTAGAAAGATTGTTGAAGAAGACTATGTGTTTCAATAAAAAAATTGTCACTAATGTCAAACCTTCTATTTCCTTGTAAGAGAATTTCTTATATGTTTCAAGTACTATCACTTAGTTGATTGATGAGGAGGATTTGATCAAAAAGATTTAACAAAAGTACCTAGAGCCTAGAGGAAAGGTTGAGTTATGATTATGTAATGAAGTACAAGAATTAGTTAAGACAGTGATAGCATAATGTATTGATGATCTACTTGAGGTTAGAAAATGATCAGATACACTTAAAAAAGACAAAATAATAAAGTTAAACAAAGTTCATTTATCAAGCTTGATCAAGTGGATAGTAGGTGCTAAGAAAAGTTAGTTCAAGCCAAGCAAAAAGTCAATTGGAGCTGAGTGAAAAAAAATTCTAGCAAATGTCGAGTAAGTTAGTAGATGTCAAGTAATTTTTAGTTGATGCCAAGCATAGTAAAATCTAGTTGATGTCAAGTGATTTTATAGTTGATGATGAGTAATGTAGTATGTGTTGAGCATCAGAAGATTGATAATGCCAAGCTGCTGCATTATGACAAAGATTGAAGATTTTCCAAATAAAAGCCAACAACTTTATTTTCTTGGAACTTGTGAATTAGGAGGAAGATAAGATTGATGAGCTAGTGGCACAAAATCTTATGTAAAACATTTTGGAGGTGAATTCAAATGGATTCAAAGAGAAGTTTCTAGAGAAGACAAGATATGGGGTAGATACATTGTATCCTACCTAATCCATCAAAAATGCTAATTTTGATGATGGATAATGAGTGGAAAAATGTTCTAATTTCCTATATATAGGAGTGTGTAGTCATGAAGAAAAAAAGTTAGAGTTTGATGCAAAAATATGATAAGGAGAAGGAAAGGGGTTTTGACTTATAAAGTGACCCAAGTGAAGAAGTCTGCAATTGTGTACTGAGCAAGAAGGCTTAAGAGGATGAGTTCTTGAAGGGTAAAAAAGGTGTCAAAGCTACAAAGATTGGAAGCCAAGCAAAGATGAGGACTGAAAAAAGATCTATAAACTACAGGTAAGGTTGTAAGTTGTATCAGATCAAGGGTCTATTGTTACTTTCCAACAATTGTATCAGCCTACGGTAAATCCTTTGGAGTAAGGTTAACTTAACAGTAATTAGAAAATCCTTTAATAGGGTGGCATTCTGAGTGAATGGCCTAAATTCCTCTAACAAGGTTCACTTTTAGTACGGTCACTGAAATCCCTTAATCGGGTCACATTTAATAGTATGTATTGTAACCTTTAATAGGGTTAAACTTTAATAGGTCATCACTTTAGAAGAGTGAAAAAAGAGTAGCATGTTACTAGTGGTTTTCCCAAATTGGGTTTCCACATTAAATCATTGTGTCAAATATGTTGATGGATGTGTTGTGTTTCATGCTTTACATGTCTACAAGTTGATTTGACAGTAATATATAAGATTTAGTTGATACACAATGAATGAATGCATGGATAAGAATGTTTTATGGGTTCACTAAATTATTAAAAAAAATATTTTTACATTTGGACTATGAATAACTAATTCAACCCACCCCCCCTCCCCAGTTTCCTAAAAGAATTCTAACAATTGGTATCAACACCATCTCCTTAAGAAGATTAGTTTTAAGGTAGTAGAAGCACAAAGATCAAGATGTCAAAAAGAGAGGTACCTAAGCTCAACAGAGATAACTTTCATGCATGGAAAAGTTTGATGAAGCTGCACCATGGAGCACTTGGTGATTATGCACAATCTTGTATTTTAGGAAAGCATGCTAATTTAGGAAATGTTGGAGATTGCCTCTTCCTTAATCTATGCCAAATTTGATGATATCAAAGGCCTTAACAATGAGAAAAAGATGTGGGATGCCCTAGACACCATCTATGGAGGAGACAAAAATGTTGAAAGAGTCAAGTTAGAGAGTCTCAAAGGTAACTTTGGTGACATGAGAATGGAAGAAGGTGAGAATATTGCTCAATATGTTGCTAGAATAAAGGAATTTGTTAGTGCAATAAAAGGTTCTATTAGTAAAATAGATAATGATACTGTGCTAAGTAAAGTCTTGAGGACATTGTTGCCTATTTATGCCATTGGTGTTTCTACAATCCAAGGGTTAAGATGTACACTAGGAAATGATCTAACCCTTGAAGGTCTAGTAGATAGACTCACTGCTTTTGAGCTATCTAATTTTGACAACTACAAACTAGATAGTATTGAATTAGCTTTGAAAGAAAAATTGTTATTGAAGGATTCTAAGGAGGTAAAGTAGAAGAAGAAGAAGAAAAGGAAGAAGAAGTATGCATCCAGTGATAGTAACATAGATGAGGAAGACATTGAACAATTGGAAGCATCGCTGGCTAGAAGATTTCATAGAGGAAAAGGAAAGTTCAAAGGTAAGTTACCCATCATTTGTTTCAATTGCAATGAAGTTGGTCATATTGCTGCAAAATGTACACAGAAGAAGAACTACAGAGAAGGAAACAAGCATAAAAGTAGAAGAGAAGATGATGGAAGAGACTATAGAGACAAAGGCAAGAAGTCATGCTACATTCTTGATGAGCATGACTATGATGAAAATGATGATGAAGTGGTATATGTTGCAATGAAGGATGAATTTGATGAGGATGAGACAATTGCACTTATGACTTGTGTGAAAAAGAATGAAAAATGGAACATTGACATTAGATGCTCACATCACATGACTGGAGACAAAAATAAGTTCGTTACCTTAACCTGTTATGATGGAAATCGTGTAAGGATTGGTAATGATGCACCATGTTTGATAAAAGGAAAAGGGTCTATTAAACTCACAGACAAGATTTCATGTGTCAATGCTTATTATGTTGAAGGATTGAATTATAACTTGTTAAGTGTGTAGAAATTGAACAATTTGGGATGCAAAGTTGAGTTTGAAAATAAATCTGCCAAGATATATCACACAAATGGAAATATTGCTGAAAAATATAATAAAACTAGAAGTAATCTGTTCTATTTGGATATAGAAGATGCTACTTGTCTTGTTGTAAAATTTGATGATGTATGGATTAGACACAAGAGATTATGTCATGTTAATTTTGATAATTTAATTAGTATTAGTAATATGAAAAGAGTTAGAGGTTTTCCTAAGTTGAAGAAACCAAATAATATAATATGCAAACAATGTCAACTAGGTAAGATGACAAAGTCAAGCTTTAAAAGTAAAGCTTATACCTCTGAGAAAATACTTGAAGTTGTTCATACTAACTTGTGTAGACCTATTGAAGTGAAAAGCTAAAAAGGAGATAAGTACATAATGTTATTTGTTGATGATTACTCTAGGATGATGACAGTCATGTTTTTAAAACAAAAATCTAATGCCTTTAAAATGTTTAAGTAGTACTTGGTAAGAGTTGAAAAATAAATAGATAAAAGTCTAAAATGCTTGAGATTAGATAGAGGAGGAGAACTCACTTCAAATGAGTTTGAGATGTTATGTAATGACATAGGATTCAGAAGATAGACATCTACACCTAGGACCCCTGCACAAAATGGAATTTCTAAAAGAAGAAATAGGTTTATAATAGACTATGCTAGAACACTCATGATGGAGAAGAATGTTTCTTTGAAATACTAGATAGAAGCTGTAAGTATTGCTATATATACCTTGAATCATGTGCAAGTCAAGAAAGGTACTCATTCAACACCTTTTGAACTATGGTATGGATATCCACCTAATATGAAATACTTTAAGGTATTTGGAAGCAAATATTATATTCTTAAAGATGTTAGGAGTGGAAAGTTTGATGCAAAAAGAAAAGAAGGTATATTCCTTGGTTACTTCACAAGAAGTAAAGCTTACAAGTGTTTAACTACTAGCACTAAAAAAATGGTGGAAGGTGCAAATGTGAATTTTGATGAGTTTACAGAAGCACATGAGGTTGAACTTAAAAAGAAACTAGAAGTAATCAAATCATTTGTGTACTCCTATGAAGGAATGTCTGCTGAAAAAGATGGTACAAATAAAGTTGCAAACCAACAAGTCTCAATAACTGCTGAGTCACAACCTATGAATGTTGTGTTGCATTCAGATGCCAATTTGTAGAATGAGGAAAATCCACAATCTAATTCTAAGATTAACACACATGAAAGAGATGCTAAAACACTTGATAGAGTTGTATACAATGAAACTAAAGCTGAGAGACAAAATGTAGTCATAAGAATTGAGCCTAGATTGTCCAAATATGTCAAAAGACATCATCCTTTAGATCAAATCATTGGAGACAAAGATGCAAGGCCAATGATAAGAAATAAATTGAGAAGTGAATCATGTTTGTTAAGGATGAAGGAACCTAAGGTGGTGAAAGATGCATTGGAAGTTGATGACTGGTACAAGGATATGGAAGAAGAACTCTATCAGATAGAGAAGAACATGACATGTAGTCTAGTTCCTAGACCATAAGATAAGAATGTGATTGGCACCAGATGGGCATTCAGAAACAAGTTAGATGAGAATGGTGAAGTGACGAAAAAAAGCAAGAATAGTTTGCAAAGGGTATGCACAAGAAGATGGAATTAAATATGGTGAAACATTTTCCTCTATTGTAAGAATGGAAGGAGTTAGAATTTGGCTTGCCCTTGTTGCATACATAGGTTTCAAAGATTATTAGATGGATGCCAAGTTTGCATTTCTAAATGGCATATTAGAAGAAGAAGCCTACATAGAATAGCCAGAAGGTTTTGTTGATAAAAATAATAAGAACATGGTATGTAGACTGAACAAATCCCTATGTGGATTGAAGGAAGCACCAAGAGCATGGTATGAGAGACTTCATACTTATCTTATGAAGATTGGATTTGAAAGGATAGATGATAGCAACAATTTGTACATGAAGATAGATACGAAAAAAATTATGTTGTTATCTAAAATATTTGTTGATGATATCATATTTGAAGGTCAAGATGCCTTATGTAAGGATTTTGCAAATCAGATGAAGCAAGAATTTGAAATGTTAATGTTTGGTGAGATCAAATTCTTTATGGGATTAAAAATATATTAGATGAAATATGGTGTATATATCACTTAGTCAAAATATGTCAAAGAAATATTGAAGACATTTGGACTAGAGGATTCCAAACCAATAAGTACATCTATGGTGATAGCAGTCAAGCTATCAAAGAATGATGATTCAGCTGAGGTAAATCAAACATTATATAGATCCATGATTGGAAAATTACAATATGTAATACACAATAGACCTGATATTGCATTAGTTGTGGGAATAGTTGGAAGATTCTCTGCTAATCCCAGAGAGAATCACTTCATGGTTGTGAAAAGGATAATGAGATACTTGAAAGGAACATAAGATTTTGGTTTATACTATAAGAAGAATGAAGAGTTTGAACTAAGAGCCTATACTAAAGTTGATTGGGCTAGAAATATTGATGACAAAAAGAGCACTAGGGAGCATTCTTCTTAGGCAAAAGACTTGTTACATAGACTAGCAAGATGCAAAGTTGTACTTCTCAATCTACTGCTAAAGCAGAGTATGTTACTACTACTATTAACTAGACAAACATTGTATGGATGAAAAAACTACTTAAGGGAATGAAGGAATAAATCATAGATCTGGTGACACTTTATTGTGATAATACAAGTGCTATTAATATATCAAAGAATCCTATGATGCATACAAAGATAAAGCACATTGTAATCAAGTATTATTATGTAAGGGAATTGGTTCAAGATAAAGAGGTAAAGATGGAATATATTAAGACAAAGGAGAAAATTGTTGATATTTTCACAAAAGCATCACCCAAGGATGCTTATGAGTATCTAAGAGGTAAACTAGGGGTGGTACCCCTATCAAAGGCTATGTAAAAGAAAGAGGGAGTGCCCTGAATCAAACAAGTTGACACTCATTTAATACAAATTGATGCAGTGGATCTTACTTTAGGAATTTCCTAAAATAATCATAAAACTGAAACAAAAAATCTATCACAAGCAAGGTGAAAGAGGGAGAACATTGAAGAACCTACAAAATCCTATATTTACATATGTCAAAGATGCCAAGTATTAAGTATATGTCTTTGGCATTGCTGTCAAAGAGGGAGAAAGTATATTAAACTGACCAAGTGCAAGAGGAACAATGGAGAGAATACATCATCAGAGGATCTAAAGATCAAAAGAAAGAGGGAGAAAGTAGAAAGTAATTAGAGGAAGGGCCAGAACAAAAGGGGGAGATATTCTGCTAATCAATTCAATATGAAAGAGAAAAGATATAGAAGGAACTCAAAGGGAGTTATATTTTGTAACCTAATTAGAAGATGAAAGCCATTGATAGAAGGACAAATTTCAAATACAAGTTTTCCTTTTGATATTTTCTTACTATTTTAACCTAGTTGTTTTGATGGAACAAGATGTTCATCATTTGTTTGACTTGGTTGATCAGTTTGGTTTGCCATTAGTGCCAAAGATGGAGATTGTTGATATCTAATTGAAAAGGTCATTTGATTAGAAAATTTTTTGAAGAAGACTATGTGTCTCAATTATTATTTTGTCATTAACATCAAACCTACTATTTTCTAGTAAGACAATGGCTTATATGTTTTGAGTACTATTAGTTAGTTGATTGATGAGGAAAATTTGATCAACAAAATGTAACAAAAGTGCCTAGAGGAAAGGTTGAGTTATGATTATGTAATGAAGCACAAGAATCGGTTAAGACAGTGATCGCATAATGTATTGATGATCTACTTGAGGTTACAAAATGAATGGCTATACTTAGAAATTTTTGAAGAATAAAATTAAACAAAGTTCATTTGTCAAGCTTGACCAAGTGGATAGTAGGTGCCAAGAAAAGTTAGTTCAGGCTGAACAAAAAGTCAGTTGGAGCTGAGTGAAAGAAAATTCTAGTGGATGCCAAGCAAGTTAGTATATTCTGAGTAATTTTTAGTTGATGCCAAGCACCAGAAAAATCTAGTTGATGCCGAGTGATTTTACAGTTGATGCCAGGTAACATCGTATGTGCTAAGCATCAGAAGATTGATAATGTTGAGTTATTGTATTGCGATAAAGATCGAAGACTTTCGAAATAAAAGCCACCAAGTTTATTTTCTTGGAACTTTTGAATAAGGAGGAAGATAAGACTGATGAGCTAGTGGCATAGAATCTTATGTAAACCATTTTGGAGGCGAATTCAAAGAGAAGTTTCTAGAGAAGACAATATATGGGGTAGATACATTGTATCCTACCTAATCAATCAAAAACCCTAATTTTGATGATTGATAATGAGCATCAAAATGTTCTAATTTTCTGTATATAGGAATTTATAGTCATGAAGCAAAAAAAATAGAGAGTTTGATCCAAAATTTTAGTACAGAGAAGGAAAGTAGTTTTTCTTCATCAAGTGACCGATGTGAAGAAGTTTGTAATGACGTACTGAGCAAGAAGGCTTAAGAGGATGAATGCTTAAAGGGTGAGCAAGCTATCAAAGCTACAAAGATTGGAAGCCAAGTAGAGTTAATGATTGAACAAAGATTTCTAATCTGCAAGTAAGGTTATAAATTGTATAAGATCGAAGCTCTACTATTACTTTCTAACAATTGTATCAGCCTAGGATAAATCCTTTGGAGTAAGGTTGATTTAACAGTCATTGGAAAATCCTTTAATAGGGGGGCATTCTAAGTGAATGTCTTAAAGTCCTCTAACAAGGTTCACTTTTAGCAAGGTCACTAAAATCCCTTAATTGAGTCACATTTAACAGTGTGTATTGTAACCTTTAACAGGGTTGGCCTTTAACAGGTCATCACTTCAGAAGAGTGAAAAATGAGTAGCATGTTACTAGTGGTTTTTCCCAAATTGGGTTTCCACATTAAATCATTGTGTCAAACATGTTGATGGATGTGTTGTATTTCATGCTTTACATTTATGCAAGTTGATTTGATAGTATCATATAAGATTCAGTTTCTACATAATGAATGCATGCATGAATAAGAAAGTTTATGTGTTCACTGAATTGTGAAAAGTTTTATTTGCAAATCTGGAGCTTGAATAACTAATTCACCACGCCCCCCACCCCCAAAGTTATTCTAAAAGAATTCCAACAGGTTGCAGTGATGACCTTACATCCTTGCCCAGTAAATGACTAAGTGTTTGGACACTAATAGACAACATATCCATAGAGATCAACTAGATATATATATATATATATATATAGTTTATTTTTCTTGTAAGAAAGGATTCTTATCATTTTATACAAGAAGGTTGTTGTTGTTCAAAATAGTGCTAAATGAGATATTATTTCAGAATTTGTTTTAAAAATAATTAAATGCTTTATTTATTGATCAACTATAAGAATTTGGTTAAATAAATATATAAAATTTTATTAATTAATAAAATTAGAAGAGAAAAGTACTTACAATATGAAATTAAATTACATAGAATTAAAAAGCAGGAATAGTTTTTTTATTTCTTTATTTAACTTGTGAGTTATCTTAATTTTTTAATATATAAAATTTGAATATTTCATTCGTTGACATTGGTGAAACTTAAAAGGATTAATTTTAGTAAAAAATTACAATATTTTTATATATCTAAAATTGGTTTACTATTACTATTGTTAAGAATAAAAAAAGTAAAACACATATATTTCACTGATTATAATAATCTTTTAATGTCTACTTCGATAAATAGAATTAAGTCTTATTTCTCTTTTCAAAATTCTAGTGTATGCCCCTTAAATGAGATGTTTTTGGATGAATTTTGTGTATTTTATGTGCTTTACAAATAGGTTTTAAATAATTTTATAAAGAATTTCCTATTCTAGTAAATTAAAATCTATTACCTAATAGTTGTAGTGTATTTATAATTTATATATTATTGATGAAATGTTTTATGTTAAAGGAAAAATCATTTTCAAGGGACCAAAAACCCCATCACAAAGTTTTAAAAATACCTAAAATATCTAGATACTAATACTCATTAAAGAACAACTAATGAAAACAAAAAAGTATAGGGAAACAACATCTCCAAAAAATTATAGACCCATTACTAGAATTCCATTCTTTTTTTGCATAATTTATTCATTAATTTTATGGACCTTATTTACCATTTTGTCCATTAAGATCACCCCTTTATGTTTACTCTATAATCTACTCATAAGTTTGTGCATAGAGACTGTCACTTTCTCCTTCATAGTTGTACCTCTATCCCTACCAAGAGGTTTTTCCTTATTTTCTACATCTTAATCCTCAACTTGAGCTTTAATGACCAATTTGATGCATACAGCACAAGATGTCAAGCCACTCTTGGATATAACATGCAATTTATTTTTTATTCATATAGTTTCTTGAGGCCATTACAATTATTGTTCATGGTCAATTTACTCACAATAATAACAACTCTCAACTTGCCCTAAATCAAATTAATGATATCTACTAGCATATTAATGAAAATCAAATCATCTTCCTTAAGATATTTGAATTTTTTAGATAGATCCTCAGTACTACCTATGTTATTGGCCAAACTTTGTCTTGAGAGAAACAAAGTAGCTTTATCTTTCAATTTATTAATTTGTACACCAATCAACAAGAATAGAGAATTCTAGATATCAATAATATCTTTAACATTCTTATTTATGTTTAATAACTCTTGGAAAAATGAGTCTTTCTCAATCAACATATCCTTCCCTACATCAATGTGAATATCAACATGGATCCCCATATCAAACCCACCTTACTCAAAAGTTGGGATATACAAGAAATGAGGGCTACGTAATGTTAGGGATTCAATTTAGATTTTTTAGTATTAGAAGGTTTCCTCATACCCCTTCCAAAAAGGGACCCAAAATAAAATTTTCCTTTACCTCTAGAAACCAAAAATATTTTTTCTTTATCTTTCCCTTTGTCTCCAACACTAGAATCTAAAGCATTATATATAAAACCATCTCATGACATATAGTTTGAGTCCTCATAATCAATGAGAATATGTTTGTTATGGGTAGAGGAGGTAGCTAAAGGGTTATTTTCATTATACAATTGAAACATGCCATCATCATAAGAATCTTCTTGGTTCAAAGAGGAATTTCCAAAATGAATCTTAATATTATTATTAATTTTAATGATCATTTGGGGAAGTTTTCTCTCAATACACAAAGGATTAACAATTTCCCTCATGAATGTATAGTGAAACAACACTTTTAGTATGGTCTTGAGTACTATAATAGAAAGAATAAAACACATACAAGGGAATCAAGATGCATTTATTATGCTCGAAGTGATTAAGAATAAAAACATTGATAACTAAAGAAATTGCAAAACTTTCCATCTAGGATTACATAATGCATAATCACCTTGTTCACATCAACCCATAGATCTTTAAGGGATGATATATCCTATTCCTCATATTTTTTCCTTTTAACTTTCCCTCCCTTTAGGATGGAATAAAATTTCCACTACATCCACACATTTCACATCTCTATAAGTCTATCTTCCCTCTAGAAACATATTGGCAACCTTGTAAATTAAGTCCTCATTAATTTCAAGCTCTAAAATATAGATCTCAAAAAATCTTCATTTCCATCTTCAAAAAAATCTCTAGTCACCTCAAAATATGTGGGATGGAGCCTTTCCATGTAACCATTAAAACCTATACTATAGAGCTCCCTCCAAACTAAGTGATTGTTTAACTAGTTATTATAAAAATGGGCTCAAGTCTATTTCTATCACTTCCATTCTACAATTTTTATGTGAATATTATGCTATGATAGAAAAATAACACCTCATGCTTGAAACTACACACAAAAACATTAGGATAGGATGACATAGGGTAATAAAAGAGAGCCACATCAAATCTCCATTATTATTTAGAAATCACCATTCGGTTTAGGAATCACCATAATCATTTGGGAAATTTATTTGACTCTCAACAGGAATACTACCATTAATCCTTTGATTGATCATATTGTTATAATGAACCCCAATATTTTCTACATTCTCTACAACACTAGTACTGTCATGTTACACATGGCTGACCTAATTCTAATAGAAATTGTTTACCATTAATTAGATGTTATCTTTAGTAATATATTTAAGTGCCCAACTAGGGTTCAATATTCCTATAATATAGTTGATAATGTTGATAGAATCACTCCCTAGACAATGTTTTCCAAACCCCCTATCTATAGCCATTTAAACCCAAATATATGTCACATAAGGCTTAGCAAAGTGGTTTTTTTGAGAGCCTAAATGGAGAATTGTATATATACAAATATAATATGATAAGTTATTGATGATATGTTTATAGAAAAGATAAAATTAATGAGAACAATGTTAAAAATTTCAAAATTAGATGATTTTGTCTCCCTTCATTTTGATGTCATGGGTTTTTTTCATTAATAAAAAATGAAAATATTTTTTATGGAATGTAAAAGGGGTTGTTTAAACTTTATAACACTAAAATATAGTATTTGTAGGAACCTAATGATCTAGGTGGATTTAAAGAACTTGAAAAATTTACAGTCTCAACATCTCTCAAAAATGACATCATTGTGAAGGGCGTGGAAAAATATTCATGACACAACTTGAAGCATGTCAAAAGGGGTTCATTTTCTTGAGATATTCTTTGTTAAATTTTGAGTCAAATTGGTGAGCTAGGAATGAAATTTAACTATCCTAAAAGTGTTCAATAATGAGTGTCAAATTAAAGAGCTCATCAAGAGCTTTCCAATGGCCTTCATTTTGTCAAAATTGTAGTATGTATGTGAAAGTTATCATCATTCAAAGTTTGGGAAAAAAGAAGAAGTATTGATGATGTGATCATTATGTCATTAGAATTTTGGAGGAATTTTAAATTATATTGGGAAAAAAATTCCAAATATAATTTAGAATTTGCATAGGAAGTTGTTTTATACAAACTCCCTCTTAAAATATTTTTGTCATTATGTTCCCTATAATTATGGAGGTGTTAGCTTTATTATCATTTTTTTTGTAAGGCTTATAATTATAAAAGCCAAAAATGAGGTTACTTGTTATTTTAAAATGGGGATATGGTTGTAAATTTTTTTATTTGGTTTTATACCAAATAAGGGAAATTTTATGTATAAAAGGAGGGGAATTTAGAAGAGATGGACAATTAGCTTGGAAGGAAAAATTTGCTCCTGGGAGAATTTGGAGAAGTTTTGTAATTCTTGAGAGAGCTTGTTGGTGAGAGATTATTCTAAGTATGAAGTTATTATCTTCAAGTGTGCACGAGAGAGACTGTAAAGGCTCAAGCTTGGATGTTGTAAGAAGGCATGTTTTGTTTGGCGACATTAATAAAGTAGTCCTCAAATTGAGAAGCAGACGTGGAGACGTAGTCCTAATCGGACAAACTCCATTATCAAATTGTTTGTCTCTTCTATGTCTTTCTTATTTCTCTCATTTCTTTTTTACTTATGTTCTTTATTTTATGTTATTAAACACATTGTTAATTTTAAGTGTTTAATGCATAAATCTTCTTGTAAATTCAATGGTTTAAGATACATAACTATGCATTTGCTGCAAGGATCAAGAATTTATATATGATTGTTAGGATTTAGTCATAATATTATAGATCCTAAATCAAATCAAGTTTGGTATTAGGGCTTATTTTTGTAGAGAAATTGTAGGTGGTGAATGTTAACCAGGTTGAGATTTAAACAAGGAGAAGGTGAACTTGAAAAGGTCAATCCAAAGATTGGGAAAAGAAGAACTTTTCCTTGGTTGGAGATGGCATGAGAACAAAATCTTCTTGGGTTTGATGCAAAAATGTTCCAAAGATCTTTTGTGGAATTAAAGGCTTTGGTTGACATCCTTCTCCAAGAGAGACATGAATGATAGTTGAGGAAAGTGAATAAAGCTAAGAAGAAGGAGGAAACAAAATCCTCATCAGAAGATGCAAAAGGTAAAGGAGTAGGAGGTGGTACTGATGCTCTTGAACCGCTGTCTCCTTCATCTTCTTCTTCATCTTCTTCATCTTCTTTGTTCATTTATTCTTCAAAGAAACCTGAGCATGTTAATGTGCCTTTGTTAAAACTGGATGTTAAGTTTGATTTTCCTATGTATAGTGGTGAATTGGATGTAGAGAAAGTACATAATTGGCTTAAGAAAATTGAAGTGTACTACAGGGTTTAGAAGATTTTGGACGTTTCTTCCAAAATCTAGCTAGCTACTCTCAGAATGGGTGGTACTGCATTAGTCTAGTGGGAGAGTAAGATCCAAGATGATCTTGCTGAACATGGTAAAATTATTTCGTCTTGGTATGAATTTACTTTTTATTTTAAGAAACAATTCTATCCATTAGGTTATATGCAACAAGCTATTATGGATTGGCAAAATCTAAGGCAAGGTAAAGGATAGTCGGTACAAGAGTATAGATAGGTGTTTAGGAAGAAGGCATTAACTCTTGGAATTCCTCTTTATATGTACGATACTTTATTAAAATATATAGGTGGAATGCATTTGTATTTGAAGCATACAATATTGATGTTTAGTCCTAATAATTTTGATGAAGTGTGTGCTCAAGCAACCCATATTGAATTAGGTGGAGGAAATGAAAGTTTTAGTTCTAAGAAGGAGTTTGTTCCTCCTAAAAGTAACAAAAATGGCAAGAAAGCATCCATAGTGAAGAAAGAGAAAGATGAAAAGCTTATGTGTTCACATTGTCAAAAGAAAGGACATGAAGATGAAAAGTGTTGGAAATTGCATCCAAAGTTGAAACCAAAGTGGTTTAAAAAGGATCAAAAGGGTAATAAAATATCTACAGTTGTTGTTTAGGATCTTGGATCAAATTCTGGTGATGAGACAACAATATCGGTAGTGGGTTTCAAAGGTTAAACTTTTGTTGATTCCACCACTAATGTTTTAAATGCTTCTACTTCCAAAAGACATGTTGTTCTTGAAGATAGTAAAATGAGTGAACATTTTCATATAAGGTTGATTTCTAAGAACACTAAAATTGACACATTGATAGATAGTGTGTCCCAAGTTAATCTAATTTCAAAGAAAGTTGTTAAACAGTTGGGATTGGAAACCACGTTGCATAAGAGACCTTATGTATTAGGTTGGGTGTGTAATGATAACAAATTGTGAGTCACTAAGAAAAGTAAGTTAAGATTTGCAATATCATCTAAATTCATATATGAGGTTGAATTTGATGTGGTTCCACTTGATATCTGTGAGATTGTGTTGGGTAGCCCATATTTATATGATAGGAAAGCTATCTTCTATAGAGAACATAATAAGTATCATTTGTTTAAATATGGAATTGAATACATTATAAGAGCTCATCACATGAAGAATGAAGGATCAATTGTAAGAATAGGACATTTAAAAATGATAGTAAATGCAAGTAATAAATTGACTCTCATGTTTGCAAAAGCTAGTGAGGATCAGATGCAAGTAGAATCAAGTCTTCAACCCGTGATGGAAAAATAGGATTTAAAAGGTTTATTTTCTAATGATGTCTCTATATGAGATGTCCAAAATGTTGATACTTTTTCCATTTCATCAGTTATTTCAGTTTCATTGATTCTATTTCTACTAGTTGGTACTATGTGGGTGATGGATGTAATAGTGAAAACTGGTGGATATATGGTTGATTGTATTACTGGTGTTATGTCATTCTTCATAATGTATTTGATGGTTCAAATATTTAGAACTCTAGTAGTTTTTATAGGTGATACTAGACAAGTGAGACAAACATGCCCTCATTTTTATTTTATGTAAAAATAAACTTTTGGAGGTTCAAACACTTCTTTTTAGTGGGGAGGCTTGATCTAGGTGGATCTAGAGAACTTCAAAAATTTGCAGTCTCAAAATCTCTAAAAAATGACATCATTGTGAAGAGCATGGAAAAATATTCATGACACAATTTGAAGCATGTCAAAATGGGTTCATTTTCTTGAGATATGCTTTGTCAAAGTTTGAGTCCAATTGGTGAACTAGGGGTGAAATTTGACTATCCTGAAAGTGTTCAACAGCGGCTATCAAATTAAAGAGCTCATCAAAGAGCTTTCCAATGGCCTTCATTTCATCAAAATTAGAGTATGTATGTGAAAGTTATCATCATTCAAATTTTGGGAGAAAAAAAGAAGTATTGATGATGTCATCATTATGTCATTAAAATTTTGGAGGAATTTTAAATTATATTGGGAAAACAATTACAAATATAATTTAGAATTTTCACGCGAAGTTGTTTTATACAAACTCCCTCTTAAAATATTTTTGTCATTATGTTCCCTATAATTATGCAGGTGTTAGATTTATTATCATTCTTTTTGTAAGGCTTATAATTATAAAAGCCAAAAATGAGGTTACTTGTTATTTTAAAATGGGGATATGGTTGTAAATTTTGTTATTTGGTTTTATAACAAATAAGGGAAATTTTATGTATAAAAGGAGGGGAATTTAGAAGAGATGGAAAATTAGCTTAGAAGGAAAAATTTGCTCCTGGAAGAATTTAGAGAAGTTTTGTAATTCTTGAGAGAGCTTACTAGTGAGAGATTATTCTAAGTACAAAGTTATTACCTTCAAGTGCGTAAGAGAGAGACTATAAAGGCTAAAGCTTAGATGTTGTAAGAAGGTGTGTTTTGCCTAGCGACATTGATAAAGAGGTCCTTGAATTGAGAGATAGACTCGGAGATGTAGTCCCAACTTGACGAACTCTGTTATCAAATTATTTGTGTCTCTTCTATCTCTTTCTTATTTCTCTCATTTCTTTTTTAGTTATGTTCTTTATTTTATGTTATTAAACACATTGTTAACTTTAAGTTTTTAATGCATAAATCTTCTTGTAATTTCAATGGTTTAAGATACATAACCATGCATTTATTGTAAGGATTAGGAATTTATATCTCATTGTTAGGATTAAGTCATAATCTTATAGATCCTAAATCAGATCACCTAAAATATTTATTAAGTATTTCATTTTCTATGATTTTATGTTCTATGGATCTAATATATGCATTTTTTGGTGCATAATGGGAGATTGATATTAATATAGTTGTATGCTACAATTTTATGAACTTGAGTGCTCTCTCTCTCTCTCTCTCTCTCTCTCTCTATATATATATATATATATATATATATATATATATATATATATATATATATAGACACACACACACACATACACACATACATACATATATGTATATATATGTATGTGTGTACATACACACACACACACATTTATATGTACACATAGATCTATATACATAGATAATCATATACACACATACATCAATACATATATAAACATTGAGAGACACACAGATTTACTTTGTTCATGACATAATGTATTAGTTTTTTATATTAAAAAGAATCCAAAATGTGGGCTGAGCCAAAGATTTAAATAAAAATCTCACCTAAAACTCAGCTATAAGTCATTACCACAAGATAATCCTACCCCCTTCCTTAATCAAAAATAACCATAGGCTAATATATTTCTATATATCTAAAACTACTATAATTTGAAGTTAACAGATTATCATTATTACATATAAACCTCACCCAATTTATGTTTTTGGGCATAAATGAAGTCCATTAATTTTTAGTAAAAATAGCCCCATGGGGCAAATTGTAAACAATAAACATAAACACACAAAAAAAGACAAGAAACTAGGAGATAACTCTCCTTCTTATGCTCATCTTTGTTCTCGAGCAAGAGCGATATTTAATCACCCATAGGAGCTAACTCTCCTTCATATGTTCATCTTTGTCCTAAGTATCAACAAGTTCCTCCTTACCATCTTAATGATGATGGAGAGTAGTGGCTACAAAATGCATGAAATGAATTGATAATTTTTCCACCCTATTAAATTTGTCCTCTAGATCATCATTCTTCTTGAATAAGAAAATTATAGTTTCCTCCAACTAGGAAAGACCATCCTTCATTGGTGGAAATATTATCCCCATTCTTGATTTCTCCTCCCATGGGTTCCTTAAGCCAAGTCACTAGATTTTTCCTAGTCCCCAAATTTTGAGTCTCCATGTTCAGGTTTCTAATTGGAGAGGTGACCATCCCTTGATAGCCTCCACCTTAGATTTGAGGTTATTGTCTTTAGCTTTAAAAGTTTCTGACACATAGGATGGCATATAGCTATCTTGACAACTAGTAGGGGTATCCTAAACTTTTTCTTTATTGGCCCTCTCCTCATCCTCTTGTTCCCCACAATTTTTCCTAGTCTCTCTTTTTTTAGGTATAGCATGACTTTCCTTCTCATTATACTTAGTAGAGTTTGAGCTAACTGATCTCTCTTGGCCTGATGGGGTAGAGGGATTCTTTTCTCTCACTCTCTTGCTACTCCTAGGGATTTTATTCTTACTTGTAGGTCAAGCACTATCCACATTGAGGACCTCAATATTTTTAGACTTAATCTTTTTAACTATGGAATTGGGACCTTTATCATCCATTGTATTCAAGTCAAAAGAGAAGAAAATTAGATAGTAGATGAATTTTTAGAAGGGGAGGGGGCAGGATTTACACCAAAGGGTCAAGGCCCTTATATAATTTAATGAGACAAAATATTAGGTATTGGTGGTAAATGGTATAGGTATTTTCCTCATTTCTTTCCTTCTGCACTTTCCACACATAATCTTCCATGAAGTATAAAAATAGGTAAGGAAAAGATAGAATCCTCCTATTCCTCAAGTGATTGAGGATGGAAAGGTGATAATTTTATATAACCTTAAATGTATCTTCAAGATTAATGTACCTCATAATAGCATAGAAGATCATGTTGCTGCAGTGGCAGAGAAGAGAAATGCTATAGGAGGCAACATTGTTGAAAATGTAATAGGGAATTTAATGTTATGTTTTAAATGCTTTTAGTTTTTGAAGTTTGTAATAACATCCAACATGTGGTGGCATACCTAGAGTAGCAGTTCGATAAGCTCTCCAGATATAGCCACCTAGGACCAGGTGTGTGGATCTTAAATTAGAATAGTTTTTTTTAGTTCGTAGGTGGAGTGTTTAATGATTTTTAGAATCCAATAATAGGTAGTAGGCAGTTTTTGGAATATTCTTGACTTAGAAAATGACTGTCTAATATTGGTAGAAAAAACATTTCAGATTCTTATCCTTTTTTTGGATAAAAGACATTCTTCTTTTCCAAAATAAGAAGAAAACGTTTCACATCCTTTAATTAGGAAAAGAAAGTCAGTTTTAAAATGAGAGCCAATCGGCTATGTAGTAGGGGAATTGAATTTGGAGAGATATGGAATGTTTTTTTATTTTGTCTTTGTGCAAGTTTTCGATGGTCTGAGTTTTGAACGGATTTTTCTTATCTTCTCACTAGAAACAAGTTGATAGTTTGCAGAAGATTAAAAAGTTTTGTTTTGAATCTGATTTTAGTGTGTGAGCCTGAAGGTTGTAGATGCCCCTTGAAGCAACTCAGTTGAGTGACTGATTCCTCCTGAGTTTTCCAAGGTGTGGCTCTGCATCATTTTGGGTATCAAAGCTCAGCAAAAGGTTTGGGAAAAAATAATTGTGTATATGTTTTTGTGATTGTGAAAGATTGAGAGAAATAGTCTGAGAAGAAGTCCAGGAGACTAGATAAGAAGAAAATAACCTAGCTAAGGAATGATGGGAAAAGAAGAAGCAGCTTTATTGTATCTCTTTAGAAGGTATCGACAGAGAAAGGATTCTAAATAGAAGGAGATAGAGGAAAAGAAGAAAAGATAGAAAGAGGAAAGGAGAAAACAAAGAGAAGAGCTAAGAAAGATAGAAGAGGAGATAAACAATTTGAGAAGGAAACTTGAAGAGAATGAAGCTAAGTTGAGAAAAAATAAAATGGGATTTGAGTGTGAACAATTTGTGGTTGGAACAGTAACATGTCGTTTGAAAATAGAGAAGAGTACAATGTTGGAAGGTACTCCTACGGAAAAGACTTTGGAGGCAACTGATGAAGCCTTAAATATGCATAATGAAGAAAAATGTCAAGAGGAATGGCATGAAGATGAAGCTAAGGAATGTGTAATAGTGAGTTCTAAAGAAGAATCTGATTTATGGGAAAAATTTGCAGCCATTGTGGGAGAATGGAAAAGGCATTGCGGTAGTACAGAAACTCAGCTTGAAGAAGAAAGGAAAGAGTGCAATACTATTATTGTTCTTGAGCAAAGTTGTAATAAGAAAGAGATATTTGAAAGTGAGATTACTACAAAAGATCAAGATGATGATAAATGTTTAATAAAGGAAGAAGAGATAAATACGATTCTTAAGATTCAAGATGTGAAACTGGTTGATAGTCAAGAAGCAGATAAGTTTATGGTTACTATTGATGAAGATAGATATGATGCACATTACATGGTGTATAAGGAAGCTCATATTCAAAAAGAGAACTCAAATAATATTAATGCTGATGATATGTTTTCTTCTAATAATGTTTATGCAGGGATGCAGATTTCATGTATAGTGAATCATGCTAGAGAATTTTCTGTGACATTTACAACATTAAAGAATCAAAGCTACAAGATGGAGAAGTTGGATATTATTTTTGGTTTTCTTGTAGATATGCTCATCCTAGTTCAAAGAAATTGGAAAGTTCGAAAGAAGAATGAGATTCATTTCTACAACACATTTCTCAAGAGGACTTGAGATTCATTCTACAGGGGAGTATGCTGCAGTGGCAGAGAAGAGAAATGCTATAGGAGGCAACATTGTTGAAAATGTAATAGGGAATTTAATGGTATGTTTTAAATGCTTTTAGTTTTTGAAGTTTGTAATAACATCCTACATGTGGTGGCATACCTAGAGTAGCAGTTCGATAAGCTCTCTAGATATAGCCACCTAGGATTAGGTGTGTGGATCTTAAATTAGAATAGTTCTTTTTTAGTTTGTAGGTGGAGTGTTTAATGAATTTTAGAATCCAATAATAGGTAGTAGGCAGTTTTTGGAATATTCTTGACTTAGAAAATGACTTTCTAATATTGGTAAAAAAAACGTTTCAGATTCTTATCCTTTTTTTGGATAGAAGACATTCTTCTTTTCTAAAATAAGAAGAAAACATTTCACATCCTTTAATTAGGAAAAGAAAGTCAGTTTTAAAATGAGAGCTAGTCGGCTATGTAGCAGAGGAATCGAATTTGGAGAGATATGGAATGTTTTTTTATTTTGTCTTTGTGCAAGTTTTCGATGGTCTGAGTTTTGAACAGATTTTTTTTATCTTCTCACTGGAAACAAGTTGATAGTTTGCAAAAGATTAAAAAGTTTTGTTTTGAATCTAATTTTAGTGTGTGATCCTGAAGGTTGTAGATGCCCCTTGAAGCAACTCAGTTGAGTAACTGATTCCTCCTGAGTTTTCCAAGGTGTGGCTCTGCATCACATGTCTTAAGGCTTTAGAAGTTTCTCATGTGAAAACCCATTGTAGAAGCATTTAGGTGCCTTATCTTGTCAAAAACATTTCCTCAAGATTACCTCATTTGTGACCCTCACTTGTTTCCTCCCATTGTTTTCCTTCTAGGGAAAGACCTATGGAATTCACAATGAATTCCTCACTGACTTCAAATGAGACTCCATTAATAGTCACCCTTTGGTCCATCCAAAAATTAATGAATTGGTTAGAGACCCTTTCATAATGACCCTCTATGCATTCCATAAAAGGAATCAAACCCCCTTCATGCATATAAGTCCAAGAATATTTATCCTTTCTAATGGAATTCTCAATTATTGGTGGCTCAATATGAACAATGTTACTCTCCACGATCATGTTGTCTCCAAGCTCAACCACAAAATCTTCCAAAATATTTAACATACCAACAACTAAAAAATTAGAAAAACTAGAGGAAATGGGAAAAATACTAAGAAGATCACCTCTTCTCAATAAAAAAAAAATCACAATGATATTAAATTCCTTAATACTATGGTAATACTTAGTTTTATCATGATTGAAAAAGGAATAAATTATATTCCCCAAATTCCACTTGATATCCCTTCTATAGTTGTGAAATAAATTGTGCTTAAAGGTCTTGAAAAGAAAGTCTCATCCTTTGGGATTGCAAAAAATCATGCTATATATTACCTTCTATTTTGGACATGCCCTTCTCATAATTAAGTAGAATTAAAGTACTTATTGAAATATACCCCATTTTAAAATCATCATAATATAACCATCTTCCATGAAAGTTGCCAACTCAAACTTGTCATCCAAATACCACAAATTTGAAAGGGCCATCATCGAAGTAAGTATTTTTCTTTTTATATAAGCAGTCAAATCAACATCTAAAGATCATTCTCCCTTTCCTAAACCTACCAATGTATGACATCATGACTGTACATAGCCAAGTTATCAGCCACTTGGTTAGCCTCATAACACACATGTTGGATAGTGGTGTCAATAAATCTACTCAGAAAAATCCAAGGATCTCTAATTATCATCGTGGTATATGCCAATTCATCCTTCATTCCCCTTTAATAGCCTCAATGACAAGAAGAGAATCACCTTGAATCACCAATTTTAGAATGCATAACTTAATAGTTGTCTCCAAACCCTAAATTAGGTCCATAGCCTCTTGCTCATTGCTTGAAATCTTAATTAATTTATCATCATATCTTTTAATACAATTTGCACACACATCTTGGATGATACCCTAAGCAGTCATTGTACCATTCCTTTCAAATGCATCAAAATATAGTATCAACTAAATGGGGGTGGGGGGGATGACTTTTATTTCATACCCTTCCTTTGAAGAGCCTTACTATCATCCATTTTCTCAACTAAATGAGACATATTCAAAACCTCTGTCGATCTCTTTTCAAGAGGTGAAAAAGGTAGGGGTAAGGTTTCTACTTCAATTTGAGAGTGCATTCCTTAAGAAAAGCCATAGTTATGTGGGTGACAACTTCAAGGGTAAAAATTTCTCTCTGAAAATGCAATTATTATGTTCTTTCCATATGTTCCAAAAAATATTGGGGGGATGGATTTCCATAGCATTTTAATAAGAGGATGGTGGAAGGGGAAATTCTAGTTAAAATAAATTGTTGGGTATCAATGTTAAAGACTTAGGTTATCCCCCTCCAGTTCAAAAGATTTGACCAAACATCACATGTATAAGAGAAGTGGATTAAAAGGGAGGGATGGTTTCTTCCTCACAATTACATAGAACACACTATTTAACTAACTAAAACCCACATCTTTGGATGTTATCAACCATGAGGATATTGTTTTGTATCACTTACCACCAAAAAAAGTTAATCTTAAGGAGGAAGTGAGAATTTCAAACATACATCCAATGTTTAGAGTAACATCCCATAGAAATAATGTTATAGTAGGCTAACCCCACACTAAAGTTGCAAAAACAAATTCTATCCAAAATTAATTTATATCTATCTATGAAGGAAGGAATACAAATTTCTCCCAACCTAGTTCATAGTTCTTAGTCTTTTGTTATGTAGTTCTAGTTTTTGTTGGTGTAATTGTTGATCTCTAAGTCATGTTTCCTATTAGTGTCCAACTTAGTCATTTTCAAGGTAATGTTGGTCAATCATCACTACGATTGAGTAATATAATGAAGGCTGACCTACATGGACTTATTTATATTTTCACTTCATGTCAACCAAGTCAAAGGTTGTTGAGAACCCCAGTATAGACCAAGTCACAATACATGCCGAGTAAAAGATAGGAAATCCAAGAAATGTGAAGTTATTTTATAATGAGTGAACTAGTATCTATTGAACATATAGAAGCCAAGATACACCATGAATGTTAGTTATGACCAAGCGTTAAGATATTCAATTTCTAGGTAAACCAATTTTGACATATATATTTGTAATGGAATAAACACTTATGTAAATAAATTTTTCTAACTTCTATGTGATATTTATGGGTTATAGAGACAACTAAGGAGCTAATGACATATTTTTCAAAGGATATCAACCCCTAGAAAGCCAGAGTAACCAATTAAAAACTTAGAAGGACTAAGAGATAACAAGGGTTAATTATGGATTATTTATTATGACTAGACTCTTCCAGGATTGTCAATTTAAGAAGGGACCAAATCCTAAATTAGCCCGTGTGAAGGAAAATTGTGAATGCACCAAACAAAAAAGGATATAGTGATGAAAGATAATTTTGATAAAGTGATCAGATAGTGAAACCAAGCGGTCAAGGGAAGAATAGAGAAAATCAGATAAGGAGATCAAATTTAGACAAGGTAGAGAGAAGCTTTGTAATTAGCTTCATGGGAGAAGATCAAAGGATAAGGTATTTAGACATTATAACCAATTTATTAAGGAAAATCATTTAACAAAGTAGTTTTAACATACCTAGTTAAATCTCCTAATAGAGTGCGTACATAATTGTAAGTTTAAATTCTTTAATCAAGGTAAACTTAACAATCTTGTAATGCTTTTAATTGAGTAGACCTTTCATAGGGTCGATTATTAAAAATGATCAACATTATAACCCTAATAGGTAAAATTTATTACCATAGTAGTGGATATTTGTAGTTGTCATCAACACCCCATTTTTACCTTCACCTTGGAGGGTTTATGGGTAGCCAAAATATTTGTCTTGTGTGTTTAAATATTCATATTGATCGATGTGATGCATAGTTAGATTTATTTCATTTTTATAGTACATGGTTATATGGTCTATGATTTAAGATATGCAATGGATTAGGAGTGAATGTAGTTAATCAATTTTTTTTTAGGGAGTAAAACTTTCATAGACCCTGATTCACCCCCACTCTTAGTATCTTTCTTCCCAATAAGATTTCCAACAATTAGTATTAGAGCTCTAATTCTCTAAAAAGAAGTTTAACAACTTGAGAGTTCACATCTTGGAGATGTAGGCTTACAAATTGGGAAAAACTATTGAGAATCAAGTGATTGACATCTTAATCATATTACATTTACTTGAAGCAACACGAGAGGAGTTAAGAAAATCCTTAAAGAAATTGAAAGATATGGCCATTCAACAAAGTGATACACTTTACCAAGAAGTAGATACCAAAGGACTATTTGACAAAGGGAATTCTAGTGAAAGTGACGTGGAAATAATAGGCCTACTAGAGAAGAACAAAATTATAAATGAAGAAGTCATAGGATTGAAGAGATACCATGAAATCAAATAGGTAATAATAAATGAAATGACTAAATGTAAAAAGATAGATGAAGAAGATAAAGGTCTGACTGAAGAACACAAGAGACAAATGATTGCTAGATTAGAAGAAATGTCATCTAATGTGTAAAAGATGACAAATACTTAGTTAGACATGATGAATCAACTACTACTTAAAAATTAGGAACTTAAGAAAAAGGACATGGAGATTGCAAATCTCATATCACAAAGTGACCAATTGAGGAATGAGTTAAGGTCAAATAAGGAATTATTGGAAATGATAAATTAATCTAGTGAAGCTATAGAATATTTTGAAGATCTAATACGATCATCAAGGTCATCCAGTGACTCATTTGCTAAAGAAAGAATGCCAAAAAAAGTTCTAAACCTAAGTTTACTGATAACTATTTTAATTGCAATAAACAAGGACACCAAGCACATAAATGCAGGTCAAAGGAAAGTGGTGCACCTACTACACCTAGATTTGAAGGGCATTTCTACATTTATCAAAAATATGGACATAGCACTCAAGAATGCAAATCCAAGACAAAATTCAACTGGACATCTAAGAAGAAAGTGCATTCACCTAAGAAAGGTAACTCCTACAATTGGGATTATAATACATGGTATAATTGTCTTTATTGTGTAGAGTATGGTTACATTCCACAAAATTATATTAGGACAAATTTCAGAGGTGATTAAAAGAAATTGTTAAATGGAATCTTAGTTTTCTTTAGTTGTTACAAGGTTGGACAAGTTCGTAAGAACTACAGGACCTTAGCACTAGGGTATTTTTTAGTGGTGAATATTTGTGATTTTGTGAATTTTAGAAATTTTCTGCTAGTAATTTGGCTAATAATTTAATATTTAATGCAATCTAAATCACCACATTTTTATTAAATTTAGTTTTAAAATATTTAAAATTGCTCAATAATTTATTTTATTAAAAAATTTAATCTCAAAGATTTGCCACAGTATTCAATCCATTATTAGATTTGATTCACTTAAATATTATATATTATCAAACAAATTAAAATTATTTCACCAATAATTATCATATTTGTTAGTTACTTTAGGGATATATTACCAATATTTAGTTTTAACTATTGATTTAAAATATGTTGTAATTATCCACATAATTTCTATGAGATAAAACATGTTTAATTTTGATTTGTAATATTCCATGACAATTAATGAACTTCCTCTTATTATTGAGATTTGCCAATATTTTCTGCTCAAAAATTATGATTCCAAAATAATAGCCAGTGTAAATAATATTTTAAATAAAAAAATTAAGAGATTCACTAATAAAAATAATTTGGTTTTTGAAAATAGTGAAAGATTCAACAATAATTTATATCTTTTTCTGAAGGAGGGTTTCTTAAAGTTTACCCTACTGAGCACCAATACCAAGCAATGAACACATCAAATGAAAACGCAAAATTGACATAGAACAAGCAAAGAAAGAAATGAGTCCAACCTTGAAAAAAAAAGTACAAACAAGAAATAGAAGATCAAGTGAATCTGAGATCACCCAATCTAATGGATTAGGTGATCACACAACATCCAACTAAGAAAAGAAGATATGTGATGAACCGTGCACTTGAATAACCAATTACATGCCAGTTCCTAACAAGAGATATGATTAAAAGTCTTTATATCACTGAATCAAGAAGCAGTAGGAAATATTTGAGAAAAGAATGTAGAAAAATAATTCAAATGCATAATAGATGTCGAGCATTAGTTTTATTATCTATAGAGACCAAGTAATGCAATATAAGGTGAGCATTTATACAAAACCAAGTTGATATGCTAACTGAGCTAGGCAATAAAGCTTGAATGATGGAGGGAAAAAATACAAACACAATTTTATGTGAAGGCCGAGACAACTGTAATGTACCTAATTTAGTACAACAAATTTATTACTGACCTAATTTGATAGATTGAAGATTTATATTAATTTTTTTAAGTTCATTTTCATTTACCAAAAGATTTAGTGCACACACAATATTTCAATGAAAGTGTGAGCGAATCTCAACATGTCATCGATAAATTTATAGAATGAAGTAAGGTTTGAAGTGTCAAGTTATCTTTTGAAATCACTACTACATAAAGGGTGATATAAAGACATTTTTTGAGAAAATTTACTAATCAATTGTCTTAATCTTAGACAGTAAAAAAGTTTTGTATCATGGAAAATTTTGTCTTTAACCGAGTGTCATTAAATATTGTCTTTATAAGACAATATGTAACAAAAGTAATTTTGTCTCATAAGAGACAATTTCACATTTGTCTCTTTGGAGATGATATTTCTTAAATCAAAACTATTATCTCTAGAGAGACAATATGTGTTTATTGTCACTCTAGAGACATTATTAAACAAATCTATTATAAATTATTTTAAATTGATATTATTTTCTTATGATTTTGACATCCAACACTTGTAGAAAATTGTTAACCTCATAATGGTTTTTGAGATTTGAGTGCCAACACACTTAAACATATTCCACATTGGATGTCGAGTACATCATGCATGCCGAGTGATCTTCATGTGCCAAGTAGTTTTCAGATGTCGAGTGAAGAATTGGCTGCCAAGTGAAAATCAGATACCGAGTAAAGATCAATTATCGAGTGAAGTATAAGTGCCGAGTAGAACAGGTGCTGAGTGTTAACAAGTGCCAAGTGTTAACAAGTGTCGAGTGGTTACAAGTACCAAGTAACATAAAGTGCTGAGCTACTTAAGGTGCCGAGTGTTTGCAATACTTAAGGAGCCGAGTAACTCAGTATATCAACATAAGAGTGTGTAATTGCACAAACTGTGATGCAAACAATTTTTATAGCTGACATAAGGTAAATCTTGAAGGATTTAATGATGAGATCAAATATTTTATTTTTCCTATGCAATTGGCATGCAACCAATCAGCAAAAGATAAGTATTGAACGAAAAATGAAGATTGAATGTGGATCGTAGATCCATACCTAACCCTAAATTTTCAAATGTCTTTATAAGGAAGACGAAACTTCACTGTAAAGTGCAAGGAGAAAAAGATAAGAGGTGTGAGAAGACATACAAGGGTTCGCAAGGAGTTATATTTTTAGAAGTGAGGATTATTCAGATCACAAAAAGGATCCAGATCAGAGAAAGCATAACAAGTGTCTGCAATCAGCAATCAAGGATTGTAACCAGTCAAGTTTATTGTACCTAATACTTTCTAGCAATTGTATTAGAATAAAAATCCTATGGTGATAGGTTAGCTTTACAGCTATTTTGTAAGAACCCTTTTGATTAGGTGATTAAAATCCTTTAACAGGGTAACACTTCATGTTAAGTGTTTAAAAGCCTCTAACCAGGTCACTATTGATACAGTGTAAAGCCTTTAACAAGGCAAACCATCAGAAGTGGTTGAACAATATTGCTGCAGTAATTTTTGTGGGTATCATCCCCACCCTAGTTTTACCTTCTTATTCCTAGAGGGTTTCTAGGTTACCAAAATCCAGTGTTAAGTGTTATTGATGCATGTGTCTGGTTTCATGATTATTTGATATACTTACATGCATGCAATTTACTTTCAGTTAAAAGTTTTATTGACAAAAGTATGATACTTATGATTCACCACCCCTCTCATAAGTACTCTTTCCATATTTGAACATTCCAACAATTAGTATCAGAGCTAGCCAGGTTCTCACAAAGAAAAGCCTAACATCTTGGAGGGAAAAGATCTAAATATGGAAGCTTTCAAACTTGGAAAGATCATTGAAAATTAGGTGATAGATGTGCAACTTGCTCTGCATAGCTTGGAGGAATTCAGAAACAAATTGAGGAACTCATTAAAAAAGAGGAAGGATCTAGCCATAGCTGAAAATGATATACACTACAAGGAGATTGACACCACCAACATATTTTTCAGTGGAGACACTAAAGAGTTTGATGCAGCAATAGTAGAACTGATGGAGAAAAATAAAATTCAAGCAGAAGAAACAAGAACTCTCAAGATGGAACATGAATCATGGGCTATAATGATATGTGAAATTACTAAACAAAAGAAAAGAGCAGTTGATGGTAAGGTCATGATGGAAAATGATAAAAGGAATCTTGCAAACCGACTTGAAGAAAAATGTACTGAACTGACAAGGATCTCAAACATGTAGATGGATACACTCGTGCAAATGATGAACCTTCATCATGAACTTAATGTAGAGGATATTGAGATCTCTACCTTGAAGATGCAAAATGAACAAATGCAGAATGAATTGAACAGAGAAAAAGAGATAGCAGAGAATCTCAATAAATCAAGTGAAGCAATCAAGTATTTTGAACAGCTGCTAAAATCTCCAAAATCTGCCCATGATACATCAGGACTAGGATACAATAGCACTAAAGTTGGAGAATCATCAAAGAGTGCTGAACAAAGAAGTGATAAAAGTAAGAATTCAAAACCCACTTGTTATTTTTGTAATAAGAAGGGACATATAGCTAATGTGTGCAGGAGTAGAAGATTTAATCAATTAAACATACCCAAAAGTTTCTATCATAAGTGCAACATGCAAGGACATATGACACAAAATTGCAGATCTAATGTCACAAGGACTCAAAGATTTGATGGACATTGTTATAATTGCAAAAAGTATGGATATAGGGCATTTGAATGCAGATCAAAACCTATGTGGACATTAAATCAACCAGTAAAAATAGAAGGAAATTAAAGTCATTATCATTAGGATTACAACACCAGGTACAATTGTCACTATTGTCAAGAATATGGAAACATAGCATAGAACTGTATAAGAACACATTTCAAAGGAAACTACAAAAGATGGTTGAATCAAACATCATGTTTTAGTTGTTTGAAAACTGGTCATATCAGCAGAAACTGTGCTACAAGATCAAAGGCACCCAAGACTGAAGATTGCAAAGGGAAACAAATAATTGATGTTGAAAAGATAAGAGGGCAAATGAATAAGACTTGGAAGAAGAAGGAAGAGTGCAACACATCAACTGGAGGGATCACCTTACCCAATGGGTTAAGTGATCATACTTCATCAAACTAAGCACAAGAAGTACACAGGACAGATATACAAAGTTATATCATACATCAGTCCCAAGAAAAGGAAGTTAAGAAAAGTATAAATATACATGAAACAAGATGTTAATATAAAACTAAATGTTGATGCCGAACTGCCTTTGGATGCCGAGCTCCCAACAGCGACCGAGCTGAAAATTGATGCCGAGTTGGATAACTCCAATAGAAGCCGAGTAAAATGGAAATAATGGAAGCTGATTAGGTCAAATTTTTTTAAAGCCGAGTTGGCAGTTGAGCATTCAATGCGATAAAATTGGGGTATATTATCACAATTTCAATCAGTTTTTTGCATCACGATCAAGAAGCAAAGGAGAAGAAAGAGAGTTGAGCAACTTCATAGGAAGAATCCAGTATTTCAAGCAGATTGCAAACTCATTCAACACATTTTTCATCGATCTAAAGGTATTTTCGTTTGTGCCGAGCTATGCAGTTTTATACCCATTTTTTGTATAAACCCTAGTTCACAAAAATGGCATCAAGCTCAAAGAAAACCCAAGAAAAAGAATCATTTGAAGTCCCATTAGTTTCAAATGAAGTAAAGCAACCTGATTTCCACCCTATTCTCGAAGTTGCCTATAAAAATGACCCAGTCGAAGCTCTCTCCCACATTCCCCCAAAAGTTGTTATGGTACAAGATGTTCATAGATGTTACAATTGCAAAATTGGTGCCATAGGAGACTTAAAAATTCATAATGCATATGATAAACTGTGTGAAAAAAAAGTACTGAAAAATGAGTTTTCAATAGTAGAAAGAAAAGGATTAACCAAAACCCTAGCATTTTTTACTGTTTTCAAAACAGAATGGGTACGGATAATTTTGAGCCGAATACATAACAGAGCTTTTTGGTTAGAGTTAGGGCCAGTAAAATTTACCAAGAAAATTCTTCATAGGGTTACTGGTATTCCAACCCTAGATCGGCCAAAGACCCTGCAAAGTGACAAAAGGGAAATAATAGAGAAAAATACAGGTGCCAAATGGAATAATAGAGGAATGACTATCGACATAGTCACAGATCCCCTACTAAATTTTGTTGTGAGAATTATTTCACACAAATTCTATCAATCAAGCAGGTTGAATAGTGTACCTTGTATAGCAGTTGATGTTGCATACAAGATAGTCAAAATAGATCACACTTATGATCTAGCAGAGCTCATGTTTCAACAGATTAATGAAAATTTGGGAGCCATAAGGAAAAGCAAGGGAGCTCAATGCAAATTTGGATCAGTTTTGATGTGTATGTTCTTCTATCTGATGAAAGAATTTCCTTCTATAGGAAAAGTAAAATGGAGTCCAGATAAAACAATTGTTGAACAAATTAATGGATACATTGAACAAATGAGTGAAAATTTTGATGCCCAAATGACAAGTTATTTTGAGGATTTCAAGAAATCCATGAAGCAAACGTCAAGGATACCAACTTCATTAGTAGAAAAGCACACAAATGACATATGTTTCCTAGTTGATATAGATTATACTTACATACAAGTAGTTATACTTAGAATAAGATGGTTTAGGCCACTAGGTTATGAACTTAATGTTGATCAAGCCTCTGCAACAATAACAGCTCTACTTGTAGAAGAAGCTGATAAAAATGCACCACATTTTGGCACTTATGATGTGGTAAGATCAAAAATACACATGGAATTAAAAACTGCTTCTACATTGAAGAAGAAAGATAAATTAGTCAAGAAGATCAAGAAGAAGTTTGGCAAAGAAATTGAGGCAAAGGCAGAAGAAGAAGAAGATGACAGTGAGGATGAAGATGAGTAGGAACAAGGGCCAATATAACTAGCCTAAGGTCTTGGAGAAGACAAGGAGGAAGGTGCAGAGGAAGAAGAAGCCAAGGAAGCACCAACTGAAGCCAACCCAAAGAAGAGAAAGGCAAAAAAATAGACTTCTGCCAAGCCCAGAACGAAGAAAGCTGCCACTTCATCACCTCAAAAGCCAGCAACATGAGCATCGACAAGAGCCTCTACTCAAAAGGCTAAAGAGGAAGTTTCCAAGAAGAAACAAGTCAAGGAATCTCAAGGAGAGCCAAGGAAAAGAAGAAAGTATGTGGCTCAACCTAACATTGATGACGAAGAACAACCAGAAGAGGTAAGCAATTCATCAGTTGATACCCTATGTAAAAGGATTGCAAGTGGTGACTTGAATAATTTAAATAAAGTTGATTTTAGTAAATTTAATAAAGAAGAACAAAATGAGATAGAAGAAATAGTGTATGGAATGATGGTGCAGTTCAAGTACACCCCACTTGAACTAGATGGTCAATTGCCAAAGGAGCTGTCAAAAATTATAGAAGACAGATGGCATTTTTTCTTAAAAATGGAAAAGGAGATGAGGGAATCAACCCTAGCTAGTGTATTGCCGGATTTGACTAGAGAAAAAATTAGAAAAGCAGTCAAAAGGCACAATAATAGGTTCACACCCAAATACAGGGCATTCTTTATATGTCAAAATAGAATGGAAGAGATTGTTCAAAGAACAACAAAATTGTGGAAGAATTTGTATAAAAAGATTGAAGATTTTCTTGAGGAAGAATACAAGGAAGAGGCAGCCATACCAATAGAAGAGAGGAAAAAGAGAAAAGAAGAAGAAGAAAAGAGAAGAGAAGAAGAGAAGAGAGAAAAAGAAAAGATAGATGGAGAGGAGGAAAAGACACAAAAATAGGATACAATGGCAATAGCTGAACAAGAGGAGCAACTAGATCAGAGTGTGCGAGACACACAATTGCCACCCCCTAGACCTCCACAAGCATCCATCTCACCTACAGATACAATAACAATTACTGATGTTCCTGATACTTTTGGTCAGAATGTCAATCCATTAACTGCAGAAGATTTGAAAAGAATTCTTGACCAGTCAACACAACAAGCAATATTATGTACAGAACCAGTATTGGTCAGTATAGATGAGTTACAGAAACTAGTAGAAAGTATAGTTAAAGATAAGGTAAATACACAAAAACCACCTTCTATCACAACTACTAGTAGTCAATTTGATATACCAACTAGTATAATTGATGCTGCAAGACAAAAGAAGAGTGCAGCTATAGAACAAGGAAAGGAACAAACAGGACAGACCATTACATTTGATCCTACAACACAAATACAAGGTGGACTTCCATAGATAACAATAATTGATCATGGTAAACAGAAAGAGGAGGAACTAGTAAAAACCCCTAGAGAACAGGTGGCAATACAAACACTAATAAATTTTCCTACCTCAGGGACTCCTTCACACTAGCCATTACAAATTTCTATACCATCATCAAGTACTACCAGAGTGGCAAGGGTACTTCATTATGGAGACCCTGAATTAGATGAAGAGATAGTCATACCAAGTTATGACTCAAAATCAATAACCATTGATCAAATCAATGAAGTGCAGCATGCACTAAATAGAAGGAAAAGGTAGGAAATACTCAGGAAAGAATATAAAAATAAGAAAACACTTTATGAGATCAAGGACATCTTTATGGATGCCTTCAATTTGCAATCACCAGATGAGTCAAAGCATATCACAGAGCAATTAACAGATATTGTTGACCAGGTGACAAATGAAGACCTAGAAACCAATGTAAAACTTATGGAATGGTCAGAAAAGAAATTTCAAGGGAGAGTGAACGAGAAAATATCAAGACAAATCACACTTTCACAAGTAGAATTGGCAAAGCTTATTGATAAGGTGAAGAAGGTACTTGAGAATATATTCTCACTGTACAAAAAGTTATGTGATTTTTCATACTTCACACAAGAAAAAAGCCAAAAGATACTAAGCTTGGAAAGAAACTTAAACATTTCAAGCATGCAACTACCAAGTGATCCAACTCAAAGTGTGAAGCATTTTGCTCAATCACTTCACACAAACAAAGAAATAGTTGTATTAACAGCAGATGGGGCTAATATCAAGGCCAAAGTAATACAACTCCAGTCCTCCATTACCCCACATTTAGAGATACTCCATAAAGAGCAAGTAAATGTTGAAAATGTACTTAAGAAAGATCCAAATCTTTCTACACTAGATGGACTCATTCATCTTGCTGCCGAGACTGCCATCCAGCATAAGTCACTAGAAATTGCTCTGAATAATTGGGATGCAGCTCTCAGAATGATTATGGAGGTAAATAGCACATTCTTGGCCAAATATGGTCTTAACCCTTAAAAATTCTTTGACATAAGTGTCAAAAAGGGGGAAGTTACAAATTTTGATCAAATTTTTCAATATTATAATGGAGTTATATAGAAAAAGGGGGAGATATAGATTAATGAGGAGAATAGATACAAAGGAGGACCACTAATATACATATAAGACACAATCAACTCAGGGGGAGTTACAAAATTTTTGAGGTATATACTGTAAAATTGTAAATTACAAATTTTGATCAAAGTTTTCAATATGTACATACCAATAAGATTAGTAAATGTACCTATAAGATCAGTTAAGTGTTTTTGTCACTCATGTCAAAGGGGGAGATTGTTAACCTCATAATGGTTTTTGACATTTGGGTGCCAACACACTTAAACATATTCCACATTGGATGCCAAGTACATCATGCATGCCGAGTGATCTTCATGTGCCGAGTAGTCTTTAGATGCTGAGTGAAGAATCAACTACCGAGTAAAAATTAGATACTGAGTAAAGATCAGTTACCGAGTGAAGTATAAGTGCCGAGCAGAACAAGGTGCCAAGTGTTAACAAGTGCCGAGTGTTAACAAGTGTTGAGTGTTAACAAGTGTCGAGTGGTTACAAGTACCGAGTAACATAAAGTGTCGAGCTACTTAAGGTGCCAAGTGTTTGCAATACTTTAGGAGCCAAGTAACTCAGTACATCAACATAAGAGTTTGTAATTGCACAAACTATGATGCAAACAATTTTTACAGCTGACATAAGGTAAATGTTGAAGGATTTAATGATGAGATCGAATCTTTTATTTTTCCTATGCAATTGGCATGCAACCAATTAATAAAAGATAAGTATTGAATGGAAAATGAAGATTGAATGTGGATCATAGATCCATACCTAACCCTAAATTTTCAAATGTCTTTATAAGGAAGATGAAACTTCATTGTAAAGTGCAAGGAGAAAAAGATAAGAGGTGTGATAAGACATACAAGGGTTTGCAAGGAGTTATATTTTCAGAAGTGAGGATTATTTAGATCACAAAAAGGATCCAGATCAGAGAAAGAATAACAAGTGCCTGCCATCAGCAATCAAGGATTGTAATCAGTCAGGTTTATTCTACCTAATACTTCTAGCAATTGTATTAGAATAAAAATTCTATGGTGATAGGTTAGCTTTACAGCTATTTTGTAAGAACCTTTTTGATTAGGTGATTTAAATCCTTTAACAGGGTAACACTTCATGATAAGTGTTTAAAAGCCTCTAACCAGGTCACTATTGATACAGTGTAAAGCCTTTAACAGGGCAAACCATCAGAAGTGGTTGAACAATATTGCTGCAGTAATTTTTGTGGGTATCATCCCCACCCCAGTTTTACCTTCTTATTCCTGGAGGGTTTTTGGGTTACCAAAATCCAGTGTTAAGTGTTATTGATGCATGTGTCTGGTTTCATGATTATTTGATATACTTACATGGATGCAATTTACTTTTAGTTAAAAGTTTTATTGACAAAAGTATGATACTTATGATTCACCCCCCTCTCATAAGTACTCTTTCCATATTTGAATATTCCAACAAAAAACATCAATACAAATATTCAATGTAATTATTTTCAATATTCAAGAAAGTAACATAACACACTAACTTGACCACAATAAATATTTTATTTATTTATTTCCAATGCTCAGTTTCTTACAAAATGATGTGGGAGCTCGTCACCACAACAAAAAAAGTATACTATGGATATGGGATGACCATAATCAAATAATAACATTGAATCTCTTTACTCTATAGCATCATAGTGAAGTACTTCAACTAACCATACACTGGCGACCATATTTAATGGTGCAGTACAAAATATCTTTGATATTATTACATATTCTATTGAAGAAAACCATAAGGAAAGATGATCTTCAGATGTCAACTGAGATGTCACTCTTTTTATAATCAAAGATCTTCAAATTCCTACACTTTTTGAACAATCTAATATGGCACAATCCCCAATGATGTGAATGCCCATCTTAGTGGGATATGTGGCTTGTAACTCATAGTGAACACCATCAAGCTCCCTTCTAAGTCCGTCTTTGGAGGTAGCATAATGTGTTTTTGCTTTGATATGAGATGCTGGAAAAGACCTAATTATATCATTAAAAAAATCACCACATTTAGATTTTGAAGTTATACATTGATGTGCAATTTGTTTAGTTAAATTGATAAAGGAAAACAAAGTAGATAAAATTGCATCCAATTGAGAACCACCTACTTTAATACTCACCTTATTTTGGATCTAGAAAATTATCACTTCAAATTTCAATTGATACACCATATTTATGTATGAATTACATTCACATAAGAAGAATGAATGAAATAAAAAAGAACTGAACAACCACTGAAGAATATCTTGCTTTTCTGGTTGTTGTCAACAGCTACAAAATTGAAATAAAAAACAATATATCTGCAGTCATTGTTGAGGGAGCGAGGCTATGAAATCAGCATAGCTTTTTGAAGATATCTGCATAGGCTGTAGGATGTATATGTTAATATAGAAACCTGAAATCAGCAATAGGAAAAGTTTGAAAAATGACATTTTAATAAAATGCAGCAAATCATTACTATTATACCTTTTACCAACCAAATCCAGCTTTAAAAAAATGAAACAATCAACATCATCATTCACTATACCTACACTTAAAAAAAGAAGTAATCAGCATCATGAAACAACAATAGCAAATAGGTAAACAGCAAGAGTTGGTATTTTGAAAAATGAAATTGTTCAATCTTTAACCTCTGAAACTAGATCTAGACATAAATGATATGACAACTCATATATATATATATATCCAACCTATATTTAAAGAGATAATATCAATAGTAAATGGAAAATTTGCATGTAGAGTTTCATGTTGCTGAACCTACAAGTAGAATATACCAGTCAACACCAACTCATATGGGAGCTAAACAAAATGATCTATAACAGAAATAAAAATGTGTTAAAGTGAAACTAAATGACATGAAATCTTTTCAACTTACCTCCTATACTAGAAATGGCAAGCAATACCCAACACCACAAAATAAGCCAAAAGAATATTAGAAATGAATAACAATATTACCTGGATCTGTTGTAATATGTGGTAACCTCGAATTTAACCAAAAAATGTGTAGTAAAGAACTAAATTATACAAGATACATACAAAGAGTTCAAAGACTCTATTACCAACTAAATGTTCTTAATTAAACATCACAAATTACTACTACTTCATTATCTTATACATATAAAATAGATTTTGTTGCATCTCCAAGAACAAAATGTAGCAAAGCATGCACAAATAACACTAGCAGACGCATAGCCCAAAAATAGTACATGCATTATTTTTTTAAGTAAAAGGAAAAGTCCTAGAAAATGTAATATATGATTTATGTTATCTTCTACAAATTGTTTTTATCCATCCTTGTCATTTTTGTTCTCCTTCTACGAGGTACTAGATGAATTGTTGTTTCAGATTGTTCATTGCATTGAACATCTTCCTCGTTATTTTTGTCTCTCAATTTTTGAGATCCAAAAATGGCCGCATGTTCAAATTTAGGATTATTGAATGCATCATGTGAATATATTTCCTCCTCATGTTGACTTGTACAGACTTCAGTTGATGAGTTTGACTTTTGAGTTGCCTATACACAACACAATTTAACTATTAAAACATAATATATCTAATTAAATTAATCCATATCATAAAATATACTAATTACTTACATCAAAATGATTACTAGTGATTAATTTCTCCCCTCATTCAATCAAATATTGCTGAAGGCCTTGGGAACCATGTAGGAGAGCATACTTTAAGTCTTCTTCTGAAGCCTCCTTTTCAAACTAGTGAATTTATATTAACAAATAAAACTAAACTTAAGGTCCAATAACTAATTAAATACAATTAACTTGACTTTTTATTTAAATAGAAAATATAACACTTTAAATATTAACTTACCATGCCACCACGAACACTATTATATCCTCTAGATCCAAGTTTATGAGATCCAATCTTTGAAACCCGAGCTTGGGTTGCAATCCTTGTGTCACGCAGACATCTTTTACCTCCTTTTTTAGATGGCGTATAGTTCAGATTTTCATTAAGCTTCCTCTTAAACTTGGCATCTTTTAATAATTCATCCCATCTCACTTAGTCTGTGATCCAAGCTGGACGCGGATACTTTAAGTTTTTTGCCAATTTTGACCTTAGATTATCTCTTTTTGAGCGAATGAACTTATATGCAATATCTAGAATAACATCTTTATTAAAACCAGGATTACCAGATGTGTTTATGGCATCTTTAAAGAGTTCTTCCTTTTTATCATCTAGTTGTCTCCTCCAATCCCTTTGGATGGTATCTCTAAATAGGTTTTTTGCACGGTGATAAATAAAGTGATAAAGTTTTAAGCCCGTATCATCCTTCAACACGTTGCATTGAGAGGTGAGTAAAATTGTTACTTCTTGCAATCCTTTTGTAGTTACTAATGATACATTTGAGGTCTTGGGAGTTGAGGCAAATGCCATTACAGGCACATCAGTTACTTGGTCATTTACTTCCTGTATTTATAAAGGAATTATGAAATCAGTTAACACCCTACCAAAAATATTAAACTATTGCCAAATCCGAAACAAGAATAAAGACATTATTCATAAATGAGAAATGACATAATAGACAATGCTAACAAATAGAATATACAGAGGATACCAATTATTTTTCACATAATTATGCAGCAAAAAATGAATACTAGTTTGTTTATAATATCATTGATGTCATAATTGATAAATACATGCATACATATATCACTATTGTACTAAGAGCTATAGAAAGTTTCAGATTCATTGTTTACATCTCAAAAATGTAAACTACCGCTTGCACCAAGGAATGGTTCAAGGCATAGCCAATAGGTGATTCATCTGAGGTTATGTTCCTTCCTCTTGTTTGTATCTGCAACTTAGGTTTAGTTTTTCTACTCTGATGTTCTTGTAGACGGTTTGTCCTAATTAGTCAAGATTGTAGACTTATGATTGAATAATTGAAGATTTCAAAATTTGAAGGTTAGATATTAGATTTATTGTCTCCTTCTCCTAGGGTTTTTCTTTTTGAGGGTTAAAATAGAAACCTATGTAGGAATAGTATACTAATATCCCGAAATCAGCAAAAACATCTACCAAAAAGAGCCATACACCTTAAGCTATACCATATGGAAACTTTGTATAATTTGAGAGGTTTGTTCAAAGACGTGGGAAGGTAGCAAAGAGTACTAGAAATGTACAGCAAAGTGCTCGCTATCTAGCCCAATCACTAGCATGCTCAGCTTAACAAATTATAGCAGGATGAAGTAGGAGGGTAAGAAGGGCAAGGGTGGTGATATTAGAAATACCATGGGTGGAGGAGATGGGTTTTCTGACCCTGGCTGGTGAAGGGAGTTGAGTTCAAAAAATGGGTGTAAGGATGCTACAGGAGGAGGTAGGATGGCTTGGGAAGAGTTGGGTCCTGATTACGATGCTTTTGTAAGGGATTTGTGTGAGTTGAGAAAAAAGGCAGACAATTCCAGAACCTAGGACGAGACTTTTGATGCTCATATGGCAATAGGGAGGCCTCTATTTGATCACCAGTTGTTTAAGGAAGGATTGGTAAGTTTCAAAAGGGCTAATGAGCTAAAACCTTCAGATGTTCGGCCCCATTTTAGGATAGGTAATACATTGTATGCACTAGGAAGGTACTCAGATGTGAAGGAGTCCTATATATTGGCTCTTGAAGCTGTAGAAGCTACTGGTAATCAATGGTCTTATTTGATCCTACAGATCCATGTGAATCTGGGCATTTCTTTAGAAAGCGAGGGAATGCTTTTGAGTGCTTGTGAGCATTATAGGGAGGCTTCCATTCTTTTTTCGACCCATTATAAGGCATTAACGCATTTGGGAAGTGCACTATTTGGTGTAGGTGAGTATAGAGCTATAGATAAAGCTTTGGAAGAGGCTATATACTTGAGGACCAATTATGCACATGCACACTGTAACCTTGGATCAGTGTTGCATGCCATGGGGGAAGAGAAGAGAGCCATACAAGAGTTTCAAAAAGCCATAGACCTTAAGTCGGATCATATGGACGCTTTGTATAATTTGGGAGGGTTGTTCAAAGACATGGGCAGGTATCAAAGAGCAACAGAAATGTACAGCAAAGTGCTCCCTATCTGGCCCAATCACTGGCATGATCAGCTTAACAAAGAATTATCAGCGCTAGGAGCCAGAGAAATTGAGGGCGCTAAGAAAGCCTTGAAAGAGGCTTTCAAGATGACAAATAGAGTGGAATTATATGATGCTATTGCACATTTGAAGCACCTGCAGAAGTGGCCTAAAGGGTTAAATACTATAATCCAAAGAACAGATCAACGTGGTGGTTATGATACACAAGCACAAATGGGATTGAGTGGGACAAGTTTTGAAGGAGTATTAGTTGTGGAGTCAAATAGGTTCACAAGAGAAAATGAAAAAACCACTCCAAGGCAATACTTGGCATATGCTTTAGATATAAGAGCCTTCCAGAGGCTTACTAGATTGAACCATTGTGATGTAAATCTTTTGAAAAAGGAATTATCCGAAACAAGGGTAACCATTTCTCAATCTAGGAGTAGTGTACCAAAGAAAAATATTCGCAAAGCAGAAGTAGAAAAGATATTGAAAAGATTGCTCCATTTTCTTAAACTAGAGACATTCCAAGGAGTTGTCAAAGTAGTGAATGAAAGAGAGTTACTAATATTGGATGGAAGTGGGTCTGGAAGAGTGGATTTAGGTTTGTTTTTTTCTCTACTTGCATTCATCTATTCAGGTTCTCTAGATCAGAGGAAACAATATGTGTTTGATGCTCTGATGTGGCACTCAGCAAAGGGCATTGGTGCATAGATTCAGAAGATAGATGCATCAAGTTATATTGGGTTGTTAAGGGTAGTATACCTTTCTTCACAAGGAGTTAGCGATATGATGGAACTTCATGGAGAGAATGACATGGCAAGCATTTCATTTCAAAAGTTCTTAGAGATGTTTGAGGATCCAGACTGGGGTTTTGGCATCATGAACACTCTAGTAAAGCTTGAAGCAGGGAACAGGGTGCGGCATGGCTGATCATCTTGTGCATTTTTCTCATATCCTATAATTGGACAAAGATTCAAAGAGTTAACTTCTCAATTCAGCCTCTGTTCTATTTGCTACAGTGAAGGGAAGGTACCAGTGGCATGCAAGAAAGAACAATATAAATTTAAAGAGTATGGAAGTGAAACAGAGGCCATAAAAGATAAGCTCAAGCTATTTGGTTGATGATCATAAATACACTTCCTTTCTCTTGCACAAAGCCATGGAACTTGAATTGTGGACGCTAATGACAATTTTGAGGTAGCTGGTTCATATGAAATAGTTAGCTCATTTTTCCTTCGTCTAGAGAAAAAGCTACAAAATCAATTTGTAGCTTTGCTTGGTTTATTTGGGTGATTTTTCTGGTTTCATTTTTACACTATTAACATAAATAGTAGATTGATACATTTGTTTTAGTTTCAACTATCTTCTTATATCTCAACAAAAAAATAAAAAGGAAGTAACAGAAGCCTTTTTCAACCGCCATTGTTTTAATAGGTCAAATGGATAATTCTATTGTAGAGGGCCTTAACATTGGGAGTTGGCTTTGAGATTTAAGGTCAATTTTTTATCCCAAGGGATTGTAATGAAATATTGACAAACAATTATTGAATGAAAGGTTAGGTGCATTGACATTTGAGGTCAATATTTTATCTTGTCATGCTAATAATTGCTGACAGAGCATAATAGAATGAAAAGTAATTTTTTTGATAAACAATAGGATATCCCTTACCAAAAAAACAACAATTTAGATTTTAAACATCACAAAATTATGCATTTTTCATAAAACTTTTCTTTTATTCTTTTGACACCTCATATGCCCACTAATGTTGTCTACTTTTAGGCACTAAAATCAATTATAGATCTATATTTCTACAAATATATGAACTTGGCAACAACAAGAATAATATAAGACAATTTTACCTATTCATCTGTAGTGGTCTCTATAGTCTCTAGCAATGCCCTTTCCCATAATTGAATTTATTTAATCATTTCTTGTCTGAGTTGAACATTTTCAAGAGTATCAAGAAGGAGCCTTAGCATTCTTGATTGTGTGTCTATATTACTCCTTAATGAAGCTTGTTCCATTGTTGGTGGAAGAATTCTTACTGAAGCCATATTTGATGTCCTCCTAATAGGGGCATTCATCTCCAACTCAACACTAGGTATGTTAGGAACATTGGTGTTTGATTTTGAGAATATGGCATGGGGTTTTGCACTTGATTCCACTCTTGTCATTGAATTTTTTTGTCTACACAAAATAGGTAGACCATGAGCCTCTCCACCAAAAGATTGCATGCTTGTTGGCGTAGCCCTTGAAACATCCTACATGTACAAGTATAAATATTTTTCTGGTATGATAAGGAAGAATAATGTAATCAGGCTTACACAATAATATGATGGGACACTACATTTTGCATCACAGTAGATGTATTGGCAGGCATGGTTGGATCCTGTGTGCCAACATAATGCATGGTCAAATGAGTTACTTTATAAATTTCTTGTGTATAAAAAACATTAAAATTAGTAAGTACATAAACTGAAATATTTTAATTAAATGTATAATAATATAGATCAAATTTTACCACTAGTATAGTACTAGATGTACTAACTGATGTAATAGCAGTTGGAATGACTTTTGAGATGGCCTGCATTTGACAGATGTAAAATAACATTATATAAAAGGTAACATCATATAAAAGGTAACATATGATAAATGAAATTATAAAAAATAGTTTTTAATCTTACCTTTTGCATCATCATCATTATCTGTTGCCCTTGTCCATTTTTTAACATTTCAACTAAAGCATTTAAAATCAATGGATCCCCAATAGAAGCATTTGTAGCAGTCTGAGCCACATTCTTTAAGAAGTACAGAATGTTAGTTTTAAAAAATTATGAACATAATTAGTAAACAACATTTGCAAGCCATATTACTAACAAATTTAAATTCACTCCCCTTTGACAATAACATGTACAAATTTCATTAAACTTCAACATAAGCAATGCTCGTTATTCATTTTTTTTGAGTTTTAGGTATTACATTTTTTTTGACTAGGTGGTGATTGCATAAATTTTTGTAGGCTTCAATTGTGTAAAGTTTCACAAAAATTCAATTTCGAATTTGGGATGTGCTAGATTGTGTACATTCACCAAATAGAAAAGTGTATTTAAAAAAAATGCTTCAAGAAATATAACATAAACAAGAGACACAAAGCATCATAGTTCCTGCCTAATGTTAATAGGTTCAAGGATTTTACTCTGATCCCTGAATTGTTGTAATAAAGAAATAAGAGAGTTAATAGATTACAAACACTGAAACTATAAACTGAAGATCTTCACCCTGAAGCAAATTTGAAAATTAGGGAACTACTTATTCTTTTGTCCAGAGAAGAAGACAAACTAGACAATTTATAATCAATGGCTGTGCTCCAATTTGAATTTAAATCTTGGAGCATTAAAGATAGAGAGATGTGTTGTTTCCAATTGCAACTGAAAAGCATCTCTAGGCTTCTGTGTAGTCACATATGTTGAAAATGAAATCTAACTACTTCCTCTTATTCTAGATAAGATATATAAAATTGGCTATTGATTCTGCATACATGAACAGCTGGAGCCACAAAGATGCAACACTCTCACTAATAATCAAGTTCCAAAGACCAATGCTCGAGTGTAAGCAACCGTAATTTTCAAGAAACGATGAAGAAACTGAAACAAAATTCATTTTTTATTCAGAAGATGGAATTGTGAATTAAAAGGAAACTGTCAAGAAGTGTAAGATGATGTTGAAGATGGGACGACTTTTGAGCTATTAGAAATTAGAAAATCTAGCAGGGAGAAAGATTTCTTACCTTCATGCTATGAGAAAGTGTCGAATCTGATTCTATAGGGTTTACTAGTAACAAAATTGCAAAGATTCATGTGACTAATGGACACATGGAAACAATGATCTCCTCTCATTTTTGTAGATGGATGAATAAGAATTTCAAGGTATTCTCATGCAGCCAAATCCCTTGCCTTCTTAGTTAATAATTTAATGTGATTTATATTCTATTTTTTTGGCAAATTGGTGTACAAGATGCTGAGAGAATGGATCATGAACAATAGCTAGAATCGATATATAAATGAATATATTGTTGGAAATATTCAAGATATGACAAGTTACTGAGAGGGGAGGGGTGAATTAGTAACTTCTAAAATTTCAAACAATAAAACTGCATACTAATATATTCACCATTCATCCAAGTAACCTACTGTAAGCATGAAACAAAATCATTTGCAACACTTGAACACACAGATTTGGTGACCCAGAAACCTTCCAAATAGAAAGTAAAACTGGGGTGGGGATGAAACCCACAAAGCTTCGCTACTGCAATATGAAGTTGGCCGGTTAAGGCTTATAATGACCACTTCTAGTGATCTACCCTGTTAGGAGCACAAAGGATTGCTAGATCCACCTTGTTAGAGGATTTACAAACATACAATAAAGTATGCACTCTGTTAGGAGATTTACAAAAGACTGTTAAGTCTACCTTGTTAAAGGATTTACAAAAACTGATTCACTTGTTAGAATGAAACAGTGGATCTGATTGCAACTGGTTGCTGATAAGATCCTCTATGCTCTGATTCACCTTGATGTGATAGATAAAACTTTTTTGCTCCAAAACTCGACCTTGCTGAATACCTTCACAACTCAGCACACATACTTTCGCACGCATGTATTTCTTTCACACTTTCGCAGTTTCATTCATTACCATTACTATTGCCATTACAATTGCTTTTATCTAATTTCTTACGTTGAATGATACAATACATTGCATATATATACCATCCAAATAAACAATACATGCAAGGTCGGCCAAAACAACAAGTGCAAATCTCTATACAAAGTCGGCCCAAGATAAAAAAAAAATTCGGGTTCACTGAACTGACTCGGTGTCCTTCTGATACTCGGCATCCACTGCGTTACTCGGCATCGTCATGCACTCAGTAGAAGTGAAGGCACGGTTCAAACTAAACACTTCAAGTAGTTCTGAACTCGGTAACCACTGGAGACTCGGTAGAAGAGATGTCACTCGGTGAATACTTCTATCTGAACTGTAGCTCGGTGATCAAAGGAAACACTCGATGGAACCTTGTGACTCGGTGATAGTTGGTTTCCTTGATAACTGTCTGAGCTCGGTAAAATTAATTTCCTTGATAACCGTCTGAGCTCGGTAAAATTAATTTCCTTGATAACCGTCTGAGCTCGGTAAAATTAATTTCCTTGATAACTGTCTGAGCTCGGTAAAATTAATTTCCTTGATAACCTCAGGAGCTCGGTTATCACGAAGTTCTCGGTCAATACTAAGTACATCTTCACTTGGTAAAATTGATTCCTTTCTTTACCTCGAACACTCGGTAAAAATTGGTTGCTTTGTTCACTTTGATCACTCGGTAAACACTGACTTCTTTGTTCACCTTGATCACTCGGTAAACTCTGATAACTAGGTAAAGCTTGGCTTCCAGTGAGAGCTCGGTAAGCATTCAGAATCCAATAAGTGTTGTAACTAATGACAAAAATGTATCATAATGCCAACATATATGAATTCCATAAGAATAGGCGTGTTGTACAGATGGGCCAGGGATTGTATTTTTATTGCAACTTAGTGCTGAGAGGAAGTAGTTTGAAAAAGATTGGTAATACAAATTGTGCTTCTCAAATGTGATGATGGTTACAGTGTTCTTAGAGCATAGTTGATGATGTTTCTGCACAGATTTTTGGTGGTTCCATTAGGTACATAGTATAGGTTTTCGTTCAAGCCTGGATAAGTATGAGGTAATTGTGTCAGAGGAAAGAGTATTTCTAGGCATGTAGGACACCGACATGGTATTGAATAGAGATATCAGGATATTTCGACAGAGTTATGGAGATTTTAGAGTATTGAATGAGTAAAATATTTACAGTTTTTGGAGTATTGATTGTGTATAGTTTTCTAGAAATTTTGGTAGATTTGTATAGATTTTTTTAAAACTTCATTGCTATTATAAAGTTATAAATTTTGTTTATTTTTACTAAATAAAAAAGAATTTTACCCCTTACTCTAATTTCTATTAACCAATGAGAATGTACAAAAATGATTTTGTTAAAATCATTTAAATGCACAGAAAATCTCAGACTATAGTAAATGTATGTCAGCTAAAAAAATTCCTTGATGTGATTAGCTGTTTATAAAGTTTTAATTGCATCTGACCAATGCAATAGTATCCTGCTATAGGAAGGAACTAATAAACTAAAAACATAAACTTTTCCAATTAAAAAATTACAAGTTGTATGAATTGGCATTACAAACATGCAGTAAAAAATAATTCAAATTACTAAATGTTCATTACATTTTGTGTATAACTAAAAACTCAATAATCTAAATATTTAATAATATTGTATTAAACCCTTACAATAATCTTGAAGTTAACATGGCAATCAAACCATGTCATCCTCACATGAAATGTCCTCATCTGATGGCATAAATATCCCATCATCATTGGGCCCTAAATCCACAAATAAATTAATACCATCACTTTCATGGTCTTCATCACCTTCAGCTATAGGTAAATGAAAATCAATTAAGTTATCATCCTCATGGACTTGTTGTCCATGCAGTTCCTCGTGTCCTTCAAGCACTTCATTAAACCAATTGTGCTCTTCCTCATGGTCATATGCATCATTGAGAATGCAATTTTCATCATCAACATCATGGTCATTTATGTCTTCAAGTGGAACTTCAACATCTTCAAGTAATTCACTATCCTTAGCTTCATAAAATGTTGTTCTTCGTCCTTTTGGATCATAATCAATCACAAATGACCAACCAGGTTGCTCTAGATTTGGAATGAGAAATATCTGGTCACATTGATTTGGAAACACATAAGGTTCAAAAGTAGCCTCAAACCTAGATTTATTGATCATATAGAATCCATTATCATGCAAAAAGATTGTTTTTTCATCACCCACTTTGATTAGCCTGTACCATTGAACACGAAAATCAACTTTCTTGAAAGATCTAAAATGAAGCTCTATAATATGCTCCAGCACTCCATAATATTGAAGTGTGCTTCTAATTGGTTGTATATCATTTGCATGTGAGCAGCAATCCACCTCAAATGATGCTCAAATTCCACAATCATAAGTTTGTCTCTTCTCATCAACTCTTCTTATGCGAAAATGATGACCAAGATTCCACATCGCTTTGTAATATTTTACCTAAATTCATTAAATATATTCATTGGTTAGAAATTCAATGATACAAATTATAAAAGAAAATACATTAAACATGTCCAATATGTTAATATATATGTATCACCTCTCCATTCACAGATCCTCGAACAAAATTTTATTTTTGTGCTCTCACTCTATTCTTCTTTTTTGTTGCCTCATGTTCATTAGTTGTCTTTAGCCAATTCCATGAACATCTCTCGGTCCATTTTTTTTTTATGGCTGGCAGGTAGTCCTCAAGAAGTGTTTTGACCATATTTATTGTATATGTTGGTCCATGCCTTTTCATCCTCTAATTTCTTTTGTTTAGCATACTTCTCCATCCAGTCCAACATAAAGTTGGAATTATATGCAATATATAAATGTAATGCCTCCCACTCAATTGCATCTACAATGAAAAAAATAAATTGTTCAATATGTTAATAAATATATGAAGTCTTTAAATGTTAAATTCAACATCAAAACAAAGTTCTATTTCATCATTTTTGCATACCTTTTATCCTCTTTGATGTCCCCTAACCCTCTAGTTTTTCTCCTTCAAATGAGCGAGGTTGGCTATAACTCCATAATTATGGAGCTTCAAGGTGCAATTGAGGCAAGTACTCACGTAAATGAACCATTTCCTGAAAACCCATGTACCCCTCAATCATGGATCCTTCCGGTCAAGGCTTTTTCCTAACAATCTTTTTCAAAACCTTCATATATCTCTCCACTAGCCACATTGTTCTAATATGAATAGGACCACACAACTCAATCTCTTCTACTAAGTGTACAAGGTAGTGCTCTTGAGAATTAAAAAATCTTGGGGGGAAGCACATTTGAATATCACACATCAAAAGTGATATATTCCTCTTCCAGTATTTCAAATCTTCATGACGTATCTCTTTAGATGAGACCCACCTACAACATTAGCGTGTATTAGATAAAGATTAATGATATCTTCAATATGAAAATTATTAGCTTGTCTTAAGGCATAAGTAATGGTGCACTTCAAATGATAAGATTCTTGGATGATTATGCATTATTGATTCAAAATACCTCTAATATTTGGACAATTTGTAAATAGCTAATCTGACATCTCTATCAAAACTGCTTGGTATTACTGTAGGCAACACATACTGCACAACCATTGATGAACACCATGTTAAAATATGTGCGAGTTGATAGTTGCACTTGGATATATAAATTTTTAACAAAGTTTCCAATAATTATAACATACAAGAAAGTTACCTTTATCCAATTATGCCAATCATGTGTTTTTGGGCCTGACAACTCTGATCCATCTCTTGTGAATAAGTTTTTCAATGACACGCCAAATCCAGAAGGAAATTTTAATATTTTCATTGTTTCAATGATGCTTTCTTTCTCGTTTGATGTAAGAGTCCATGGAGCATGAGCATATGAATTATCTCCATGTAACCACATGTTTGGCATGATATTGGCAACTTGAAGGTCCTTTCGCATTTTTATTTCTGCTTCGAGGCTAGCTCCATTTAGATGTTTCCATAAGCACTCTGCCACATTTTTTCCAATGTGCATAGTATCAAATAGGTGGGCTATTGGTAAATTCTCATAATATTCTAGTTTATAGAAAATTGAGAGTTTTTTCATTCCTAGTGGAATTCTTGGCCCTTCCCTTTTGTCATACATTGCTTTCCACCTACTAGGGTTCATTCTCCTTGGCTTCCTTGTTTCCACTTCTTGTCCATTGAACTTGTTTTTCTGACACAGTCGATAGTGATGATTTTTTGGTAAGAAATGTCTATAATCATCATAGATTATTTTCCTAAGATCTTTTGACTGCCTAGACAAGGTTTTTGGTCCACATGATGGACAACCATGTTTCCCCTTTATTTGCAGCCCTAAAATAAGAAACTAGAGTTAATAAATAGTAAAATGAAAAAAATAATTGAAAATTTGAAAAATTAAATTTATCATATATTACCACAACAAATAGAGAGTCCAGGGGCATCGTGTATTTTCCATATAAGTATTGCATGAAAGAGGAAGTTTCTATCATTGATAGGTTTTGATACATCATACATATCTACACCTTTCCACAATTCATGAAGCTCATCAATGAGAGGCTCCATGTACACATCGATATCCTTTACCTGATACTTCCCTAAGTAAAATAACAAAAGTAATAACCTTTAGTAAAATTGAAGAATTCTTATAGAAACTTCAAGAAAACATTGCAATCACATATGTTCTAATACCTGGTATGATAAGAGTTAGCATTGCATGCTCTTTCTTCATTGCCATCTAGGGAGGGAGATTATTGTTAATAATTAACACTGGCCAAAGGAAATAAGTTGTTCTAAGATCTCCAATGGATTGACACCATCCATTGCTAGAGATATTCTTGCATTCCTTGGCTCATTTCTTAAATGTGGCCATTTTTCCTCAATCTCTTTCTAGTAGTTGCTATCTACAGCCATACACATGACACCATCTTGGCTTCTCCCATGTACATGATAACTCATATATTTTGCCAACTCCTTACATTTGAGCATTATCTCAAACCTTGGCTTTAGTGGAATATGTCATAGCACTTTATGTGGAACCTTCTTGGATACTTGGTCTTATCGATGCCTACTTGTGTGACACACAGGGCATTGCTTCAAATTTGCATTCTTTTGATAATACAAAATATGGTCATTTGGACATGCGTCATATATATTGTACTCCATTCCAATATCTTTCATTATTGAAGATACTTCTCTATGAGAATGAGGTAACTTCTAATCCTTTGGAAGTATTTTGTTTGCCAAAAGCCTACATGATAAAAAAATGATTTTAATAAGTATACACAATACTTAAAAACACTGAGACATTAAATGAACTTGATTTATTAGAATATCAAATCCTACCTTAATATGTCAGTGAAGCATGTATCTGTCAATCCATGAGTCACCTTCAACTTCAACATCAACATAAGTGTTGCTAGTATAGAAGTATCTGCATTTAAATAAAGAGGCATCCTAGCCAGCTGAGCTATGGGTGAATCAATAACTTCTTCAGAAGATGTGTAGAAGTCTTGGATAAATTCATTCACACCGGCTTCATTAATCTATGAAGTGGTTTCATCCATATATGTGTCTTGCTCTTCATCTTGGGATTGACTATCATCAATATCATTCACTAGTTCTTCAACAATATTGGAAACCGAAAGCAGCTTTTCATCAATTTTTTTTTGAAATGATCAATACTAAAATATTAACTAATAAGGATATAAATTATTTATTTTAAGATACGTTAATTACAATGTACCTCTTCTATGTAAACTCCATATTTCAATCTATGGATACCAACAAGTCATCACTTCTTTAGTTTCCTATTTTCGCACCTTTTGCAATTGCAATATATCATTTCATTGAAGTATGCATTTGTACCTAGAGTAGGTCTTGGTGCTCATTCATCTGAATATTCAGATGATGACGATGTCCTATTATCCTAAATCCACAATGTACTATCAACAATGAGTGTGCTATGTTTTTAACTTGCATAGTACATATTCTTCAAGAGTTGATAATTGCAACCAGAGAAATTCAAAAATTGAGAAACATAATTTGAATATGTGCATTTCCTTAGGTAACTCGAGATAATATCTTAGAATGATTTGTATCACTATTTAACAAAATTTTAAAGCAAAAAAGAATGTGACCACAAGTAAGCACCATCTCATCATAAAATCATACCTAAGCACCATCTCTTCATAACCATACCTAAGCACCATCTAAGGTACATGGTTCTCTTCAAAAATGTCTCTCACAAACCTTATGATTTTCTCAATTCAATATCCCGAGGGTAAGATTAATGAATTTGTCTCACTTATTACCCCTACTATCGTTGCATGGTAAGATTTTTGAAGATGTTTTCTAATTTCAAGGGTTTTATCAGTGACTATGACATTTCATAAATAGCATGAATTAGTCTAAATAAAATTAAAACTAACTAGTTTAATATTATAATAATACTAATTACTCTATGTTAAATATCAAATCATAGTTAATGTTTCATTTAAATTAAATGATATTACGAGTACAAAACAAACATAAATACCTGGTCTGCCATTTTGTGTGGATAGCAAGAAGATATCTAGATAGCAAGCTACAAAATAAAATTGTAGAGATTAGTTACAATCATTACATAAAAAGTTGTTAAAATTTAGGAAAAAATAGGTTAATCCTCCTTATTCCATAATTTCCAGTATTGACAATTTAACAAGAACAAGAAGCATACATAGTTATTGACTAGGTAATATTGAATGGTATTACATCAAATCCTATATATAGCATTCATATTAAAATTATCTCTACAACTAATAATAAGGTATTTAAATAGTAAGGAGAGATGTAGAGTTTAGAAAAAACTTTTATGTAGATGCTGACAACAAGCTAGTGATTCTCTACCCAACTCAAAAAAATATTTAATTGCTAATGAGGCATAGTTTTAGTATGGTAGAACTCTTCTCAAAGTGCACTTGATAAAAGGATGAACAACAGATGTTGAAGTAAAATGAAAGAATGGCCATCTATGGGTTTAACACTACAAGATCCACAGAACCTTAAAGGATAAAAGGCCTAAGAGTGGTGTGTTTCTTTCTGAAAATTCCAACAAAGACTCCACCTCAAGTCAACAAAACTTGGCAAATGTTGAGAAAAACTCCCTATAACAACTAAAAGATACTAGGTGTTTTATCCATGAAGGCCTAGCACTTGAAAGTTACGCTAATTTGAAACATCAACACACTAGTACATGGCTAAAAGCTAGTAAATTTGTACCAAAGAAATGTGTGCATCAATTAACAAAGAATATTGACTCATTTTGTTTGCTCATTCAGTCAAAAACATTATAAAACTGTAATAGAACTATGCGTAACATGAGAGAAGACAAATACTCCTAAACAGAGTTAATCATTTTATGGTTAGAAAAAAGTAATTGTCTACCAAATAATATGGTAAGATGTCAATCGTTATAGTAATATGGACTTGGCTTCAAAAGCATTATGGACTAATCATGAGCACACTTTTAGTAGCTTCATCACTCATAATCTCCACCTGGGTTTGTAAGGAAAATCTAACTGAAATTTGTACCGTTCAGGATGGATAAGCTGTCAATAGTTTCCTTCAAGAGTTTTAAAATAGAGCAAAACCCATGTAAAGTGCTGCCCAGTTGCAATATGTAGATGTTGATATTTACTCATTTGTAAATTTCATACAACTCATTATAAGTTATGAAAAAGTATCAATGAGACAAGATGTTTGGGGGGAGGCATCGACTCTTCGAAGCATGTATAAAAGAAGATAAACAAACCCACAAAGGGGAAGGATTATGGACGAATGAAAAGAGGCATCTTAGCGCAAACATTATAGCAAAACCTAGCCAATGAAAAAGGAGCATGGTAGGAGCCATTTTGGTGTATACAGTTGGAAAAGAAGATTTCAGAATATTGAGCATGGGATTTCATCACACTTGTCCAATCTATAAGCCTTAAGAAATAACCATAGATGGAAAGTGATATACAGTGTAGAAATAATGTTCAGAACAACAACAACCATGGGCGAGCAATTGAGAATGACAACCAAATAATTGTTGAAGAATATGAAAACACAATATCAATAGAATTGATAACTATAATCCAAAATAATCTGAAATGTTCCAATATATATAGAAGAATCCATGATTCTCATGGGGAGCACATGACTTTGATAAGGGAGAGATGTATATGAAGACTGAGTCAATATCAAAACCTGTAGGATAAGGAGTCAACAAAAGAAGACTCAATGGGATAAACCTTGACCATTGAACAGAAAGAACATAGAATTGAGGAAGTAAACAATTAAACCAGAATATGAAGTCTACAACAGTGACAAATATATATCTGCATAATTAGAGAACAGATGGATGAAGAGGTGTATATATATAATTTAAACAAGCCTTCATTGGTAATATCTCACCTGGCCATGTCAGAAATAGAACATCGACCATAGTTTTGGTAATAGATTCATAAAGTGATCATGTCAGATATGAACAGTATGAATCCATAACTCAGAACACTATAACTGACTTAACATTTCTTTACCCAATCATGGAACTAGAAGACGAAACCTCCGTCGTACAGCAAGATATAGGATGACACCACAAGGGGAAGAAATATGGAAGGCATGGGTATGCTATAGAGATACCTTGAGAAGACAAAGGGAAGATGAAAATGGAAAGAGAAGAAATGCCACCAACCATTGCCACATTTTTACAAATTGATGAACCAACTGTTGTAGCAGATGCAAAATGGACTTCAATTTAGCCTCCAATTAAAATCACAGAAAGTACAATCAATTGAAACAATGTAAAGATGAAGAAGATAAAGGGGAAGGTTTGGACAAAGTAATCTCATGTAGAAGGACAGGGGAAGATATGTGGAGGAAAAAGATGAAAAAACATGTGTAATTATGTATAATAAATCAGTATTTTGTGAAATTTTGTTGGTGTACTCATCGTGACTGCAACTCTATTTCTTTATTCCTTATTCCTTGGTTGTGGTGATCCTCAAGATTCTTAGATATATGCTAATGAAGTATAGTATTGTTATTGATGTTTAATGTTTTCTTGAATCATTGGGTTATTGTCAAAAAAAACTTACTGCTCGCTGTTAGACAATAAATTCTGCATATTTTATAAGAAATGTGCCACAGTAACTGCATATTCTCATTTCATGGAGAGAGGGAAGATTGTTAAAGGTTTTGTGTTGTTGAGATTGTCATATCATGAGCCTGCACCATAATGTTGTTCCCCATAAAGGTATGGACCAAGAATCAACAAGTAACTGCTGTTGCAAGTAATTACAATGAATCAACATTCTTAAAAAAATGTGACAGGGGCTTGGTTAAGGTTAGCAAGTGTATTTAAGGGTTTCTATACAGTAATGATCTGATGAGTGAGGTGCTAGAGGAAGCCCTCGTGGTGCTCGATGGTCACAAATGGGCACATCACCGGTGGACACTAAATTTATCTTTCCATACTGACAGTATAAAGGAGATATAAAATTTAAATTAATATATGAATTTTTGAGCTGAAGATATAAAGGACTAGACGACATTCAAAAATTATCGTTCTTACTATAACAGATAGAAGCATAGATCTGCATAAATATGTGGAAAACAATTAAAGAGGATAAAACCATAAACTGAAGAAGTTGGGCTATATGTGTACGAGATTATGCATTGACAAAGGATCCAGGCAGCTTAAGGATACAGAGACGAAGTGACAGATTCAAGTGGCAGAGTTTTTATTACTCGTAAATGATTGCAATGAATAAATATATATTCCTTCAAGTCTAATGTTTGCCACAAATCATGTGAGACGGAGATATCTATAAAAACATGGGTGTGGAAATACTCCTTTTCGGTGCTATTGAAGGTGTTGCACAGATTCTGTCATATTCCAGCAAACTGGCAAGTTGGGCATGATGCATTTGATATATAGAAGATTCATGGTTTCCAGAGTTGGCTTGGAGGAAGTGGGGGTTAGTAATCTATCCCTATAGCTGAAGCAATTAAAATGAAAGAAGCATAAACAACCGCAAAAGTGCACAGAATATTACACTCAATTCCCAATCTTCTATATCAGACTTTATATCTACACATCACTATTGCAATAGAACATTGAATTGTATGTGAGTGGTAGAGTTAGCTAGGAGCAATATTGAACAGCTAGAAGATGGTATCGTTTATGATTGCTATTATGCAAACTAGGATCTGAATATCATTATATCAGCCGATTTATAGCAGCAAGGAAATAATGTGAAATATGCATACGATCAGAAACATTAAGAAATCAATGTTCTATTAAGGAAACAAGCAATCATTCCCAAGGCCAAACCAAGGAACAAAGGTTCCAGGTAGTAAGCCAAGTGTTGGTCAAAGTTACAGCTAAAGACAAGTAACCAATACTGAATATTGATCTCATCCAAACATTCAATCGAATGCCAATGTTATGTTTATGAAATTTGTAATGCTTTTTAACGGGAGAATAGGAGAGGATTGAGCTTAAGTTGAAAATTCTTAAGGTTCTATTAAGGGATTTTACATCTATAAAATTGTGTATTAACCTGAATATCCAACAGGATCCAGCTCAGAGTTGCAAATATTTAATTTCTCCAAATTTGTCTCCAGCAAACTTCACAAATTGCCCATTTGCACTTTTTTTAATCATGAAACTTGACAGCTTGGTAGAATACACTGCTCTGATGCCATTGAAATATCACCCTAGGATATTTGCTTCAATTTTTTCAAATGTTCCATAGAAATTTATGCAAATATTTTGCAATAAAATTGATTTCTTCATTCAGCAGATTATATCGAAAAACCATATAATATCAGCCTCAAATAGAGGTCTGAAATTAAATATGGATATTGCCTTCAGATTACAATCTTATTCACCAAACATATACGAACTAATCTTATAATACCTCTACTTTGGATTAGTAGGTCTGCTATGTTCACCCTAACCTATCACCACAGATCCTCTACACTGCAGATCTGTCTTGTCGGATCATTGTTGTGCGATATGATTATTCTTTATTGTGCTCTATTTGTGTCAATTACCAACTCTGACTGCATCTCAGTTTTTTGGACAGTTCAAATTTATTTGATTTGGTCTGGACCTTTCAAATCCTACTTAAATATGTTGAACTCCCAAACAAATAAATTTTTTTGAAATCTGGTATCTTAGGTTTGTGTTATGAAGTACAATGATTGTTAGGATTATGATATCTCCTTATATTTATTTGTTTGCTCTTAATTTTTTTTATGTGTGAACTTAATTTGGGCCCTTTAGTATAGAATACTATTAAATGTTGACATTGTAGACTGCCAATTTTGTGAGCTTTGATAGTTGTAGTCCTTACATGTTTTGAACTCCCCTAACACTATTTATAACAGCTACTCTCTAAATTCACTATCCCATAACTTGAGTTTCAAAAAGATGGCCAAGCCAACTTCATGGAAGTATATGCCTTTCCTAGTGTAGAATAGTTGCTAACCAGAATTATAAAGCATACATTCAAATGTACTAGAATCACCGAAGCATTTAATATCAATATCAAACTTACCAAGGTACGTGAGGGAAACCAATATGCTATATTCAATCATTGATTACCAAAAACAACAGGTACATCATTCAAGTTCCAATGCGCTAAAATAGAAGTCGGTTCATTAGAACCAACTGACGCATTCCCTCGCTACCAACCTACCCAACCCCAAACTAACTATATCTTTACTTACATCATTGTATAATTACGCACTACACCTAGTCATTTGATAATTTTTGAGGGGAGCTCACCAAAATCAAAAGGAACATGGGAAAGAAACTGACTTCTCATGATTCTAATAGATACATGGCTTCTCCCATGTATGCTTTGTGCTAGCTTTTTGAGGGAAAGGGAGGTAGCCTTCAATCTTAAGATGCTGGACTGTTTCTCCTCTGTAGAATTTTGTAGTTATTTTGGGTTTTGGTTTTGGTGTTGCATTCTTTTTTGTGCTGCATGCTATTAATGTTTCATCTCCCAAATAGTTCCCAAGTCTCAAGACTCCTTCCTTTTTTGGCTCTATCCTTCCATCTTTGTAATACTCTCCTTCAGATTCTGAGTCGGATGGGAGTTCTTGGCTCACTATTTGAATCCATAGATCAATGGTATATTTTTTCCCTTCATTCTCAATTGATAGGATGTTCCTTTTCTAGTTATGGTTGGCCTTCGTTGTTATCAACCATTCCCTACCTAGTAAAGCATCTTATCCTCTCTTTTCCAGGGAAATTACTACAAAATCCAAGAAAAAGTGTTGCATTCCCAAGGTTACATTTCGAACCTTCAGCATTTCAAGTAGCTTTATATCATTTTGGTCTACTCCTAATAGATGGAAGGTAGGTGGCTATAAGCTTAGCGGCCCCTTCTACTCATTCATTAAGTATGGGTATGGGTGGAGGATGCAGATTAGTTGTGGATGCTAGCCCCATGGAGGGATAGAGCTAGACAAGGACAGAGTCTTGAGACTTGGGAACTATTTGGGATATGAGCTCCTTTTAGTTTGTTGAAGTAATTTAAATAGCCATCCACATGTGTCTCTAATGTTAAGGAAATTGTTTGCTGTCCCTGCATTCTACTGTCCCAGAAACATGGAGAAACACTAGATAAAATATGATCATATCAATGGAACTTGTACCATAGAAGCTAATAGCTTGTCATTGAAAATGAATGGCATACTAAAGAGTGTTCAAAATCTAAACTATTTATATCACTATTATTAAAAAATAATATTTTTCACTTACATCCTAAGTTGCCTATCCCTGTTTGGATTTGAATTCAGGTTTGAGGGTCCAACTAGATTTTTTTAGGGGAAGTTTGGTTTCGTCTATACAAAAACTTAAATATAAATATAGACATATATGTAGTAGAAAAAAGTTCTTAATACATTGCTATTCTAATAATAAAGTAATATGGCAAGATATACTATAATACCACCCCATATATTAATGTTTTAGTCCAAAGAAGAGAGCAAAATGCCAAAATACATCACCATATCAATGTTTTGGCTCAACAATATCAATGTCAACTTTAACAATCAGCCATCACTAATGAACTTCTCCACAAATTTTTTGAGTTTGGCAGTCCAAAACCCACAAGGTACTGAATCTGAACCCAGATTCTAGACAAACCAGATCAAGGCCTAAGCTTCACTATGAAGAACCCAACAACCTAGCTAACATCTAAGAAAATTCTTGGGTGGACCAGCCACCTCTCTTCTATTTCTTGTAAGGATAGCCCTATGGTGGTTATAGCTAGCTAATGCCTAATCCTCAGTATGGGTTCCTAGTAGTATTCAACATGATGTAATTAGGAATTATCTTTTCTTGTCATTCACTATCTTGAAAAGTGACAATTTCATTGGACAACCTATGTAGTATGTATGTGAGCATTCCATGTACAAATAGATGACAATTTGTATAGACAAGCTCACTCCATTTTGTATCCCTCCACTCATATATTGACAGCTTGATTGTGCACTTGTACACATTGTGTAATTTAAAATGCTATATGTATATGATCCGTGTCTGGTTTGCATAGGGTTACACTAGTTTATAGCATTGAAACAAAATATTTAGTGTAGGTTTTGTGCAAGAAAACAGTGTGATGTTTTGAAAATTTGAAGTTTGGTCCTTGTCTCCTATAATCTGAAATGGTGTTGGTGATGTGGACATTACCAACATGAATTAGCCACATGGTCAAAAGAAATGCAAGTCTTCCATATACACCTACAGAGTATTAATAACAAAATCAAATTCACTAAAGATCTTGGATGTCATGCTCAAAAGAAATGAAGTTTCCCTACTTGACAATTACATAAGAAAGAACACAAACAGATTCATACTTGCAACCTTGTTCTAATCACTACCCAAGACAGAAAAGAATTGTTCTAAGATCTTGAGTGCCCAGGCTTTCAAAATTACAATGAATTCTTGGAGCTATAAGAATGCATTTGACTATCATCTTTAACATGACTGGTAAAAAGAGAGGGAATATGGCGAGGACTTTTTTGTTGGGCTAGCAGTGGATAGCTATACCATGCACCAATGAATATTCGTGTACATAACAATATATAAAGGAAGTGACAACAAACATGTATAGAAAAATAATGGAATGAGATTTTAATTTAGCTGACCTCATAACAGTAGGTAGGCAGGCCGAAAAAGACCCCATCTCGTCAAGGAATTACAATTTAAGGATATATTGAAATCTATACCGAAAAACCCTAGTAGATGGGGGATCAAGTCCCAACTATGGCGTGAAATATAATATCTATAATATTATTCCAAGTCCCAACAAGGCATGAATGATAAGGGGATTCACACCAGAGAGCATCTAGCGTGCAGACTCCTCATCTTTCCTCCATGCAAACTTGTCCCCTGCAACCATTTTCAATTAATTTTGGCCCTACACAAAAAAGATATGATGCAATATGCCAATTTCGAGCCATACATACCACCCATCATTCAATATTACCATTAAACAAACCACATGATACCAATAGAAAACCCATCATTGGGGTAGGCGTGGGAGGATGAATGTTCCGAAGGCCTTAACAATCAAATTCAAAGAGGGACTCAGCTAATTTAAAAACCTTTTTATAGCAACTCGAAAAACAAATAAACACATAAGATGTAAAAATCCCAAATTCTCAACTTCAATATTAATTATACTCAACTGATGAGAACATTTCCATTTGTTTAGAGAGGTAATGTCCTATACGGGAAAACAAGAAGTTGAATAGTCTTTTACTTAGCGTGCTCTAGTTCTCTCTACAACGATAATTTCAATTCTTGACTGCTGTGAAACCCCCGTGGAATTGTAGTGCTTACAACTTGATCCTCTAATAGCATCTATTGGTTAGTCGTGCCTCTCCCTACTAGATCTAAGACTATTGGTGGAAAGCCTGGTCTTGAATAAACAAGAGAACCATGGGAGAAAACTGCTAGGGCATAGAAGATGAGAACTATAAAGCTCCAATATGTATGGCCCGTGATGATCTGTCCTGCCATTTTCGTGCAGCCAATGATTACAACTCAGTCCTTGGCACTAGTTGCAAATGGAGAACTAATAGAAAATCATGAGTTTGTAGGGTAAAACTATGAGTTGAGGTGGTCATCGATTGGGAGCTGAGTATATAACAATGATAACTCTATTAGATCAAAAGAATTAAAGGAATATTAGACATAAAAATGTCATGCACCCGATGATCCCTGCTCAATCCTTACCGCTAATTGCAAATGGAGAAGTGAGAGACGACCATGAGTTTGCAGGGCAAAACTTGGTGTCAGTGACCGGAGTTGGGCAAAACCACGAGTTGTGGCAGTGAATGGAGTTAACATATGGTTATGAAAACCTTATAATAATATTATAAAATTCTTTTCCTATTGTCTTTAGCGAAGACAAATAAATATTAATTAAAAAACAATTTTAATTATAATTTGTATAAAGACAAAAGAGAATTTGTCGTTAATTAATGTCGTAACAAGGCCTATTGTGTAGTAGTGAATTCTTGAAGTTATGTTTCCAAAACCCTATTTTTAAAATGACATCATCTACTTCTGGGAAAGAAATGTTGAAGGAAAGAAATGCATAGATTGTGAGGAACAACCAATGTCCTCCACCCAAATTTATGACTTACCCTAACATTGTGATGACTGGAGACATATCTGGTGTTCTATCATCAATTCCACTATTAGTACCAATATGGACACAGTTTTAAAACTTCAAGTGCAGAGTCTTGAACCACTTTGAACTAAAGTTCAAAGCAGTTCAAAGTAATTTGATAGTTCAAAATGATTTATTTTATAGGTTCAACACAAGATGAATTTAGAATGGCCCTAAAGGTTCAAAATGCAATGATCCAAATGCTCAATGTTCAAGCCAGAATTTGAAGCTCAAAGATTGGTTTAAAAGTGTCAGAGGACAGAAGCTCGGAGTGCAAAGTCTAAAGTGCAGAATTGATAGGTTCAACTAGTTCAAATATTCCCGTAATGCAGTTTCAAATGGTTCAAGAGCATGGATCTTTAAAATATATAAAATCGGGATACCAATGGTTTACGTATAAAAGTATCAAGCCTCCATGCAAAATTTGCAACCTCCCAATTCTAAGCCAATTGTGACCTCCAATGATGGTATCATTTATTCACTACTGCAATATATTCAAGTAGCCCGTGAAACACAGATAGATTGAGGATGAACAATGGGAAGCATTTTAAGTCAAAGAGTCTTGTACACTGTTTGATAAAGTGTATTAAAGGTAATAAGTGGACATCTTCATATTTCGGGTTCACCAAGGAAGAATTGTGATCATAACCCAAGGAAAGCGAGTGTATTAATGCCCTAGTTTGGTCGATTCACACTCCCATGAAGATCAACTAAGGCCAAGAATTGTGTTATGTATGCCAAGTTAGTGATGAATACCATATGCTCAAATCCCATCCTTTGTTAAGAAAGAGGTTAAATGAAAAAGGGCAAACCCGCAAGGCATGGGGCAATGTCATAATGATCTAGTTCGGGTGATGGCCGATTGATGTCATTGCTAGTAAACACACCTTAATACAGTCATCAATAGTATTTGATGCTCGGGGATGATCAAGTGCTAGTATACATGACGTTCCTCAAAACTCCCTCCATGCACCAGATGAGGCAGATATTCCACGAGCATATAACTTGAAGTTTGTTAGTGATTACACTTCCATAATAAAATGAGTAACGCGGGGTTCTCAGATCAGTAAAGATGAATCAAAGGATTCGTACATTGAAAATATGCACCGAGAGAGACCAGTTTTATCATTGTCAGATATGAGTGATAAGCTCGAAACTTATTTAACAGCTTTTTGTTAAAGATGATGGGTTGGTAACTGTGGCTTATTACCATACCAAGATAATGAAGATCGAAGGCGGTGATAGTAACGATTGAATCATATATATAAGCCTGATACAGAGTCGATGGAAATTCAAGTGTCTTTACATGTTGCATGCCACGGTCAACCAAGATCTTCACACGGTGTGAAAGATAAACGATGAAGGGAGTTATGTTACAAGAAAACCAGCATCCACCCGAGCGTAATAAACTCTATGTCTTAAGCAGAATATAGCCACGATGCCTCGTCATTAAGTATACTCGCTGCCGATAGTTGAAACGTGCCGAGTCATGTGTGAATGTGGTTAATATCAATTAGATCTGATTAAGGGGAATTCCTGCGTAACAGGTGACAGAGATCGACAAGAACCCGTGGCATAAAACTCAGCTAACTATGGGTATTCAGGTTGTAGTAGTAAAATTGAAAGGAGTGAACTTGGCAATTCACCATTCTATCAGATCATTACCTTAGAGAATGGATCTTGACCTTCCTTGACCGCCTCAGATGTTTCCTCTGTCAGTCGAATCAATGGAAATGGAATATTTGGAAATGGGCTAGAAATGTCTCATATTGGCACATCAAGAGTATTGAAAACTAGACACAAAGAAGAAACTCCAAAGTAATGAGAGAAAGCCATAGAGAAGAGAAGCCATGGAGAAACCCAAAAATGGGCTCTGCTGATCACAGGCCCAACTCATTATATTTATAGCCAAATAATAAATGTACAGATGTTTCTGGATTTGCATATATTAATGTGTAGTCAACAGGAATGACTGTAGGTGGCTATGGACAGTGGTAGGCGGCTGCACATTTTGCATGCGTATTTTGGAGAGTTCTTTGGTCTGTGTCGACCAATCTTGACATAATTAATTTATTTCAACATCCCCCCTAAATTAATTATCAAAAGGTTTCAAGTATCCCCTCATAATCTAGAAACGATGGGTCCTGGCCTTAAGCCTTGTTAGGTACCCATTTACAATCAATTATCAAATGCTTTCACTCTTCTTGTTTCTCCCATCATAATCACTCTAGGTTTTGTACGGATTACCCATAACCGATGCAATATCAAAGTGGTTTTAAGTTCACCACAAACTTCTCAAACATCACACAAGTGGTTTTAAGATCACCACAAACTTCAAACACTCAAGTGGTTTTGGATTACCACAAACCAAGCACTCACTGGTTTTAATGACCACAAATCATAACTATGGGGAAACTATCATCACTCTGGGCCTTTCTCTTTTGTACCTGCATCAAACTAATTATTGAGTCCATATAAAAAGAAATCCATCTACCGAGGTACATGGGTACCCAGCTTCTGTACTCGCCAGTTCTATAGGAATCCTTTTCACATACATGGTTCATCAATATGTCAAACCAAAAACATTTGGGGTGTCGGGCACAACCGATAATGCACCCTATACATTCACATAGCCCATTAACAATCATTACTAATTCAATTTTCATCACTTGGTTGGGGGATATCAATGCAATCAACTTCTATTACATGACCACTATCAAGAACATCATATCCATCATAATTAGACAAGCACATTCTCACTACAAATTCCAACACTTTACTTCAAATTAGCACAAATAGACCTCATTGCACCATGATAACAAACTCACCACCAATCCAACCTATTTTCACTTACTGCAACAACAACTAACTTCAATAGCTAATGTATAACATCAAACACACATACTTCAAACACAAATATATAATAAAACCTGTTTAATAGCAGCAAACTAAGCTTTCACCTTCAACTTTGATCTCTCCACTTCACATTGTACTCTTTTGAATTCTTCTTCTCTCACAAGAATTGTGTACGTACACTCTGGCACTTGGGCTTGGACAGAGGTGCTCCACAAACTGCATCTCTAATTGAAAGCTTTACACAATGCTTTGCATTTGCCCAAACATTTAACAATGCAATAAAATCCTCATTCTACGCACATCACATAGATAACAATATGCAGTTGCCTTCACCAATATAGATCAATAGAGTTGTTACTATGGTCAGCAAAACTTTAACAAATACCAGTAACAATGCACAACTCTAAACTTTTAACACTTTTTACATCTCTTCTCCACACTGGAATGGTGATTTCAGCAGATCATACGTACTCACCAAGTACACCTTCAACTCCCTTATTGCAGAACACTTCAAATGCAAGGCTTCCTTCTTCTCACGGCTTCTCTCAGTTTAATAGCAAGCCTTCAATCTCCTCCAAGCTAGGTACTCTTCAGCGGCATTTTCATATCACCTACACCAAGCTTTGCCAATGATTCAAATAGCTTGCAAATGATTCCAAAACAATCAAGCACAACAGCATATCATACATTGATGCTCCAATGTTCAAACTCTTACTCACTGTTCCTTAGCGATGGCTCTGATACCATATTGAAAACTAGACACAAAGAAGAAACTCCAAAGTAATGAGAAAAAGTCATAGAGAAGAGAAGCCATAGAGAAACCCAAAAATGGACTCTGCTGATCACAGGCCCAACTCATTATATTTATAGCCAAATAATAAATGTACATATGTTTCTGGATTTGCATATATTAATGTGTAGTCAACAGGAATGACTGTAGGTGGCTATGGACAGTGGTAGGCGGCTGCACATTTTGCATGCGTATTTTGGAGAGTTCTTTGGTCTGTGTCGACCAATCCTGACATAATTAATTTATTTCAACAAAGAGAAATGTTGACTCGCTGAGTAGAGACTACGTGCATCGACCCTATGATGGTGATGGAAATTTGCAAGAAATCCGACTCTACTAGCAATCTGAAAAGAGAGGCATCGAACTGGGATCCCATTTGATATGCGCGTAATGTTCTAAAAATGGAGCTTGCGGGACATATATGTTAGGGTATTAAAGGACGTCTCCACTATCATGCGTCGGTGGTCACACAGAAGAAGAAAGTGAATTTGATTTGCTCAACATAATATCATTGTTCCCCTCGTCACCTCCCAAACACATTTCAAATGAATATACATTTCGGGCCTGTACATTACGAGCTCCAGGTTTCCATGAAGTGTAGATTGATTTCCTAAATGCAAGATAAAGACTTGGAGAGTGTTATAGGAGTCTTCAAAAGTGTTTTAATAATAGAACCCGTGGCCCCCTCTCTTGTAACAAAAATTCCCTATCATAATATACTGAATAAAGCATCAGAGTAACCGAGAAAAGCTTAAAAGCCGTGAGCTCACTGGTGAAGGTAACTCTGAAATGAACGACGGTATTCATGAGAAACTGTAAGCTCGAGTAAGGAATATAACCAAGGAATCATAATGGAGAAAGAGGACTAATTATACAATGGTGTGCTCTATAAAACGTTTGACAGAATGCAAAGTGCAGATAATTCTCTAATAAATAACCTACAAAGTTGGGATTTGCTAATTTAGATATGAATAGTTATTCGAACAGATGCCATGTGATGCCATTGTATGGTAACCCGTGTCTCTACGCAATTGCTAGTTTTGTTAAAATAGTGTATTCTCTCCTCAGATATTCTCTTGCTTCCATATGAACGGAATGTATGGAAACTTAAAAATAAGGGGTTTTCTAAAATATTAAATGAAGGATATAAGGGCAATATTGAAAAAAGTTTTAAATAAAAGGGCAATATCAAGAATCAGTTATTGGAACTAACAAAGTCATTGGATAGGAGAAGTCAAAGGGATTAAAATAGGATTTCTAGAATTCTATAAAAAGAAGGAAGAGAAAACATAAGGAGGTCCTAATTTTTCTTCCATGGCAAGACTGTAGACTGTGTGCTCCAGGAAGGGAGGAGATTTTTAAAATCATTCCATTTTCTTGAGAAATCATGAGAGGCGGAACATGGGTAGATTTTTCTTTTTCTGAACTGTGTGTCTGAGATAGAGATAAGATTTTGATGATTGATGTAATATTGTGAAAGGAGTTTCTGTTTTTCTTTAAATAATGGTTTAGTTGTAATGTGTAAAAGAGTCTTTATGGTTTTTTATAGTTAGGGAAGGGAGGCTAGAGGTTAAACACATTAAACTTTGATAGTAATGTATTTTTCCTTCCACTAATTATGATTTTTACGTCATTTTCAGTTTTCTCTGAAATTACATTCTAATATCATTGTTTCCTTGTTACACTATCATTTCAAAAACATCTTTCAAAGCTCTAATTTTAATTCTTTCAAGAGGACGAAAGAAATATTTTTGTTTTCATTATGTAATGCAGCGTTCAACAAATGAACCTTGTGTCACCTATTGTTCTTTATTTTTTTTAAGTTTTACACATCTACATTGTATTTACGAGTAGGTTCTTGATATCTTTTTGTGCTTTTTGGTTAAAAGCAATCGCAATTAATTCATTGAATATCTCTGTCATGCCCAAAACACCAACAAGTTTTGTTTTAATATTTAAAAGTGATAATAGGATTAAATGTAATAAACAAGTATACAAATAAATTCGCTTAACTTCCTAATGCACATGTATAATTATAAAATTTAAGCACAACTCAAATGCAAATTTTCTTAATATATTTTAAACTTAAAATTGCATAGCTAAGTATATATCAACATATTATCTGATTAATCTAATTTAAATGAATGTGATTACCAATCATAAAAATGTGCAGTAAGGTAACACCATTACATCTGATTTTTTTTTAAATTACATATGGAAAACTAAAAACAAGCTATAAGACTATGCAAGCATATATACTCAAACACCATTTTATTGGCAAACCTGATTCAAAGGTTCAGCCGGGAAAGAACCAGGAAGAAAATCCGGTGTCGTTGTCATTACAACAAGGTTTTGAAATACAAATTACATAGGATTCCAATTCCAAAATTTACAATAATCAAATAAATTTCCTTCAAGTCCCTTATCAAGGGATCAACATCATTTTCTACAACACATTTCTAAGAACCGTGGAGGGAATAGAATCTGATCAGGTGACAACAAGCATGACTAAGAAACAATTCAAACAAGCATAATCATACAAGGTTTTCATAGTAGGATTCACATTAAATCAAAACTAGGGAAAGGTGGATTTTTCCAACAGGAGAAGTCAAGCACAACACCAAAATAGATGCCCAATCAGGGCTATAAACCAAGAACTTTCGTTTTTCCATTTTAACATGCCATACTCATACGGGGTTTGTGCTGACAGGTAGGGGCTCATAACACCCTACCCTTTCTCTCTCTTCTCATCCTGAGAAGAGACTCTACATTGTTGGAGTCCAACTAAAATGCCCTTTGCCGAAATTGGCCACTTTTGCCCTCTCCAAGGGTGAGTAATGCCAAAACACCCATGCAAGAACATCTCAAAATTCAAACTTAAACATGAAAGGAAATCATTCAAAATAACATGGTTTTCAAAGCTTCCCAACATACCCACAAACATACAAACATTCAAACAACAACAAGGTAGCATAAGCATGAAACAAACATGAAATCTGAAGAAGGAAGATGAGAATTCCTACCTAAACAAAGAGGTAATGAAAAATGAACCAGTTTGAGTAGAGTTTTCCCCTTCCTTGCTTCAATCTTCCAAGACTCCTCTCTAAATCTAGAGATTGGGTAACAAACTCAACTAGTCCAAGAAAAGCCTCTAAATAAGCCTCAAACTCAACCACCAAAAAAAAATAATAACTTCTTCCACCCACCTAGAAATCTAAAAGCTCCTAACTCAACCCACACTATGGTTAAACATTAAGTGGAGGTGAGGCAAGGCAACTCATGGTAACCACTTGCAATTTTCGCACAAAGGTAAAATGAGACTTTTTGAGTGGCCTAAAAAGTCAACAAAAAGGGCTTAGGGGTTGGAAAAGACCCCCAACCCATACCCATACCCCTTGGGTATAAATATTACATGATTTAAAGCCTTAGGAATAGGTTTGGAACCAAACAAAAGCTAGGAAATAATTAGGACCAACTAACAACTCTAAAAAGCAGATTAAGCACTAATCCAGATTAAGGGTGACGAAACTGGATTAAGAACCCAATTAGCAAAAGGACACTAACTGAATCTGACTTAGGTCCACAGGTTACACAGCTAACCCTAACTAGCACACTAAAGAACATTAGAAAATTCATGACTGTCAAGTGACACTATAAGAACGTAGTTACGAATATTAACATTTACCGTTCATAGAAAGATACATACATACATCTCACAATTAATTTAATTACGAACAACAAGATTTCCAAAATTAGCACATAGAGATCAGTTCTATTCTTCCATCGGATTTCTCGGCTAAAATATTTGCACACTCATTGCACACATCAGTAGTCCCGTAAAATCATATGTACATATGTATATACATATCAGAAATTCACATAAATTGAAACATATATCAATCAGGGTTTCTTTCATCCTATTTATATCCTTAATCATAAAGATTCCAAAATCAATGTGTTAATTCTACATTTTACTTAATTCATCAACATACATATACATAAAACCTTAAATGATGAATATCAAATATCTAAAAGTAACATCACACACCATGAAATAATCAATATGTTCAAGCATCAGATAATGTCTCGACATCTCGATTCATGAGTATCAAAATAAAAGTAATGCATCACTATGCTATGATGGATCGGGGAAAACTCAGAACACAATGCTTCATTTACTTAACTATTTAATTCATTTCTACTCACATTTAATCATCAGTAATCACATAATCAATATGACATATAACTTATTCATCAATTCAGATTAAATACAAGAATAATCATTGAGGTAACAAAATCAATAACATCATCATTAAGTGAAACACCTTGTATTATTGTTAGTGCAAATTTAATGTTTAAACAGTTGAGACAACATAGTCATTCTCTAATCTTTAAGTATTAAAGCATGGATGTATCTGTTGTTCTCAATTTTCATTAAGACATCTAGAAACCTACAACATCACTCCATATTAATTCAAATCTCCTACAACAGATTTGACAGAGAAATTCATATTTAATAAGTACATGCGAGGAGGGACCTTACATCCTCCCCCACTAGCCTTTGACTTCCTCCCGGAAGTCACACAACTAAAATATTCATTCTATGCTAGCCCTTATCTAGACTTATTCCAAGATTTACTCTTATTAAAAGAATGATTACTAATTAACATACATATATAGGGAGGTAACATATTTTTCTGATTACCATGTTAAAAGAGAAGTTCAATGCAAATTAGCAAAAGATAGTAACTTAATTCAAGTTAATTGTCATGAATCCCTCTGGTAGGCCCATCATATGTCAATTTTTTCAACAACATTTAGAAGAAAGTACCTTAAAATTTAAATTCAATATCAAGGATGAAACATCCAACACAAAACAAATCTGAAATCAAAGAAATAAAGAATGGCCACAATAGTGAAATTTTAATCAAGAAATAAAGACATAATGAAGAGGCAAAATAGAATTATCAATAATACATTTGGCTAACAGCCCCACATCACACTATTGGCAAAAAGAAAAGAACATTAAATATCCAAAATTTGAAATTAGACAAATATGGAAATAAATCCAATTACTTACAAAATTGACATTACTGACATAATGCGGCCATACCAAGGTCTTTGAGAAAAATGAGGAAACTTAGGTCTTCTAATAACATAGAATTTCTAACTAATTTGTTTCCAATCCTATACTTCACTTAATTTTTAGGAGAACATTTATCCATTAACAACTAATACTAGCCTAAAATGCAAAATTTTTAAACCCTATTGCAACTTTGAGCTTACTAAACTCATAATTAAATCCATAGTATAAATTAGGAAATCATTAAAATAATAATTCCCTTGATAAGATATAACATATTTCAATCATGTTCTACTATAGAGTAAAAATCTTCAAAAATATTATTAACATCTTATACTTTCCATTATAAAGACACAAACAATTTCATAAATGACAACACTATTTACTAACACTAAATTCAAATATAAACTTATAATCTTAATCTTAAAACATACGTAAACATTTTGAGATTATGACTTTTTTAACCATTTAAATAACATCAATGTACTCTTATTAAAAAAATTAATTAAACTAAATTAAAACTAAATTAAAACTAATTAAAATGTTACTAAAATACCAACATTTATCAATAATTAATTTTACTAACTAAAAAATTCAAAAAAAAAAAAAAAAAAAGTAAGAAGAACTAACTAATTCCAACATCTCATAATTAACAATTAATCTTAATTTACTAACCCAAAACCAGTTATAATTCTAACCTTTAAACATACTAAATAAAAAAAAACTAACACAAAACTAAAAACTAATCATTAACTTACACTTTCTAACAACAATTATTATCTTACACTAAATACTAACAAAAACTAACTATTAACCATAATAATAACTAACTAATTTTACCATTAACTCCTAACTTGACATCTAACACATTCCTAACCTAACCCAGCACCCCAACCCTGCTCCTCACTACCCAATAGCATCTTGTGCGGCCTCCCAAGAGGGTTGCATGCTATCCCAAAACTGACATACACTCCCTAAGACAACTCCTGCCAAAAGGTACGCTGGGTCTTTCATGTCAAGTGGAGGTTTGAGTTTGGAGGGATATAGTTTGGATTTTCTATCCAATTAAAATGAAAACAAATTCCTTCATTTCCCAAAGTCCACGTGCCAACAAAGGCCTTCTCCCATGATACTAGACCTACATACACGTTGCCCAAGGAATAAATGAGCTAACTAAGCCTGCAAGACCAGTTTCCTTGCTACGCCTTCCTAGGAACTCTTAAGATGTGAAGGTGATGTCATAGCAATTAAGGTGATCAAGGTGGGGGGTTTAGCATTTAAAACATTGCTTTTTGTTTTTTATAAAAAAAAATCCTTTACTTCACCTCCCTCTTGACATCCAACTCCACGCCTAGGGAAGTACCTTGCAGGATATTAATGCATTGGAGACTTGGAACCATGTGGAAAGGGGCAGATGAAGACTTAGGGGGAAAGGTAGTTAAGTTTAAAAGTTTGTTAGGTGAGGCCTTAGGGTAAACATAGGGTAGAAGATATTTTTTTTAATATATTTATTTATTTGGTTAAAAATCCTTTCTGATATTAATTGAATTTAGTAATGGATAAAAAAAATAGAGTCAAATAAGAATATTCTCTATTAATTTTTTTTGAATTTAACAAGCTCTCATACATTAACCAGCATCCTGTAGATGCCTATTTCGAAAAAAAAATGTATATATTTTTTTGAAACTTTTCTCTTGTTCTTATATATATATATATATATATATATATATATATATATATATATATATATATATATATATATATATATATATATATATATATATATATATATATATATATATATATATTTCTTTTTCTTTTTCTTTTTTTTAAAAAGTGTTTAAGATTTTCAAATTTCTTTATATAGCCAAAGGGGATTTTTTTTTTTGAATTATAAAATAGAGTTTTAGATGTCTTATTAACACAACAACATAGGATTATTCCCTCCTCCAATACAAGAATATGAGAGGAGATTCAATTCATGTAATTTTAAACGTCCAGACTTTACATGGACCCATTGTTGCCCAAGTGTTACAAAATTGGGCTCTAATACCAAAATATCATGTCCAAAACATCAACAAGTTTTGTTTTAATATTTAAAACTGATAATAGGATTAAATGTAATAAACAAGCATTCAAATAAATTCACTTAACTTCCTCACGCACATGTATAATTATAAAATTTAAGCACAACTCAAATGCAAATTTTCTTAACATATTTTAAACTTAAAATTGCATAGCTAAGTATATATCAACATGTTATTTGATTAATCTAATTTAAATGAATGCGATTACCAATCATAAAAATCTGCAGTAAGGTAACACCATTACATTTGATTTTTTTAAAATTACATATGCAAAACTAAAAACAAGCTATAAGACTCAATGCAAGCATATATACTCAAACACCATTTTATTTGCAAACCTAATTCAAAGGCTCGGTCGGGAAAGAACTAGGAAGAAAACCCGATGTCATTGCCATTACAACAAGGTTTTGAAATACAAATTGCATAGGATTCCAATCCCAAAATTTACAACAATCAAATAAATTTCCTTCAAGTCCCTTATCAAGTGATCAACATCATTTTTTGCAACACATTTCTAAGAACCGTGGAGGGAACAGAATCTGATCAGGTGACAACAAGCATGACCAAGAAACAATTCAAACATGCATAATCATACAAGGTTTTCACATTAGGATTCACATTAAATAAAAACTAGGGAAAGGTGGATTTTTCCAACAGGAGAAGTCAAGCACAACACCAAAATAGATGCCCAATCGGGGCTATAAACCAAGAACTTCCATTCTTCTATTTTAACATGCCATACTCATACGAGGTTTGTGCTGACAGGTAGGGGCCCATAACACCCTACCCTTTTTCTCTCTTCTTGTCCTGAGAAGAGACTCTACACTGTTGGAGTCCAACTAAAATGCCCTTTCCCGAAATTGGCCACTTCTGCCTTCTCCAAGGGTGAGTAATTCAAAAACACCCATGCAAGAACATCTCAAAATTCAAACTTAAACATGAAACGAAATCGTTCAAAATAACATGGTTTTCAAAACTTCCCAACATACCCACAAACATACAAACATTCAAACATGAACAAGGTAGCATAAGCATGAAACAAACATGAAATCTTAACAAGGGAGATGAGAATTCCTACCTGAACAAAGAGCTGATGGAAAATGAACCAGTTTGAGTAGAGTTTTCTCCTTCCTTGCTTCAATCTTCCAAGACTCCTCTCTAAATCTAGAGATTGGGTAACAAACTCAACTAGTCCAAGAAAGGCCTCTAAATAAGCCTCAAACTCAACCACCAACAAAAAATAATAACTTCTCCCACCCATCTACAAATCTAGAAGCTCCTAACTCAACCCACACTATGGTTAAACACTAAGTGGAGGTGAGGCAAGGCAACTCATGGTAACCACTTGCAATTTTCGCACAAAGGTAAAATGAGACTTTTTGAGTGGCCTCAAAAGTCAAAAAAAGGGGCTTAGGGGTTGGAAAAGACCCCCAACCCATACCCATACCCCTTGGGTATAATTATTACATGATTTAAAGCCTTAGGAATAGGTCTGGAACCAAACAAAAGCTAGAAAATAATTGGGACCAACTAACAACTCTAAAAAGTAGATTAAGTACTAATCTAGATTAAGGGTGACTAAACTCGATTAAGAACCCAATTAGCAAAAAGACACTAATTGAATCTGACTTAGGTCCAAATGTTACATAGCTAACCCTAACTAGCACGCTAAAGAACGTAAGCAAATTCACGACTGTCAAGTGACACTATAAGAACACAATTACAAACATTAACATTTACCGATCACAGAAAGATACATACATACATCTCACAATTAATTTAATTACGAACAACAAGGTTTTCAAAATTAGCACATAGAGATCAGTTCTATTTCTCCGTCAGGTTTCTCAGCTAAAATATCTACACACTCATTGCACACATCAGTAGTCCCGTAAAATCACATGTACATATGTATATACATATCAAAAATTCACATAAATTGAAACATACATCAATCAGGGTTTCTTTCATCCTACTTATACCCTTAATCATAAAGATTCCAAAATCAATTTGTCAATCCTACATTTTACTTAATTCATCAACATACATATACATAAAACTTTAAATGATGAATATCAAATATCTAAAAGTAACATCACACACCAGGAAATAATCAAATATGTTCCAGCATTAGATAATGTCTCGACATCTCGATTCGTGAGTATCAAAATAATAGTAATGTATCACTATGATACGATGGATCGGGGCGAACTCAAAACATAATTATTCAATTACTTAACTATTTAATTCATTTCTACTCACATTTAATCATCAGTAATCACATAATCATTATGACATATAACTTATTCATCAATTCAGATTAAATACAAGAATAATCATTGAGGTAACAAAATCAATAACATCATCATTAAGTGAAACACTTTGTATTACTGTTAGTGCAAATTTAATGTTTAAACAGTCGAGACAACATAGTCGTTTTCTAATATTTAAGTATTAAAGCATGGATGTATCTGTTGTTCTCAATTTTCGTTAGGACATCTAAAAACCTACAACATTACTCCATATCCATTCAAATCTCCTACAATAGATTTGACAGAGAAATTCATATTTATTGAGTACAATTTGTGGTGGATCATTAGTCCGAAGATATTTGTTTCATAGTACACAAATTTTATGTATGCATAGATAGTGTTACCTAGGGTTGCATCATTAAGGCCAATTCAATATAAAGTAAATGTGGATGAAATCAATGCAATAGTCTCTATATTGTTATTTGAAGAAATAAACAAGAATGTTGAGCCCTTCGACAATTATGAGCTAGAAAATATCAGAATGGTAATGGGTATGTGCAGGATCATGGTGTACCAAACTATGGCCTTAAGTGGCAGTGAAAAATCAGCAAATCAGGTTTATGTCAACTTGACACATAATTTTGAAGTGGTTATAGACTTTATATCAGAAAGTTGTAAGAAAATAATCTATAAGAAATTGAATTTAGTTTCTAAACTACCAGGCCTTATTAGGAGAAAAAAATAATTAATTGGTCAAAAGTTTAAATTTTAATGCAATACTAAGAAAATTTCAGGGCAAAAATAAAAAGTAGGTGTATGTCTGACCACCTTAATCAAAGTTAAATCATAATATTTTTTTAATATAATTATAAATATGAAAAGTAGACTCATGTACAGATGTGACGCATATTTTTTGATATTTTTATTCCAAATAAATAATTGACTATGAATTTTCTACCAAAACTTTTTCAGAAAAAAAAAAGTCCCGTGTCTGACCACCCTAACTAATAGAAAATTTTACCAATTTTTTTTTTTTTTTTTCTTATACTAGCCGAAGTATAGAATGTGATGCAACTTTTAGATTTAAAAAATGTTATACCGTTTGAAAGTTATAGCTATTTTTCAATCAGTGTGTCAATCAGCACTATACAATTATCTTCATTGATAATTAACTAATAAATACTTATCGAACTCAGAATTTGAGAGAAATTATATTTATGGAATCTAGAGATCGATATTAAAAAAAATTACGTTTTATTCAATTTCGATCAAAATAACATTGTCAAACGGCTACCCGAAGTCTGAGTATCACTAAAACCCTCTTCAAACACATCTTTTGGGTTGACTGGGTAGGCTTGGTATTTACCAAGCCTAATCATATATCCGATTGCAAATCTGATATCTGATTTGAAATCAGATATATGATATGTTGAGGTGGGCAAATTTAAAATCTCAACCCACTTTGAAGGGAAAATTGGGTTTAAATGTCACAACTTATTATTTCTAAATTATTTCACTTATATTACTATGTAAAAATGTATTTTAATATATTACATATATATATAATAACGTAATGTAAAGATATAAGATATAATCTAACAATATATACTAATATATTATGTTAATCTTATTACAATCTATACATATAATTTATATTATTATTATTATTACTAAATATAATAACGTAATTTATATATATATAAAATACGTATTATATATTATTATATTAATATGTATGTTATTAATATATATATAATAACGTAATATATTATATATAAATATATAATATGTATTATATATATTATTATATTAATATGTATGTTATATATATATATATATATATATATATATATATTATAACATAATATTTTCATTAAATATAATAAAGTAATACATATATATGTTATTAATCTATATATAATAACGTAATATTTTTATTAAATATAATAATGTAATATATATATAATTATATTAATATGTATGTTATTAATAGATATGTATATTATTAATATATATGAGTCAAAGGGGGTCATAGGTCAACCATTGACCCCCTTTGACACATTAGACGACAACATATGTCCCTAGGGGTGCTAAGAGCCCTAGGGACATATTACAATGGTTAATATGGGTCAAAGGGGGTCATAAAGTGACCCCTTTTGATTGATTAAATGATGATATATGTCCCTACAGGTCCTAGAACCTTGAAGGACATATTTGAATCGTTCATATGGGTCAAAGGGGGTCATAGGGTGACCTATGACCCCCTTTGACCCATTAAACGATGACATATGTCTTTAGGGGCCCTAGGACCCCTAAGGACATATTCGAATGGGTAATATGGGTCAAAAGGGGTCATAGGTCCCTTTGACCCATTAAATGACAACATATGTCCCTAGGGGTTCTAGGACCCCTAGGGACATATTCGAATAGGTAATATGGGTCAAAGGGGGTCATAGGGTGACCTATGACTTGCTTTGACCAATTAAACGAAAACATGTCTCTAGAAGTCCTAGAACCTCTAGGGACATATTAGAATGGGTAATATGGTTCAAAAGGGGTCATAGGGTGACTTATGACCCTCTTTGACCCATTAAATAACAACATATGTCGGTAGGGGTCCTCAGACCCCTAGGAACATATTCGAATGGGTCATATGGGTCAAAGGGGGTTTTGAAACATATGAACAATTCAAATATGTTGCTAGGGGTCCTAAGACCCCTAGGGACATATTTGAATCGTTCTTATGGGTCAGGGGAGTCATAGGTGACCTATGACCCCCTTTGACCCATTAAATGACGACATGTCTCTAGGGGTCCTAGCACCCCTAGGGACATATTCGAATCACTCATATGGGTCAAAAGGGGTCATAGGGTGACCTATGACCCCCTTTTGACCCATTAAAAGATGACATATGTCTCTAGGGGTCCTATAAAACCTAGGGACATATTCGAATCATTCATATGGGTCAAAGGGGGTCATAGGGTGACCTATGACACCCTTTGACCCATTAAATGATGACATATGTCCTTAGAGGACCTAGAACCCCTAGATACATATTCGAATCGTTCATATGGGTCAAAGGGGGTCATAAGGTGACCTATGACCCCCTTTGACCCATTAAATAACAACATACCCCTTTGACCCATATGAACGATTCGAATATGTCCCTAGGGGTCCTAAGAGCCCTAGGAAAATATTCGAATCATTCATATGGGTCAAAGGGGGTCATAGGGTGACCTATCATGTCCTTTGACCCATTAAACGATGACATATGTCCTTAGGGATCCTGGGACCCCTAAGAACATATTTGAATCATTCATATGGGTCAAAAGAGTCCATAGGGTGCCCTATGACCCCCTTTGATCGATTAAATGACAACATATCTCCCTAGGGGTCCTAGGGACATATTCGAATGGGCCATATGGGTCAAATGGGGTCATAGGTCACCCATGACCCCCTTTAACCCATTAAATGATGACATATGTCCCTAAGGGTCCTAAGACCCCTAGGGACATATTCAAATCGTTCATATGGGTCAAAGAGGGTCAAAGGGTGCTTTATAACACCCTTTGACCCATTAAACGATGATATATGTCCCTAGGGGTCTTAGGACCCATAAGGACATATTTGAATCGTTCATATGGGTCAAAGGAGGTCATAGGGTGACCTATGACCCCCTTTGACCCATTAAAAAATGACATATGCCCCTAGGGGTTCTAGGACCCCTAGGTACATATTCAAATGGGTACTATGGGTCAAAGGGGGTCATAGGGTGACCTATGAGTCTTTTTGACCCATTAAAAGGAAACATATGTCTCTAGGGGTCCTAGAACCCCTAGGGACATTTTCAAATGGGTAATATGGGTCAAAGGGGGTCATAGGGTGACCTATGACTCTCTTTGACCCATTAAACGATAACATATGTCGCTAGGGGTCTTCGAACCCCTAAGAACACATTCGAATGGGTCATATGGGTCAAATGGGGTCATAGGGTGACCTATGACCCCCTTTGACCTATTAAATGACAACATATGTCTCTAGGGTTCCTAGAACTCCTAGGGACATATTTGAATTATTTATATGGGCAAAAGGGTTCATAGGGTGACCTATGACCCTCTTTGACCCATTAAATGATGACATATGGACATATTCAAAGCATTCATATGCATCAAAGGGGGTCATAGGGTGACCTATGACTCCCTTTGACCCATTAGACGATGACATATGTCCCTAGGGGTTCTAAGAACCCTAGGGACATATTAGAATGGGTAATATGTGTCAAACGGGGTCATAGGGTGACCTATGACTCTCTTTGACCCATTAAATGACAATATATGTCTCTAGGGGTCCTAGAACCCCTAGGAACATATTCAATGGGTAATACGTGTCAAAGGAGGTCATAGGGTGACCTATGACCCTCCTTGACCCATTAAACGATGACATATATCGTTAGGGGTCCTCAGAACCTTAGGAATATATTCGAATGGGTCATATGGGTCAAATGGCATCTTAGGTCACCCTATGACCCCATTTGACCCATTAAATGATGACATATGTCTTTAGGGGTCCTAGAACCTCTACGGACATATTCGAATTGTTCATATGAGTCAAGGGGGGTCATAGGGTGACTTATGACCCCCTTTGACCTATTAAACGACGACATATGTCTTTAGGGGTCTTCTAACCCCTAGGGACATATTCAAATCATTCATATGGGTCAAAGGGGGTCATAGGGTGACCTATGACTCTCTTTGAGCCATTAAAGGATGACATATGTCCCTAGGGATCCTAGGACCCCTAGGGATATATTCGAATCATTCATATGGGTCAAAGGGGGTCATAGGATGATGTATGACCCCCTTTGACCTATTAAACGATGACATATGTCACTTGAGGTCCTTGGACCCCTAGGAACATATTCAAATGGGTCATATGGATCAAAGGGGGTTATAAGGTGACCTATGACCCCATTTGACCCATTAAACGATGACATATGTCTCTAGGGGTCCTATAACCCCTAGGGACATATTCGAATTGTTCATATGGGACAAAGGGGGTCATAGGGTGACCTATGACCCCCTTTGACCCATTAAATGATGACATATGTCTCTAGGGGTCCTAGGACCCCTAGGGATATATTCGAATCGTTCATATGTTTCAAAGGGGGTCATAGGGTGCCCCATGACCCCCTTGGACCTATTAAATGATGACATATGTCGTTAGAGGTCTTCGAACCCATAGGAACATATTCGAATGGGTAATATGGGTCAAAGAGGGTCATAGGGTGACCTAATACCCCCTTTGACACATTAAACGATGACATATGTCTTTAGGGGTCCTAGAACCCCTAGGGACATATTTGAATTGTTCATATGGGTCAAAGGGGGTCATAGGGTGACCTATGACCCCCTTTTGACCCATTCAAAGATGACATATGTCTCTAGGGGTCCTATAAAACCTAGGGACATATTCGAATTATTCATATGGGTCAAAGGGGGTCATAGGGTGACCTATGACACCCTTTGACCCATTAAATGATGACATATGTCCTTAGGGGACCTACAACCCCTAGGGACATATTTGAATCGTTCATATGGGTCAAAGGGGGTCATAAGGTGACCTATGAGCCCCTTTGACCCATTAAATAACAACATACCCCTTTGACCCATATGAACGATTCGAATATGTCCCTAGGGGTTCTAAGAGCCCTAGGAAAATATTCGAATCATTCATATGGGTCAAAGGGGGTCATAGGGTGACCTATCATGTCCTTTGACCCATTAAACGATGACATATGTCCTTAGGGATCCTGGGACCCCTAAGAACATATTTGAATCATTCATATGGGTCAAAAGAGTTCATAGGGTGCCCTATGACCCCCTTTGATCGATTAAATGACGACATATCTCCCTAGGGGTCCTAGGGACATATTCGAATGGGCCATATGGGTCAAAGGGGGTCATAGGTCACCCATGACCCTCTTTAACCCATTAAATGATGGCATATGTCCCTAAGGGTCCTAAGACCCCTAGGGACATATTCAAATCGTTCATATGGGTCAAAGAGGGTCAAAGGGTGCTTTATGACACCCTTTGACCCATTAAACGATGACATATGTTCCTAGGGGTCTTAGGACCCATAAGGACAAATTTAAATCGTTCATATGGGTCAAAGGAGGTCATAGGGTGACCTATGACCCCCTTTGACCCATTAAAGAATGACATATGCCCCCAGGAGTTCTAGGACCCCTACGTACATATTCAAATAGGTACTATGGGTCAAAGGGTGTCATAGGGTGACCTATGACTCTTTTTGACCCATTAAACGACAACATATGTCTCTAGGGGTCCTAAAACCCCTAGGGACATATTCAAATGGGTAATATGGGTCAAAGGGGGTCATAGGGTGACCTATGACTCTCTTTGACCCATTAAACGATAACATATGTCGCTAGGGGTCTTTGAACCCCTAAGAACACATTCGAATGGGTCGTATGGGTCAAACGGGGTCATAGGGTGACCTATGACCCCCTTTGACCTATTAAATGACAACATATGTCTCTAGGGTTCCTAGAACTCCTAGGGACATATTTAAATTATTTATATGGGCAAAGGAGTTCATAAGGTGACCTATGACCCTCTTTGACCCATTAAATGATGACATATGGACATATTCAAAGCATTCATATGGGTCAAAGGGGGTCATAGGGTGACCTATGACTCCCTTTCACCCATTAAATGATGACATATGTCCCTAGGGGTTCTAAAACCCCTAGGGACATATTAGAATGGGTAATATGGATCAAAGGGGGTCATAGGGTGACCTATGACTCTTTTTGACCCATTAAATGACAACATATGTCTCTAGGTGTCCTGGAACTCCTAGGGACATATTCAATGGGTAATATGGGTCAAAGGAGGTCATAGGGTGACCTATGACCCTCCTTGACCCATTAAACGATGACATATATCGCTAGGGGTCCTCAGAACCTTAGGAATATATTCGAATGGGTCATATGGGTCAAATGGCATCTTAGGTCACCCTATTACCCCATTTGACCCATTAAATGATGACATATGTCTTTAGGGGTCCTAGAACCTCTAGGGACATATTCGAATTGTTCATATGAGTCAATGGGGGTCATAGGGTGACTTATGACCCCCTTTGACCTATTAAACGATGACATATGTCTTTAGGGGTCCTCTAACCCCTAGGGACATATTGAAATCATTCATATGGGTCAAAGGGGGTCATAGGGTGACCTATGACTCTCTTTGAGCCATTGAACGATGACATATGTCCCTAAGGATCCTAGGACCCCTAGGGATATATTCGAATCATTCATATGGGTCAAAGGGGGTCATAGGGTGATGTATGACCCCCTTTGACCTATTAAATGATGACATATGTCACTTGAGGTCCTTGGACCCCTAGGAACATATTCAAATGGGTCATATGGATCAAAGGGGGTCATAAGGTGACCTATGACCCCATTTGACCCATTAAACGATGACATATGTCTCTAGGGGTCCTATAACCCCTAAGGACATATTCGAATTGTTCATATGGGACAAAGGGGGTCATATGGTGACCTATGACCACCTTTGTCCCATTAAACGATGACATATGTCTCTAGGGGTCCTAGGACCCCTAGGGATATATTCTAATCGTTCATATGTTTCAAAGGGGGTCATAGGGTGCCGTATGACCCCCTTTGACCCATTAAATGATGACATATGTCGTTAGAGGTCTTCGGACCCATAGGAGCATATTCGAATGGGTAATATGGGTCAAAAAGGGTCATAGGGTGACCTAATACCCCCTTTGACACATTAAACGATGACATATGTCTTTAGGGGTCCTAGAACCCCTAGGGACATATTCGAATTGTTCATATGGGTCAAAGGGGGTCATAGGGTGACCTATGACCCCCTTTGACCCATTAAATGATGACATATGTCTTTAGGGGTCCTATAACCCCTAGGGACATATTCAAATCGTTCATATAGGTCAAAGGGGGTCATAAGGTGACCTATGACACCCTTTGATCCATTAAACGATGACATATGTCCCTAGGAGTCCTAGGACCCCTAACGACATATTCGAGTCGTTCATATTGGTCAAATGGGGTCATAGGGTGACCTATGACCCTCTTTGTCCCATTAAACAAGGACATATGTCTCTAGGGGTCCGATAACCCCTAAAGACATATTCAAATCATTCATATTGGTCAAAGGGGGTCATAGGGTGACCTATGACACCCTTTGACCCATTAAACGATGACATATGTCCTTAGGGGTCCTGAGACCCCTAAGGACATATTCAAATTGTTCATATGGGTCAAAGGGGGTCATAGGGCACACCCCCTTTGACCTATTAAATAATGACATATGTCTCTGAGGGTCCTAGGGACATATTCGAATGGGCCATATGGGTCAAAGGGGATCATAGGGTGACCTATGACCCCCTTTGACCTATTAAATGATGACATATAAGATCCCTAGGGACATATTCGAATCATTCATATGGGTCAAAGTGGGTCATAGGGTGCCTTATGACACCCTTTGACCCATTAAACAATGACATATGTCCCTAGGGGTCCTAGGACCCATAGGGACATATATGAATTGTTCATATTGGTCAAAGGGGGTCATAGGTCCTTTGACCAATTAAACGATGACATATGTCCCTATCGGTTTTAAGAGCCCTAGAGACATATTCAAATTGGTAATATGGGTTAAAGGGGGTCATAGGGTGACCTATGAGTCTCTTTGACCCATTAAACAACAACGTATGTCTCTAGGGGTCCTAAAACCCTTAGGGACATATTTGAATGGGTAATATGGGTCAAAGGGGGTCATAGGGTGACCTATGACCCTCTTTGAGCCATTAAACGACAACATATGCTGCTAGGGGTCCTCGGACCCCTATGAACATATTCGAATGAGTCATATGGGTCACCCTATGACCCCCTTTGACCCATTAAATGATGACATATGTCACTAGGGGTCCTCGGATCCCTAGGAACATATTTGAATGTGTCATATGGGTCAAAGGGAAAAATAGGGTGACCTATGACCCCCTATGACCATTAAACGACAACATATGTATCTAGGGGTCCTAGAACCTCTAGGGACATATTCAAATTGTTTATATGGGTCAAAAGAGGTGATAGGGTGACTTATGACCCCCTTTGACCCATTAAACGATGACATATGTCACTAGGGGTCCTATAACCTCTAAGGACATATTCGAATCATTCATATGGGTCAAAGGGGGTCATGGGGTGACCTATAACACCCTTTGACCCATTAAAAGATGACATATGTCCCTAAGGGTCCTAGGACCCCAAGAGATATATTTGAATCATTTATATGGGTCAAAGGGGGTCATAGAGTGACCTATGACCCCCTTTGACCCATTAAATGATGACATATGTCGCTAGAGGTTCTTGGACCCATAGGAACATATTCGAATGGGTCATATGGGTCAAAGCGGGTCATAGGGTGACCAATGACCCCTTTTGACGCATTAAATGATGACATATGTCTCTAGGGGTCCTAGAACCCCTAGGGACATATTCGAGTTGTTCATATGGGTCAGAGGGGGTCATAGGTCACCTTTAACCTATTAAATGACGACATATGTCTCTAGAGATCCTATGACCCCTAGGGACATATTCAAATTGTTCATATGGGTCAAAGGGGGTCATAGAGTGACCTATGACACCTTTGGACTCATTAAACATCGACATATGTTCCTAGGGGTCCCAGAACCGCTAGGGACATATTCAAATTATTCATGTGTGTCAAAGGGGGTCATAGGGTGACCTATGACACCCTTTGACCAATTAAATGATGACATAACATATTCGAATTGTTCATATGGGTCAAAGGGTGTCATAGGGTGACCTATGACTCCCTTTGACCTATTAAACGATGACATATGTCTCTAAGGGTCCTATAACCCCTAGGGACATATTCGAATCGTTCATATGAGTCAAAGGGGGTCATAGGGTGACCTATGACACCCTTTGACCCATTAAACGATGAAATATGTCCTTAGGGGTCCTAGGACCCCTAAGGACATATTCGAATCATTCATATGGGTCAAAGGGAGTCATATGGTGCCCTATGACCCCCTTTGACCCATTAAACGATGACATATGTCCCTAAGGGTCCTAGGGACATATTCGAATGGGCCATATGGGTCAAAGGGGGTCATAGGGTGACCTATGGCTCTCTTTGACCCATTAAACGATAACATATGTTGCTAGGGGTCCTCAGACCCCTACGGACATATTCAAATCGTTAGTATATATACTGGTTAAGAAATGAAAGGATATATACAGTATTGATACTATTTTATGATAATAATAATAATAATATAAATAAACACTAAATATTTACAGTATTATATCTATAGTAATAATATTAATACTATATATTAATATTACTATATATTAATACTATTATATATTAATACTATTGATACTTTATATTAATACTATTATACTATTAATACTATTATATATTAATACCACTATACTATTAGCTTAGTAATAAACCAAAGTCGAAAAATTATATCAAGCTTTGATTTTGATAATATTAATATAATTATGGAAAAAGATGGAAATTATAGCAAGTTTTCCTTCCAAAAATTCACTTTGCAATATCGGATATCCAATTTTATTGGCACCGATTCCCAATAATTTCCTGTCCCTGTAGACTCGACAACATCACTTTTCCATTTTTTTTTTCACGAGTTTTGAAAAAAATAGCGTTTTGGGGCCCAACTAATTAAAAAAATTTCAAAAATATAACCTTAGGTGTTCGAATTTGTCATCTAAATGGGGAGTAGCAGTCGTCAAAAGGATAAACGCAAAAGGAAGATATCCAATGAAGACATTGCGACATATAGAGAAAGGGACAAAATGGAACACTGAAGAAAAAGACAAGGTATGCTGAATATCAGTCAAGTTGACGATCAATTAATGGAAGGTGAAACCATAGGATCAGATAATGAATATGTACATTTGGGGAATGAAAATGTACCTATTGAAAATGATACTGCCAAAATTGAAAATTTGGAGAATGAAAATTTTGAAGAAGAAATGCCACCAAGTCATAATCCAAATTGCATAATTGACCATGTCGAAGATGACAGTGCACAGGAACCTAATGCACAAGAACCTTACGTATCTCCTAATTATAATCGGCATGAAGGTTCTAAAACACCAAAATGGATAATTGAAATTGATGAAACGATTATTGCTAGTTTGGAAGGAAAAAAATTAGAAAGAACTATTTGGTTATGGGCTTCAAGACTATATCAGATGTTTTTCGGCAACAAGATAGTGGTAGAGCAATGTCAGCTTTTCATGTACTTATTAAAGATGCAAAAGATGAGACCTATGCTTTCCAAATTGAAGATTCGTGTTAGTAAAAAGTTGGAAAGAAATGCCATTATCGTGAAAAATCTTTTCAGTGCTCTCAATAGCATTGGAAAAAATAGCAGAGAGAAGGATAATAAAGCTGCTCGAAGGGTCATTACAACCTCTTTGGTAAGTCATCATTTGAGAAAGGGTAGATATATGAGACAAACTTGTATTGATTTGAATTTAAATCATACTACTTTGAGAAGAGCACTTAGTCGACGAGAGAAAATTGATGATCCTCTTCAAAATGAAACATGGGCATTTGGTGGGAGACTTCCACATTTTTATAAGAAGCTATTCGACGATGTGAAGGAAGAAATTACACAATTTTGACACTCTAACTCACGAGTATCACCCAATGCTAAAGATGTCTTAAAGTTGAGAATTGGCATCAGAGATCGCACGCCACATCCTAAACACCATTTAGAAGTAAGTCAAACTATGTTGTTCAAACAATTTAGAGAGAGCCATCCAAGTCTTCATATATCACAAAGGACTTTTGAATCTTTGAAGCCATTTTATTGTTTGCCACTCAAAATTTGAAATACATGATGTTGCAAATATCATATTGAGTTTTTCTATGCACCATGAATTATTACGCTCCATCCATTCTACTTTGCATAGTAAAGAAATGTTGGAGGATTGTGGGGCTAGTGGGCTTCCAAAATCATCAAGAGACTTGCTAGATTAACTCTTATGTCATAGAGTTGATGGTTGTTCCTTTTATAGAAATGCTTGCTTAAATGAGAAGTGTTCAGAATGTGGTGGCTTATCCAAGTTTGACACATGTTTCCATGAGGGGTGTGAGCAAGATCTTGGAAAGACAATACTAAAAAAAAAGGTATATGAAAGAGAGCTCTAGATTTGAATTGGTTGGAAAAGATATCAGTGTGGCTAATTTTATTTCAAATTTCAAGGCAAATCTTTTTTACAAGTATGCAAGACATAGTCACAGGTCTCAGTGGTTGGATCAACAATTTAGAACATGTAAGGAGACTTTTCCCATTGGCACTATTATATTAGTTATTGATTTTGCTGAGAACTACACATTGCAACCTAAAAATGAGACACAATCTCAGTATTACACCTCCATTCAAATTGCAATTTTTGTTCACATAACATATAGACATGCCCCTGATAGTGCAAAAGATAATCGAAAGATTATTAGAGAGTATCATTTTTATATGAGTGATGATACATCTCACTCTCACGAGTTTGTGCAACATTATTTTGAGATTTTTTTTGATTTCTTACATGAGCATGAAATTGCTATGGATAGTCATATCATTTGGTCAGATAACTATACAGGTCAATTCAAGAATGCTCACATATTTTATTGTTTGTGTAAGATGCACGTAGAGAGAGGGGTGCCTCATATTTGGAGTTTTTTTGAGTTTGGCCATGGAAAAGGGGAACATGATGGAGCAGAGGCATGTGTGAAGAGAGCTCTAGTTAAGAAGCAACTAAAAATTTCAACAAAAAAGCTTCTTGATGCTCGTAGCATTGTTGATTCGTGTAGTTTAGCATTATCATAGGGGGGGACTCTTGATTCAGTGGTACGTAGGTTCTTTTGGTTGGTTGAGGAAGGGTCCATAGGTGATAGATCAGATTGTGCTACAGTGAGAGATTCATCAAAAATGCATTCATTTTGGAGCTCTAATTCTAGTACATGGACCATTTGGACATGACAACTAGCTTGTTTTTGTCGTACTTGTTTTCAGTGTGATTGGGATCATTGTGAGTCAAGTGAGTGGGTGTACACATGGGCTCCACATTATCTTACTCCATTGTCTATCATACCCTCTATCAAAAATGATGACATGGAAAGTTTACTTCAGCATAACCATCTATGAGATCTACTTCAGCCAGGACATGTCTTTGCATTGGTTGCACCACAGGGGAATGATGAAAAATCTGATTATTGGTTAGCACGTTGTGTAAGAGGAAAACAAAAACTTGCATAAATGATCACAGATGATGATGGATTCACGTATCCTATTGGTTCAGTGGTTGTTGCTGGAACATGGCTGCGGACATACATGCTTAGAAGGAACGAAATTCTTGCATTCGAAGACTATCAGAAGCACAAAGTAATTCTCATATATTCACATCTTATTATAGCAACAAATGTAAAGTTATTGAAGCATCAAGGAAGACCAAAAGTAAAAGAAATTTTTACTATTGCTAATGCTGATCATGAAGCCCTGTTGGAGACCCTAAAATAGAGAGAGGACCCTATTGGAATACTCAACTATATATATATACTTCTTATGTTATTTTCTTCATACTAATTTAATGAATTGATGATTATCTTGTTTAATACAATAAGTTACTAATTTTTTTATGATATTGGAATGTAGGTGCATCATGAAGAGTTGGAGGGGGGTGGTATTGGGGAGAATTTCTAAAATTTATGATGTATTATGATGTAAAATGTGTAGTTTTTTGTATATGATTTTTTTATTTTGGTAGGTTCTTTGTAAGGAATTATAAGAGGAAGATATTGAATAAGTTCTTCCAAATCATATTTGCATGTGATACAGGGCTATAACGACAATTTTAAGAGCATTTATAACTATATGAAAGATAATTGCATGCAGATATCTTATTACAAATTTAGTTTTTTCCTTATTCGACATAAAGCTGACATTATGATTATTAAAACTATTTTTATCAAACTGATCAAATAAGAAAAATCTAGAAAGTACGGATGAAAAATTAGAATACTTGATTTCTTCCATTTTGCAACCAATCATAGCATTTGAAAGCATAAAGAGTCATAATATTGTATAATGTTTTGAAAGACTTTCATATTGAAAAGTTGTATGAAGCACATTTGGGATAAGCCATGAAATCCATGAAAGAAGATAGCATGTAGGATAAGCAATTAAAGCCAATAAGCAAGATAGCACATGCATAATGACATGATATGATGTTGGATATGAAGGCTATGAGTGGATGAGAAAGTAAAATAGGTTATGCATGGTTAGCTTGATTTTCTTTTAGTTGTAGCCCTTGAGGGTACACATGGTCTATATGGAAAGAATTATGTTCTTTGTTTGGTGGAGGCATTTTTGAAAGCTTTGACACTTTAGGAGGTTCATTAGTGTTATAAGAAGTGAAGGTGTCAAGGAAATCATCACTTGACATAGGTTCATCAGCATGATCTTGTGACACATGAGTCATTAGAGGTATCAACAATCCCATCATAAATTAGATTTTGGATTTTATGTTTCAACACTATGGAATCTTTAGTTTTATAAAAATTTCTTCCATGGAGATTAATTTAAGAATGCCCTGTGTGTATGTAAAGGTCTTAAGGGAGATTAATTTAAGAATGCAATATTCTCCTCTAACCTTTTCTCAAGTTTAGAATTGATTTCTATCATGTGCTTAGAGAGATGAAGGTAAGAAAGATTATTTGTCTCTTCTAGCTCTTTGTATTGAACATAAAGAAAGAGAGATGACAAGTGAACAAATTTAAGTGTAGTCAATAGATCAAGGAAACCATTTAGTGAAAGAAATTCTTAGTTTGCATATCATAGACCATGAAGTTAGAAAATACCAATAGCTCTAAGACCAAAGAGCCATTTTAAGCATGTTCAAGCAATAGAGACATAGAAAATCAAAATTAATTTATGAAACTCCCCTTAGCAAAAAATGCAAACAAATATTTGCATTTGACGTTTTGACTTGGTTGAAAAAGTTTGACAATAATTGATAATATTGCAAGCTTTATGTTCAAAAGTAATTTTTTTTCCAAGAAAGATAATGACACGTGGAGTAGTCTTCAAACAATCAAGCAAGGCACAAAGGAACCTTTCATGATACAAGTCAAAGGGGTCAACCTTTCTTGACAACTTTTCAAAATCTAACTCCTAATGGCTACAAGTCAGTGCCATTAGCTCTGAGTGGGTGGGTGAACCATAGTGACACCCTTGTTCCAACCACGTAGACCCTCTATTGTTCGTGGCCACCCCATACCGAGGAGTCTCCAAGGTGCTCTAAGTGCATTTTGAGGTCGATCTTTCGAGGGTCATAACTCAGAGCTTGTGAGGGCTATCGATGAAATATTGAATGCTACAGGACAGTAATACTAAGGCCTAAAATAACCTATCTCATTTTTGAGAGATCACATTCTGTTTGGATTCATCACAACAATCTCGCTCGATGCCAAAATTCGAAGTGTGCCTCAGTTCATAGGTGCACCACAGCGTAACTTTGAAACCATTGATCTTGGCATCTAAGCATCAGTTCCATTAACTCCGAATGGGTGGGTGAACCCTAGTCACACCCTTGTTTTGGCCACAAAGACCATCCATCATTTGCGGCCACCCCGTACTGAGGAGTCTCCAAGGTGCTCTAAGTGCATTTTGAGGTCGATCTTTTGAGGGTCTTAACTTAGAGCTCATGAGGGCTATTGATGAACTGTCAAATGCTACAGGACGGTGATATTGAGGCCTAAAATAACCTATCTCATTTTTGAGAGATCACATTCCATTTGGATTCAACACAGTGATCTTGCTCGATGCCAAAACTCATAGTGTGCCTTAGTTCATAGGTGCACCACAGCGTAACTTTGAAACCACTGAACTTGGCATCGAATCGTCAGTGCAATTAGCTCTAGATGGGTGAGTGAACCCTAGTCACACCCTTGTTTTGGCCATGAAGACCATCCATCATTTGCGGCCACCCCGTACCAAGGAGTCTTCAAGGTGCTCTAAGTGCATTTTGAGTTCAATCTTTCAAGGGTCATAACTCAAAGCTCATAAGGGCTATCAATGAACAGTCAAATGATATAGGATGATGATACTGAGGCCTAAAATAACCTATCTCATTTTTGAGGTATCACATTCTGTTTGGATTCAGCACAGCAATCTCACTCGATGCCAAAACTCGCAGTGTGCCTTAGCTCATAGGTGCACAACAGCGTAACTTTGAAACCGCTGATCTTGGCATCGAATCGTCAGTGGCATTAGCTCCGGATGGCTGAACCCTAGTCACACCCTTGTTCTGGCCATGAAGACCATCCATCATTTGCGGCCACCCCGTTCCGAGGAGTCTCCAAGGTGCTCTAAGTGCATTTTGAGGTCGATCTTTCGAGGGTCATAACTCAGAGCTCAGGAGGGCTATCGATGAACTGCCAAATGCTACAGGATGGTAATATTGATGCCTAGAATAACTTATCTCATTTTTGAGAGATCACATTCCCTTTGGATTCAGCACAGTGATCTCGCTCGATGCCAAAACTCGCAGTGTGCCTCAGTTCATAGGTGCACCATAGCCTAACTTTGAAACTACTAATCTTGGCATCAAATCATCAGTGCCATTAGCTTTGGATGGGAAGGTGAACCCTATTCACACCATTTTTATGGCCATGAAGACCATCCATCATTTGCGATCACCCTGTACCGAGGAGTCTTCAAGGTGCTCTAAGTGCATTTTGAGGTCGATCTTTCGAGGGTCATAACTCAAAGCTCATGAGGGATATCAATGAACTGTCAAATGCTACAAGACAATGATACCGAGGCGTAAAATAACCTATCTCATTTTCAAGAGTTCACATTCTATTTGGATTCAGCACAGTGATCTCGCTCGATGCCAAAACTCGCAGTGTGCCTTAGTTCATAGGTGCACCACAGCGTAACTTTGAAATCGCTAATCTTGGCATCGAATCGTCAATGCCATTAGCTCTGGATGGGCGGGTGAACCCTAGTCACACCCTTTTTTTGGCCATGAAGACCATCCATCATTTGCGGCCACCCCATTCTGAGGAGTCTCCAAGGTGCTCTAAGTGCATTTTGAGGTCGATCTTTCGAGGGTCATAACTCAGAGCTTAGGAGGGCTATCGATGAACTTTCAAATGCTACAGGATGGTAATACTAAGGCCTAAAATAACTTATCTCATTTTTGAGAGATCACATTCTGTTTGGATTCAGCACAACAATCTCGCTCGATGCCAAAACTCGAAGTGTGCCTCAGTTCATAGGTGCACCAACATAACTTTGAAATGGCTGATCTTGGCATCAAATCATCAGTCCCATTAGGTTTGGATGGGCAGGTGAACCCTAGTCACACCCTTGTTCTGGCCATGAAGACCATCCATCATTTGCGGCCACCCCGTACCGAGGAGTCTTCAAGGTGCTCTAGTGCATTTTGAGGTCGATCCTTCGAGGGTCATAACTCAAAGCTCGTGAGGGCTATCAATGAACCGTTAGAGGAGACAAGTTTGTAAGGATGGAGTGGCTTAGTTTTTTTGCTAAAATAAGTTAGTGGGAAGGCTTTATTAGAGGGTCTTGGCCAAACAAGTGGGGTGTTTGCCGACTCTCTAATTTTAGAGACAGGTAGGTTTTGGAGGGAGATTAGGGGAGCTCTACTACAACTGTCCTTACCCTAGCTTGGACCAAGGTTGGTATCTCAAACTTGCTTCTTTTCCATTTATTTCTTTTAGCATGGTTAAGAAAATATGCAAGTGTGGAGTTTATCAATGGAGTATGCATTGCATTACATTGTGGAGTAGCATTCATGTGAGTGCTTGAATGGTGTTCATTCCATGTAGATTAGTATGACACCATTGTGCATCTTGTTGTATTGTGTGGAGTATTGTGAGTATGAGGTTTGGATTTCACATATTTCCTTGTTGTATTATGGGTGTTGATATTGTGTTGTGAAAATGTGATGTACTCTTGAAAATTTCTTTTTTTATTTCTACTTGGTTTTGTTTTCTTTTTTTGTGCTTGAGTATTGTTATGGGCATGGGACTTACGCTTACCCTTGTGGGAAGGGAAGAGAAGTCTAGGGTGAAGGGCTTAAGTTGGGTTTGAAAAATGTATTGAGAACCTTGGAGTATGGGCTCCATTGTATGCCATAACATTTCATATCTTGCTCGGGGTGATAAAGAAAGTATGGTGTAGAAAGGAAGTTTGAGGAGTTACAGCTGATGGTAGTGGGTTTGGAGGAGGAAATGTGGAGGCTCGGTTTATTTATGATAGCACTGAGAGGGCATGGAATTTGCTGAATTATGATAGCCTCGAGAGGGCATGAAATTTTTTTATTGCAAATATGGTTTGGTATGGCAAGTCTCCATTTTAGAACACACCTTCACCCTATGTTTATGGTTCCATCTGTGAAGCCATTGTGAAATAGCCTTGGGGGGAAATTGTTCAAGTTTGAAATGTAATGTTTATGCATTGAAAGATTGTCTGTGTATCCCAGTTTGAGCATTGTTCCCTAGTGCAAGGGTGGTCTCTTTGAGGCCTATGGTTGGGTGGAAAGCACCCATGGCCCTTGTTATTTTGTTGTGTTGCATATGCAGATTTGTGTCCAAGGGAGCAATGGAAATGGCTTGGAATGATCATCTTACAGATTGATGTTGGATGAGAAAACTTGACATTGTGCCCTCATTTGTGAAGGAGGATTCACCAGCTTGTTCATGTTCTCAATGATCATGTTGGATAATGTTCATGCTACTCATTGTCCATATCTTTCAATGTCCATGTTCCTTATGATTTTGAAAAGTCCCTTATGTTGCCCCATTGTGATGGAAGGAGATTGTATCATTGTTACCTAATGTACATGTAGAAGAAATAATTGATAAGGTTGTATATGCATGTTTCATTTGGAGTTTATATTTTTTATGAAAGCATTGGTACGAGTCACAGATTTGCTTTGACATCATTGTTATCATTTGAAAATGTGAAAGAAATTTTTCTCCTTGTGGTATTGTAAATGACTAGTCAATAATAACAATCCATAGATTTTATGTGATACCATTGATTGTATAAATTTAAAACTTAGTAGATTGCTTACAATCTTGTTGTGCACTCACTAATTTGGAAGGAAAATTTTATGTTCATATCACATGCATGGATAACATTGATTTTAATTACCAAGCTTAATGCAATTATAAGCAAGGAAATCATCAAATTAATTTTATGATATAACAAAATGAAGTTTGTTGTAAGAGAAGACATAGTAAAATCTATGAGATACATTGTTGTAGGCATGCATTTTCCTCTCTAGAAAATGTATGGTAAAGGCAAATAAATCCCTTCCTTAATACAGAGCAATAAAATATTAAAGAATATTCCCAGATTCTAGACTGCTATCCAATAAAAATAAAAATAATAATAGCATATAGAGACTAATGAGTGTCCTAGAATAATATATTTTCTAAGTGACAGAATGGTACACATTACAATCTTGTGACCTCTAAGTCACATCCAACACTCAAATAATAAATTAGTAATTAAATAAATAAAGGCATATTAGTGTGCATGTTAGAGAATATGACAAATTTAAATATTTAACTCAAAAATAAAATAAAAGCCAAGATTGATTGGATGTACATATAATAGGGTTAATATGAAGTAAGTTGTTGGGATGATGGGATTGGAGAATCAAGGATAAGGATGGATGGTGGATTAAAATAATAACTCAAATCTAGTTTTATCTAGTCAATAAAGCACATTGATACATTGATACATATATGTCAAAACGACAAGGTATGTTATATACAAACCTTATTTATACGCTTGCACCTAATCCTTGCATAAAAAATTCATCTAACAAATTTAAATTGACACACTCAATATGATGGTGTAGTAGGATGTGTTTAAATATAGATCGTGAATTATTATTGAGTTAAGTACTTTGAATTGGCCCTTAGACTTACTAAGAGTTCCTCATTTTATGTGCTTACTAATTCGTACTATGAAACTACTTTGAATCTTAACATGCTTTGATAATAATAATATTGATAGTGAGAAAGTGAGCTTATGGTGAATAGTTAGATGTAATAATGTAAAAAGTAAATGTAATAGTATAGTAATTATAGTAATTAAAATGGTAAATGTAAAAGCATGGTAATGTAGCTAGATTAGTTAGTAGTTGATGAGCTAGATAGTTAGTAATTGTCTTTTGTTAGAGTGAGTTTAATTTATGTATTGAAATAGTAATTTTTGTGTTTAGAAAACTGTAGTGAGTGCTAGTTTGGTGAGGAAGAAATGTTGATAGAATGCATAAGGATGACTAAATAGAGTAAAGAGGGAGAAAATGACTCAGTATTGGTCCAATCTTTGAGAGGACCTGTAACCAGTAAGATATGGATGCAAGCACATGATATACATTTGGCACATAAAACAAATTGTTTATTCCACAAGTTGTGTAACTAATGTGTTGAATGATGGATACTATCAATGCAAGTGGCCCCTTCTCCATCATGTAGAATTCTAAGCTACCTTTGGGGCATATCTTTTCTAATTTCCAATGGTTAGATCCGATATAGTGTGGGAGATAAGTGCACATTTTCTTATTTGACTAAGGGTGCTCATGTGATGAGTACTAAATCTAAATTCTCTAGATACACGTGTTTAATCGATTAAGATATACAAAACTTCCACACCATATAGTAATTGTCACATTAATATATATTGTAATGATTAATGAATGTGTGTACATTGGTAATGAGGATAATAAGTAATTCTGATCCCCTTCCCTTATATGCTATAATCATGACCTAGTCCATATGATACAACCGACAGACCCTAATAGAATATTAGTATCAGAGGCTTGTTAGGATATGAATTACCTCACTAATTTATGAGTGTTGTATCTTGAACTTTCTCGTTTGACTCGTGACGCTAACTTGAACTAGACTATCATCCAATCTATTTGAAAACCACCTGTGACTAAACTGTTAACACATTCACACTATCCACATGAGTCTTGAACTCCTATTCAATGATAACCTTGTTTTACAATATGTAATTTCTTATGCGACTTCATAAGCTACAAAAAAAAAAAAATTGTTGTGTTTTTACTAGTAAAATTTAGGGCATGACACATCATCCACGATAAATTGAACAATACTAGATACTAAATTAATATGTATATCATTGTGCACGTAAATGACAAAAATATATATCAAAATACATGTATCCATAGACAAAATTTTACACAAATATATATCAAAGATCATGTATCCATAGACAAAGTACTCATATATATATATATATATATATATACATAGGTCCATATACAAAATGTGGCTGATCTTGCCATCAGAATGTGTATAATATCAATGTTTTTGTATACAATGTGGCATATGCCATGTCAAAATGTTTCATGATGCATCCTATGAAAACTATACTATCCTAGGGTGTTGGTGGATGATCAAAATGTAGCCTCTTCACTGCACTAGGTGCATTGGATGCCTCCTACATAAACAAAAAAGGAAAACCCAAAGTTAGACTACTAAATTTATATGATGCTATGTATCTAACATTGAATTACTCAAATGCATAATGATCTTTCACATAATGGAGATTAATACTATCAAAATTTCACAATAAATACCTCTCTCGTCGATCTCCTGTGCTAGTCAGGAGTCCTCTCGTATGCCCTCGACAATGCTAGTACCTCTCTGATTGTGGGCTGTATATGTTCAAATACCTTTGTCAGATGAATCTACAATTTAAACTATAAAATTATAATTCATAGAATGCTAAATTTATAACATATTTAATCATGAATTCAAACTAAAACTTACTATTGTAGGCTCCTCCTTAGGAGTGAGTGGCTGTGTCATCAAATCTACATAACTGCCCTGTCGAACCTCGTGTACACTAGGAGTCTCCTATGAGATACAAAATAGTAGTTGTTAATATCACAAAAATTAGTTTTGAATTTATTTATGAAGATAAGTGAGGCAGGAGCATCCCATGCTCATCAGGGGAACATTGAAGATCCAAGGCATTACAGAGGTCATGGAACATCTCTTGAAGTCAATTGGGCAATCCTTGCACCAATTATGGCTCATGGAAGCATACAAAGTTATAATGTTGGACTCATATGTGGAAAAAAGTTGTAATTGGGCAAAAGATAGGATTTTAGGATTTCATATGGTAGATGAGTCATTTGATAGGTTCATGTAGGTTGTCATGATCATATCTTGTCGTTAGACAAGTCAAAACATTCTAGAATTGAGTTTTGGGGTTTGAAAAAGCAGGCCCTAGTTTTTAAGCCATTTTAAGGAGGGTTTTGAAGTTTGGGTGTTTAGGAGTGTGACCAAGACCTATAATCTTGAAAATCCTTAGTGTGTTGGTCCCTTAGTTGAAGCCTTGGCATGTCTAATTCCTCCTTGTGTGTCCCAGAGTTGAAAGGTACATAAGTGGTCTTTAGAGATTTCTTGGTGAGGAAAGAAAGAGAATCAGTGAGTTGGCCCTTGGGAAGGAAGAAAACTTGTTGTGAAAATGCCTCCTAAAAATCAAATGGCTAGAGAACTTGAAGAATTGAGAGAAGAGTTGGCAAAAGAGAAAAGAGAGAGGAGAGAACTTGAAGCATCTAGAGTGAGGGAAGAAAGATAGATGAGAAGAGAGAGGCTGAAGCTTATTGCAAGGATAGAATCCTTAGAAAAGGAAAGGCAAGAACCTAGAGGAGAAGAGGTTAGAGGAAGAAATCATGGAGAGAACCATGAAGAAGAAGAGGTTGGTAATGCAAGGCAAGAGCATGAGACAACAGATGATCCTAAAGAAAGGAGATTTATGAGAATAATTAAGGCAGTACAAGGTAATGGTGGGAAGAACCATATTAATTTTCCAATATACCAGGGTAAAATGGATAGTGAAGAAGTGCTAGGGTGAATAGAGGCCCTTGAGAACTACTTTGATCTTGAAGACATAGAGGCAGATAAGAAGGTAAAAGTAGCAACAGCAAGACTGAGAGGAACATCACTCACTTGGTGGACTAGTGTTTAGAATGAGAGAGAGGAAAGGTGGTGCAGGGCACCTAACCTATGTGGCAGGGGGGAACAAGTATCTATCTTGCCGGACACCTTGCCACTCCATGAAAGCGAGGATTCAAGTAGATTAGGAAGTTGGAATAAAGTTTTGGTCCATATTTTACAAGTTGGTCTATGTTTTTTAATAAAGGCACATGTAAGGTCTACAATCATTTTGGTGTTGTTATAAACCAAGTGACTCCATGGGACCAAAAGGCCTTAGAACAGGGTATTTAGAGTGTAAACAGTATTAGCAAAAAGTGGTTGTTTGTTTGTTTTATGGTTGGGAATGCCTATATGGTTATTCCAACGGTCATGTAGACATTTATATATGTCATATGTGATCTCAGTTGAAAGGGGGAGATCAGAGTGTACGGTGGTTTGGAGAAAAAACAATAAAAACTTCAATTTTTTGGAAATTTACTGGTAATCTCTTGGCTGTTACGCTGGTACAGATCCATAAAAAACTTTTATGATTGCTAAGTGTATGAAATAGTTGTAGGGGTGAGTTAGGAAACTTTTGGTTTTGGTTTGACTCAAAAAGGAGTTGGCGTTTAAAAGTTATCTACATTTTAGTAGAAGGTGGTCTGAAAAGCCTTGTTTCCTAGACCCTTCCACAAATGCATCCCTAACTTGCATTACCACAAGTGGCACCCTCTAAAACTAAGGGATATGTAAGTTATAAGACTGGGAAACATAATTCTAGAGGTTGGAGGTCTGGAGAGAAGGGCAACTATTTTTTCAAGTTGGCCCTAGGTCAAGCAAGCCCATGTGCTTGACTGGTTTTTGCAAGGTAATTGGTGAAAGTCATGGTTGCAAGCACTTCTGATCAGTTTGAGTGCTAGAGTTGGATGCATTGACTATTTTGGAGATTTCCTTAAGTGTTTTGGGTCTTGGGAACCCACCTTGCCCATTTTTCCTTGAAGCCCTAGCCTAACTTGATCAACTAGGTCTAGGTACCAAGAAGCAATTTGGAGGGTGCTGGAGCAAGATCAGCCCAAAAGCTTTTGGGTTATTAGTAGGTGCCAAGAAGGGTGTTTGGAACTATGGAGAAGTCCCTATGCTATTAAGGTATATTGGGAGAAAAGTGAAAATAAGCTAATTGGAATGCTACAAGGTTTGTAGGCCTAGAAGTGCAAAGGTGTGTTGGGAGTTTGGTGGAACCAAACAAATTGATGAGTTTGGGTTGGAATAGTATGTCCATGATTGTCTCCATTTTTGGTGATAGTTGGTGAGGCTTTTGAGGTGGGATTTCCTTGTTTGGTTTGGAGGTTGAGTATACCCAGAGTGGGAAAGAGGACTTGTGAGAAGTTCTAGAATCTTAAGTTGGATTGTGATAGCCATTTATTGACTTGTGGAAGGTAGTTGCTGTAGACTCTACATCAAAAGGGGATTGAATAAGATTTCAAATTAGGAGAGAATGAAGACCATGGTGAGAAATCAATTCTTTCCATCTGATTTAGCAATCCAAATTTAAAGATAAGATGGAACAATTTTAAACAGAAGGATATGGATGTCATGTCCTATACTGAGAAATTCCATACCCTGAGTATTAGGGGAGGACTAGAAGATGAAGATGAGAAGGTGGCTAGATACATTAATGGCCTCAAGTACAATATTCAAGATGAAATAGGATTGAATGTACCAAGGACACTTGGAGAATGTTTTCAGTTGGCAATACGGGCAGAGGAGAAGTTGAAAAGAATGAATGAGAGGCAAGAAAATCAGAGAGGAGGTGGAACAATGAGAGGAAGAGGTGTAAGAAGTCAGTTTGACACTTCAAACAATCAAGAAAAAGATAAAGGAAAAGAGATTACATCTAAGACAAGAGGAAGTTTCAGGGGAGGAAGATTTGGAAGTGGAAGAGGTAATAGTGTTGTCATAGGTAAATGCTTCACATGTGGAGGAGTAGGCAATCAATCATACAAGTGCCCTGAGAAAGGTGTGGATTTCAGGAAGGAGGAGAGGAGAGTCACCTTGACCCAAGGAGGAGAGGAAGAAAAGAAGTACGATAATGCAGACCTTGAACTTGAAGGAGAATCTTTGATGGTGAGAAGAGGACCACAAATGCAGCAGCAAAACGAGATCAGACCATCCATTTTTAGGACAAATTGCATGAGCCATGGTAGGATTTGTAAGATGATAATAGACTCTAGTTCCTTTGATGATTTATTGTCTTATGAAATGGTAAATAAACTAGGATTGAAGAAGTATCCTATTGATAGACCATATAGGGCATTTTGGTTCAGTGATGCACAAAACATTGTTGTAAGGGAGCAAGCAATAATGGATTTCTCTATAGGAGAATATAAATGATCAAGCTATATGTGATCACATTCTAATGACATGCTGCCATGTAATCCTTGGAAGGCCTTGGCAAGCCTCAAGGAACACTATTCATTTTGGCTCATCAAATGTTTATATAGAACACAAAGATGGTGTGAAGTTTAAGCTAAATCCTTTGACTGGTCATGATGAGGAAAGAGTTATTTGTTTTGGCAAGAAAGAGTTTGTGGACTTGCACGAGTAGAGGGAGAGTAAACATGATATGACAGATCTACCACTGAAGCCATCTCTTTTGGTTATGAAGGATGAGATTGTTCAAGACAAAACTCAAAATTCTGCTTACAAGCAGACAGTGACAGCAAAAGGAGTGATGATAGGAATACTATGGTGTCCTTTGGTGATGAGAGTGAACAAAGAAGTGAACATATCCATGGAGGATAAGAGATAGGGTCAGAATGACCTCAGACAACAAGTTATTCAGCCTTTTTCAAGGATAAAACATGACTATTCACAATCAACAGGCAGTAAGGTTACCATGACTGGTAACAAGGATCCAATGCTTTTTGTTTCTAATAATTTGTATGCAGGTATGTAGGGTAATACATTGTAGGTGCAAAGTTGCAAACATCCCTCTAAAAGGATGGGAGGGAAGAAGATAGTACCCCTTAAATCTTGGGACAAGAGTTGCTTTGAAGGTGGGGTGTTTGGTGCAGGTGCACCTATTAAATCATCTAAGAGAGCCTTAGTACCAGATGAAGATAGAGGATCAAAGACATTATTGATTATTAATTGGGATATATTAAAACCAATAATAGAATTATGTGATAAACAATGTACTTTGAAAGACAAAAGTCATAAAAGTCCTATTAAGGACCTAAGGGCAACATGAAGTAAAATGGCCAAAAGAGCCATATGGGGTAGTCTTAGGATAGTTTCATACTTAGTTGCATTTAATATATCCATATGACCAATTTTGAGTCAATGGAATAATTTAGAAAGTTAGGGAATGCATAAAAACTATAGTTTAAAATTTGAATTTCAAATTCAAATGGTCATATTAGTTTTGGAGGGAAAGTAGTAATTTGGTATTTGTTTGATTAAATAAACATTTGTAACCAACTTGGTCGGTTGGGAAGGTGCATATAAGCCTATTTAAGTTGTAATGAACATATGCAAGACATGAATCATTATTGGTACGGAAAGAATCACAAAAATTATATAGAAAAACAATCATACTTTCCTCTACATCAATAAAATAAATAAAAAATAAATGATACTTATACATACAATGGGGCTCTCTGTGCGAATGAAAATCCCTGATGATCTAGTACGTTGAATTTGTACAGGCTCATCGCCAGTAGCCACACCCTATATACAATAAAGAATGTAATTAAATGAGATTACCACAAACATTTTACAAGAATGCATCAATATTTAATCAATTAGAAAACATCTAATTACCTTTCCTTTGTCAATGCATGCTGGTTCACCCCCCGCACTTTGTCCCCTTGAGGCAGGTGGTATCTGCAAGATAAAAGAAAGATTAGCAACCATATATGCTACAATATCAAATAGAAAAAAAAATGCAAACACAACATAATGTACCATAGATGTCTCAAGGCCAAATAAAATGGCCGAGAGTGTAGCATCATCTATCTGTCTGAGCTCCTCCTCGGTCATCAACTAAACATGAATGAAGATCACATACATGTAAAAGTCAGTATGGCTTAAAAATTAAAATTACCCTATTATAAAAATTAACTTTAAATCACATATGTCATAACAAAAAAATGTATACATGTACTAACACCGAAGGAGTCCATGCCTCTGCATTCCCCTCCTCTCTCGCATTAGGGTCTGTAGCATTTGCACGTGCATCTGGTGTATCCTCGTCTAATACAAAATGATACTCAGGAAGATCACCTATGGGACCTAGGCAAATATTCTTGCATGTAATGCAAGTGTGAGGCACACAAACGTGTGATGAGCTAGGCGATGATGAATTGGCACCAACATCATCAACACGAGGAGGCAGGACTGACCTAGCCTGAGATATCATTAGGCTACTTAGCCTATGAATGGCTCTGATGGTCTGAGAGCTAGCCTCTACCATAATATCTAGATGCTACACTCGAGGAGGGGGGGAGATATCAGGGGGGGGGGGGGGGAGACAAAAGTGCCAATTTTCTTCCACTGGGAAGAGGGTCTATCCTGAGGAGCCCCTAGTCCTAAGCCCATGTTGGGCTTCATGCTCCAATAGTTCACTTTAAGTTTCAACACAAATTCTGCATATAATTTTCTAAAGAAAAAAAAATGGTATGTCTAAATTGCCATGTGGAGGGATATCAAAGACCATCCACCAACGGTCCCAAAAATTTGCACGTATGGCATCATTTGTGCACCATTTAATCGATAGTTTGGTTTTTTTTGGGTCAACAGGTATACCCATTTTTGGGTTAGCAAAAAGGCTAGCCAAATCGTCTTTGGTTATGTTGAGGGCCACGACCTCGTCATAATCCAAACCATCATCAAACATCTGGTGCATTTCATCATGCCAACGAAGAGCGGCATTTTGTTGGTTTGTAAGGGTTTCAATGTTATCCACTATGGTGTTTAACGTGGATAACATAGGAGCCAATGCAGGTACATTATTGTATGTTCTATGTAAACCTCTCAACTCAGTGAGATTTTCATTTATCAAATCCTTGATTTGAGGAGGGTTTTGAGGAGGTAGAGGATCATTTGCTGGAGGGATTTGTGGGGATACTAGATCGTTTGGTGGTGGGTTACGAGGAATATTATTCCCTGCCTCAGTGGGATCATTTTGATCAGCCATTCCTATTGAATTGCAAAATGTAATATATATTAAAAAAAATCTAAATTTTAACCATTTTTGTCAAAAAAACCCTAGATTCAACTAAAACAAAAAAAATCATGTTAAAATCTATTAAATTTAGGTTAAAAATGAGTCGGGGGGGGGGGGAACATACCTGATATCTGATATCCGATCTCATATCTGATATCCAATCTGCTATGGCAATACTAGCCCAAAATTCACGTAAAATGAGGGCCCGCGGGTCTGTGATTTTATATAATCCAATGTATAGGTATCGGATATCCGATATAACATCAGATATCTGATATGGCACAATAACATAAAATGAGTACAATATATATAATATATAATACATATTACATTTTATATATTTTAATATTATATTTTATATTTATTATATTAATTTACTATATATTATAATATAAAATATTATATTATATAATAATATTATTATTATATTATATTATTATAATTTATAATATATTATGCTTTCTTTATTATATATTATATTATAAGATATTACTTTTTATTATTATATTATATCTTATATATATATATATTATATTACATTACTATATATTATAATATATGAAATATTATATTATATTATTATAATATAATACATTATAATATTATTATTATAGTATAATAATTACTATAATAATAATATTAAATAAGAATAATATTATTATAATATAATAGTATGATATATTATTTCATATTATTATTATTATTTGATATAATAATAATATTATTATTATTATTTAATATGATATTATTATTATATCTTATTATTATTTAATAATAACATTATATTAAATAATATATCATACTATTATATGATTATAATTATTAGTCGGATATTTGATTTAAAATCGAATATCCGATATTATCGGATATCTGATGTCAAATCGGATATTCGATATTATCAGATATCTGATGTCAAATTGGATATCTGATATCATATCAGATATCTGATAAGGCTCGGCTTAACCTTCCAGGTTTAGTTCTTGGATAGGTAAAAAAAGGTCAGAGCGGATTTTGAAGTGCTTTTAGGCATCTTCAAACTCTTTTTTTTCACATTGCCACTTTTTGGCACACCATGATCCTGCACATACCCTAATGCAAACAAAATTACTAAAGAGGGATAGAAAATTGAAAAAGATGATAGAAAATCTTGAGGGAAAACTTGGGAAAGGAACTCTTTAGATAACAGAGGGAAAAAGTGAAGATAGACAATTTGATGAAGAAGAAAATGATGAAAAATTTAAGGTTAAAGAGCTAGTTGTTGTCAAGATTAAAGAAACCAAACATAAGAAAATTATAATTGTTGATCCTAAGGTGAAGAAGGATCTAAAAAGGAATGTGAAGAAGGTAGTTAAAACTGCTGCACCTATGCCTAAGAGGAGGATAATAATAAGGTCTAAGGTAGTACAAGCCATGGCTGCTAAACCAAAGAAAATTCCAATAAAGAGGAAACAAACAAAAGGGACCAGGAAGAGTCCACCAAAGAGGCCAAGAAGGAAATTGATTGTTACACCTAATGAGGAGGAGGATGAAGGAGAGGAAATTGAATCTAATGATTTGAGCTAGCTTCAAATTGTGCTTGGATGACCTCCTATGACAATAGATCAGGTATGTGAGAATATCAAAAACTTAGCTTAACGTAGTAGGTTTGAAAATAATTAAATATGATTCTTTAAACAAGGAAGACCAAGAGAAGATTGAGAAGGTCTTGCTAGATATGATGGGAAAATTTAAGTATACACCTATAGAATTAGGGAATGGTATTCCTAATGATTTATATAATAAAATAGATGTAAAATGGAAGTGGACATTATCCACTAAAAGACAAATAATGGAGACCACAGTGGCCTAAACAATGCCTAACTTAGGGAAGAAAAATATGTCTATTGCCCTAAGAGATTTTTTCAATAAATTCATGTCAAAAGTAAGGACATATAATTTTTTTAGGAATAAAGCATATGTTATGGAAGAAAGTATTTGGACTATTGCTTCCATCAGTATAAGACAAAAAAAAGGAAGAGGCTAGAGATGTTATTGAGCTAGATAACCAAGAGGACTATGATGAGCTTGAGAGATTAGAAGAACGAGTGAGGAAGTTAGTAGAGGGTATTGAAAAATAAGATGTTGTCACTATAAAGGATGTTCTTGAATCATTACAATAGAATTAGACTATCTTAACTAAGGAAGATTTGAAAAATGCTAAAAAAAACACCTTAGACACCTCTCTACAATGCACCAATCCAATTTTATTAGAGTTCAAGATTATCCATGGATTGACAGTGCATCAACTAATGGTATACAAGTTACATTAGTCATAGTTGTTCCACACATGAATTTTGAGCAGCAAGGTAAGGCCATCACTGTGCTATCAAAGTCCATTCATGCTATTCATGGTCAAGAAGAAGACAAAGGTGAAGCAAATCAATATGATCAAGATGCATTAGAGGGAGCTAACCAGGTAGAAATAGTTAAGCTACAGAGACCAAGAAGCCTGAGGAGAAAGATTCTATTCAAGTCCTCATTCAACAATTGAGTTTCCTTCATACTGATACATTAACTATTACACCTATTCAATGTATCACACCAACTGAATAGGGGAGTACCTCCACTAAACAAAAAACACCTAGACTGAGTACTAAGGGTAAACAAATGCAAATATCACTACCAAGTGATAGAACCCTATGGTCATAGATGATGGAATAGAAGTTCAAAACACTAGAGTCTCTAATGATTCTAGATGAGGTCATCACACTCCCTAAGTATGATCCCAACAATATGACATTGGAACAAATGCAAAATGTACAAGCTTTGTTGAGTCATAATAAAAAACAAGAATAACTAAAGAGGGAGTTCAAGAAGAAGATACTCTATGACATTAAAGATATTTTTGTAGATGCATTTAACATTCATGATGTAAATGGGAAAAAACCAATTTTTGAATAGTTAGTCTTTATACTTGAAAAAGAAAATAAAAAAGATACAGAGACTAATAAGAAAATGATGAGATGGTGTGAGAAAAGTTTGAGCACAAAGTTTTGGAGAAAGTCTCAATAGAACTTGGAATATGACAAGTTGAGCTTTCGAATCTTGCAATGAGTTTGGAAGGAATTTTGCAGGCTAGTCATTCATTGTATATAAAACATTGTGATTTTGATTTATTCATAATCAAGAATCAACTCTCAATTGATCAATTACAATCATATTTGAAGGCTTGTACTAATTCTTTGTGCAATAATGCAAGTTCAAGCTCCTATTCATTCAATAAATTGATATTTGGCCAAGGGAGGTTAGTAGAATTAATGGCTAAAGATAGAAACATCAAAACAAAATTTATTGTAATAAAAACCATGTTACTACCTCATATGGAGGTAATACAAAAAAAAAAAATAGTTCCATAAGGTTTATCGAAAGAGATTCTCATCTCTTGACAGCAGATAGTTTAGTTGATCAAGTTGCCCAGCTAGAAATCCAAATTTAGGTCATGGAATCAGTTAAATCTAGATGGAATCATGGATCATAGGTGATTTAATCAAATTACAAAACCTTTTGGGACAAATGCCAACTGACCCATGGAAACACCAAGCCATAAGTGTAAAAAAAAAGGGAGAAATTAGACATCAAAGAAGGGTTATTACTCATGACATAAGGGAAATCAAATTAAAATCTAAAATAGAAAAAGGGGCAAAGATAAGTCTGCATTTGAGATCACTGATTAAAGGTATGCGTAATCGATGTACATATTTTGTATAGAGAAGTAAAGTTCTTTGGAGACCAAATCTCAGTCTAAGGGGGAGTGCTATTATTTTATATTTTGAATGGATTGATAAGACATGACAAACTATTTTTCCACTAATGTCAAAATGGGATATTGTTGATATCAAAGCCTTGTTGGGTATTAGTGTCCAACAACTGATCATTTTTTAGGCAACATTGATTGATGGCCATTGCAGACAAACTATCTAAGGAAGGCCAAGCTACATGTACTTGTTTGTATTTTCACTACATGTAGAGCATGTAAGAGGTTTCTAAGAACCCTAATACTATATTTATTGTTGGAAATACCAATGAGAAAGTATGTTCTAAGAGGGGGGTAGAGGGTGAATCAACACTTAAAACTTTAACTTCAAAAAAAATTCATCAACATCCATCTCATAACTTTGCATGTAAAATGAAATAACTAACCATGCATCACATTCATAACATCAAGTAAATAACACATAATACATAACATTTTAGTTACACAAAAACCATCCAAGGAGAAGGTAGATATTAGGTGGGGATGAGACCCACAAACCTTCATTACTACAATAGTAAAGTGTGAGAAATTATGGCTACAAAGTTTTGATCATAAGCATTGATCTACTTTGTGGGAGGTCTACCATGTTAAAGGCTTACAAGAGTGTTAGGTCTAACCTTGACTAAAGGATTTGAAACTCAAAATTAAGTAAGCACTATGTTAAGATATTAACAATATCCTATTAGGACTACTATGTTAAGATATTTACTCTATATGACTTGTTAGAATGATTCAACACTTGATCCTTCGGGTACCTTTCTACTTGATGTCAGATGTCCTCTTTACTATTTGTCTCTTGATCCTTTTGATTAGATCTCTCATTTCTCAAACTCTCACTCTTGTCTTTGTTCCTCTTAGACTGATTCTACTTTACATAACTCTGTCATAGCCATCTAAACCACCATGAATTCCCTCTAAACTCTTAGAATTCATCTCCTTGTGCATTGATAAACTTCTTATGGTTTACCTTAAATAAAAAATGGTCAAGATATCTTAGGTGAGAATCAACAACTATGGTTGATCTATATTGTCACCTTAAGCTTCCCTTAATTTGATAGGTTGCATGCATTGCATAAAGATTTACAATATGACTCCATATTTGTCTCTTATAATTGTAAAATCATGTTTATGTTGGCTAGAAATAGTGTACATAGTAGTTTGTGCCATAAAAAACATCTTTGTCAAAGATTGTTCACTTGGCATCAATAGGCTCTTATGCTCAACCTTTACTATGATGTGAATGTTGTAACTCAACTTTTGTAGAACTCAACATTAACTGTCACTAAGTACCCGAATCACTTGGCATGCATAGGATTCTTAGCATTGGAGTGATTCAACACATACTATCTCCTTGACACCTACTAGTACTCAACACTGACTAGTCATATTACTTGACATCTATTGTTTGGAGACTTATTCTTGGCATGCTTTGATCACTTAGTTCACATTGATTTCTCAGCTCGCTCTAATCACTTGGCATGCACTATGCACTTGGTTTGTACTATTCATTGCTTAATAATGACTAAGTTTTTTCTCACTACCTTTTGAAAACCAAAATAAGATCAATAATCTCCCCCTTTGAAATTGGTGGCAAAAACACTTTATCATGGTGTATACATCCATATTTTGTGCATAGGTCAGACAATGCATGTTTTTTTTTCACCTTATATACAAAACTTCATTTTTATTTGTATAAAAAATGTTGTATATGTTCCATACCTTATTACTCCCCCTAAGTAAATACTGTGTTTTTGTTTCTACTTCTATTACTCCTATTGAGTAGATATCTTCCTAAATAAAAATTTTCTCCATAATTTTATAATCCCCCTTTTTCGACACTTATGTCATTTGGGTTGTACACTAATAGTGTGTTTGTCCAAAAATCACTTGTGAAGACCAAAAATTATCTTCAAAGCTCTAGCCCAATTATCTATCACTGCATCTAAAGATTGATATTGTATATCTAGCTGGGAAACAAGGTCAACTAAGCCTTCATGTGTAGAAAGATGGGTATCTTTCTTCATTAGTGTTTTAATATAATCTAGTTCCTTTTGTAATACTTCCATGTGTGGGGGCAACATAGACTGGATACTGATGAAAGTAGATCTAATATTAACATCATGTTCTTGTAGCTCAACAAGCCTACTCTAACTCATCAATAGCCTCTAAAAATATAACTAACTATTACCTGGAGATTGTTTTAGTATAGTATCTATGAGTTGCAAATCTCCCTATAGCTGGTCAATAGCCTATTGTGTCTCCTTAGTAAAAATGTCATGTTGTATAGCTTTTTGTATAGAGAGAAAATGTTATCTACAACCTTCTTTACATTTTCCATCTTGGTTGGTAGACTAGCCCGTCTAAGTGCAATTGCACTAGATATCTTTTCCAAAGCCTTTGTATGAAACTTCCCTTCAGACCATTCTAACAGTTTTACATTTGAGTCTAAGTCTTAATCTTTAATGTTGTCCACAATATTGATAAGTGGCTCTATGATAGGCTTATCTTCATTTGAATCTAGGATACTGAAAGCATCAATGAATATATCTTTGATTTCATGTAACACTTGCCTCTACTTGTATTCCCTCCTTAAGATTTCTCACTTTTTCTTCCGTCATAGAGCATCTTGAAGAATTCTCATTTCTTAAATCGTGATTGTGGTTAGATCAAACTTGGGTAATTCAATCATCTCATCTAAGTTTACATCCTTAAATGATGTTGCATCAACACTCTTGGGTGTGCTAGAACTTAACCTTGATATTTCCAATGTGGTGTCCTGTTTACTTGGCCTTTGAAGAGCTTGACTGTTGAGAAGAGATTTAGAGACTAGGAAAGTAACTAGTTTCTATATGGAAATTTTCTCCTTATGTGAATTGGTCGACTTTTCCTCTTTAGTCTTTTCTCCCTCTTTATATACTTCAAATTGTGATGGTGGAATGGGTACAAGACTTGTTTCCTTACCCTTGTTCTCTTCAGTTACATTCTTGTGAATGATTACTATAGCTAGAAAATTTGAACTATTTAGGCTTGGCAATAATGTTGCTAGAGGTTTCACCTCTACCTCTTTCATCTCAATGCCAACTGTAGGCATTATAGATGGTGAATATGTATTTGCAACTTGTTGTTCAAGGTTTACACTTTGATCTTTCTATAGATCCTGTGATTCTTTATCCTTTATCTCTATAGCTAATGGGGGCATATCCATTGTAGCTTGTTGGTGCTCCCCCACAGATGAAATTTCTTCCTTCTTTATTTCATCTACTCTCAACAATACTGGATTAATCCATAGAATAGTTGTATTGGTAGAGTCTTGTTGTAACTTCTCAAAATCATCATTAGTCAAAGGATTTACACTTTGAGATGTATTATCAGGAAAATCCTTGATAATAACTAAGTTATGTTTTCTCTCTTGGTCTCCATGTGGGGGACTAGCACTCAACAAATGTACATCTTGTGCATCCTATTGTTCTCCCTCTATTGTTTCTTTTGTCTCCTCTACAATACCTTCCTTGACTAGATCCTCTTTCTCTTCCACATATTTTTAAGGTGCTTTTCCATCTTTCTCTTGTCTCTCCTCTCCCCTCTATAGCCCTTATTGTTAACCCATAAATTTATTTCCAAAGTAATGTTCTTTTGGTTTCCACATCTTCTACTTTCTTATTTAGTAAATGAAATACTTTATATTTTGGAGCAAATTTACCTTTGTGTTTGTATAGTGAATTAGATAAGGAGATCAAATTTTGACAAGGTAGAGAGAAGAGTTGTAATAAACTTAATAGGAGAAAACCTAAGGATTACTTATTGAGACATTATAACTAGTATATGAGAAAAAATCTCTTAACATAGTGGTTTTAATAGACCTACTTAAATCTCTTTACATATTGCTTACTTACTGTAATTTTAAATCCTTTACTCAAGGTAGAATTAATATACTTATAATGCTTTTAAATGAGAACTCTTCTCATAGGGTAGATCATGAGAATCAATCAACATTGTAGCCCTAACATGTGAACTTTTTTCTTACCATATGGCAAGACATATTATCACTTAATGAAAAAACTCTTACGTTATTCAGGAAGGTTAGTTAATATTGTAACCCAGCTTTCCATTAGATAACAAGTTTCAATGTAACCAAGAAATTCAAGGATATACTATGTTAAAAAAGATCATAGTATAAATTGAGTTATTAGTGTTATCAATGGAAACCAAGTTCTTAGTTTGAACCGAGTTCACATTTCTCATTGAGTTCATAGTATGAACTAAGTTACTAGTTCAAATCAATATACTCTAGTGTCACCTGAGTGCTAAAGTGTTAACAAAGCATCCATTGTCACCCGAGTTGTAGAGTTTCACCTAATCTCACTATGTTTCTTGAGCATAAGTATTTGGATAATTTGAAGGTATAATTTGGTTATTGTGAAATTATCTCTTGTGTGAGTCAACCTAGTATGAAGTTACTATTTATTGGATATATAAGAAAGGAAAATTAGTTTGTCTAGACAAGAATCAAGAGAAAATAGAATACAATAAGGAGATAGAAAAGATTGAGTAAGAAGGATACAAGGAAAAATATAGGGGAAAGAAAAGACTTAGCTATCACAATTAGGTGATCATCTTATTCAAAAGATCTATTTCAGCAATTAGAGTTGTAAAGCTAAGATCAACCTATTGATTCATACTAATAGGTGCATTAGCCAAATCCTCTAATTAGTTAGACATAAAAATCATTTTTTGAATCTCTTAACAAAGTACATACTTTATTATATTGTAAAATCCTTTTACAAGGTAGATCTAATATTCTTTCATACTCCTAATAGAGTAGATTACTAGAAGTGATCAGTTGTAAACCCTGACAAGACATCTTTATTACTATAGAGTGAAACATTTTTGGTGTCATCCCCACCCTAGGTTTACCTTCTCCTTGGAGAGTTTCCAGGTTACCAAATATTGTGTCAAACTATTAATGTTGTTAATTTCTTTATTTCTATATATGTTCATGCAGGAAATTATATTAGATAATCTAATGAAGTAAAAGAAGATGTATTCTAAGAGAAAAAAGTTATAGTGGTTCTTGATTCACCCCCTACCCCTCTTAGTTACTTGTTTTTCATTACATTTCCAACAATTGGTATCAGAGAAAGGTTTTCATATCAAAGGATTAACAACTTGAGAGAGAAGATCCAAGGAAATGGAAGTGTAAAAGTTAGAGAAATCTATCAAGAATGACAAACTTGATCTGCATATGACAATGAAGTGAGTCAGGAAATTCAAGGAACAAATCACTCACTATTTGAAAAGAAGAAAAAAATTGGTTATATAGATGAATGACATTCTCTACATAGAAGAAATAATAGAAGACCTCTATAAAGAGTGAAGTTTAGAAGAAATAGATGCATCCATAGAAGACCTACTGGTAAGGAATGTTACTCTACAAGAAGAAGTAAGAAAATTGAAAACAAAGTAGGAAAGTCACTCGATGAGGCTATGTGAAGTCATGGAATAAAAGAAAAAATAAGTAAATGACAAGGAAATGAAAGATGAAGACAAAAGATTAATTGCAACAAGATTAGAAGAAAAGACCAATGAAGTTCACTAGGTATCACAACATTAGACAGACATGGAAAATCAACTAGATGATACAAATCAAGGAATCACTAGTTTAAGAGTAGAAAATTACTAACTCAAAAATGAACTAAGAGTTGAAAAGTAACTCAATGAAACAAGAATGAGGTCACAAGAAAGTGTGAATCTGTTATATGAAAAAAATTTGAATATACCCAAAGGAACTACTGGCTTAGTGTACATACTAATCAAGGAGATTCATCAAAATGAGTACCAAAGAACAAAAGGCCTACATGTGACATTTGTGGAAATGTGGGACATATAAGACCAAATATTTCTTGGAGTAATACTATGCAACCCATGTTCAAAGGTCAATGATATAACTACAACAAGTATCATCACAAGACTAATGAATGTAGAACCAGATAAAATGTTGAAGGGAATTGTTTCACATGTCACAACCATGGTCACAAATCTTTAGAATGCAAATCAAATCAATGGAATCCAAATAATCATCACAATGCAACCAGATGAAGAACATCTATTGGTTGGAACTACATCAAATGGGGAAGATGTCACAATCTTTTAAGGAAATTGTATGAATAGAGCCACAATAATTTTTTTTAAGGAAAAAATGGAAATCCAAGATTAAAGAGATCAAAACTCAGATGACTCAGAAATGGGTAATGAAATCAAAGGAAAGAACAAGGAAAGACAATGAAGCTATTACCATTCAAACCAAAGAGTTGGGTGAAACATCGACATCCAACTAAGTAGTCAAGGAGATGGTTGGAACTGAGTATTCAAGGAATATCCTCTGTCACTTCAAGAATTGCATGAAAGAATAACTCAAACCAATATATTTAGATGTACAAGGTTAAGTAAGGGAGATATGTTTTAACCGAGTTACAACCCAGTTCTAACTGATAGAAGTCAAGTTAGAGTTTAGATATAATCGAGTATTTTAATAATCTATTTATGTTGAGCTAATGATATGAAGAGCTTACAAAGTTTTCTCACCTAACACTATACAATGCATTTATGAGCCCTTAAAATTCTGAATTTTTTCACAAAAGGAAAAATTGAGCGTTTATTCTTTACCTTGCATTCAAAATTCAGATTGTGCAGAGCAATTTTGAGTTCACAAGCAATCAAGAGAGAAGTGTTTTTGTAAGAAAAGTTATAGGAAAGGGTATTGGCTATTGTAGATTCTTCATTCACTTAGTGTTATAGCACCCAACTCTAATATAAAAGTGAAGAAGAGCTCTAAGATGTTGAAGAATCATGTTTGCAAAACACCAACATTCAAGCTCTACCCTAACATTGCTGAGCAGAAAGATCCTTAGGAAGCCCACCCAACTATTCCTCCTAAGATACTATTGATAAATAATATAATATCATTCTATCATTGTATGATTTAGGATATAGGTTTATTTTGAGCTAAATGAGGCATACAATGCACTATGTGAGAATGGAGTGTTGAAGCCTAAGCACAAACATCTGGAAGTCAAGGGTTTGACATGTGCCCTGTACATGCCACAAAATTTCCAAGTAAAATGGATTATTTATGTTCTTAGTAGGGTTCACATGTCCTTCTAGCTTGAGAAACCCATAAAGATTACTAGGAAGATGATTCACTTAGTTAAGAGCTACCCAATGTAGGATAAATCCAAGACAACCAAATCCCTAGCTCATGGTGAGCTTGCTAAGAAAACCCTAGTAGAATGAGACAATAGGGGAATAAAATTTAACAATGTAACTTACATTGAGATCAAATTTGTGATTCATGTCATAGCTCACAAGATTTTTAGTTCAATCATGCCAAACAATATTCCCTATGAGGCAATTTACTTAGCATTTAAAGTGGTGAAGAACAACTTATCCTTTGACCTTGTCGAGCTGTAGCTGAGACAATTAGGAAAAAACATGGAAAGTATTTGAGAATCGAAGAAAAATATGTGTAAGTTTTTCTCTCTTCATGTATGTTTATTTTTCTATGTGCCAAAGTTTTTTCCATCTAAGGGTAATGTGGTCTAGAGTAAGGATAGACCAGTAATATGCCAAATCAATGATTTCATAAATGTATTCGAAGAAAATTTTAATGGTATAATGGATACATACTTTGGTAATTTCAAATAAAAGATGCAGAATACGTACATAATTCCTCAACAATTGGTTGAGAAATATGAGAAAGAAATTTTTTTCCTAGTTGATTGTGGCAATACTCATATTTTAAGAAGTCATAACTAGGATTGAATGGGTGAAACCCTTGGGGTATGAGGTGAACATTGACGACACCAAGGATATCATTTAGGATCTTCTAAATGATCCATTTGACCCCAAAAGAAACATATTTTGGTATATTTGAAGAGGCAAAAACTAGGATATCTCTAGAAATAGAGATTCAATAAGTTTTGAAGATAGGAAAGAAGAGAATGGAAACCATCAAGAAATATTTGGAAAAGAAGAAGAAGAAGAAGATGAGGAAGAAGAACCTCCAAAGACAAAGGGGAAAGTGATCATGACAACACCAAAGAAAGCTACACCTAAGAAAGTAGCTACCCATGTGATTTGTACTGCAAGGAAGTCAAAAAGGAAATTGAAGGTTCAAGATGATGATGAAGAGGAGGAAAAAACTCCTATCATTCAATTGAAAATGCCCCCATTATCCTTTAAGTAGAAATTGAAAAGGTTAAAGAAAGGAAGTGGCATGGTAGGATTCAATTATATTGAATATGAATCTAGAGGCAAGGAGGAGTAGTGGAAAATGTAAGATTCTTGGTAGAAAAGATGGTTAAATGGGAATATGATCCAAATGAGCTAAAAATCCAAGCTCTCGATGTCTTACTTAAGGAAGAAACACAAAGATGGACCAATGTTGTAAAAATGGAGAGGGAAATCAAAGAAAAAACTTTGAAAAGCATCATGCCTAACTTCCCAAAAGAAGAAATCAAGGAGGCCATAACAAAAGATGAAAATAAATAGACTCCTAAATTCAAGGAATTTCAGATTTTGTCTAATAATATTGAAGATGTTGTTCAGTCCACAACAAAGTTGTAGAAAGCTATTTTTGAGGAAGAGAATAAGATAGAAAATGATGAAAATAAAGATGTATAGACTATAGAAGAGTTAGATATACAAATGATGGAAGCTACTCGATTTCCTCTCTACCCTCCACTCCAACCCAAGCTATTGCTTTGTCAAGTGTAGAGAAGACAGAGAAGGAGAAATAAAGTCTTCTATCCACCCAAGTAGTAACCAAATAGAAGTCTCTAAATACCTCTAGGATATGTTTGACCAAAAAAAATGAGAAAAGGATGAGGAGAAGGTTGATAAATAAAGTAAAGAAGAATCTACGAGTCAACTGAGTGGAGAAGAGAAGGGTGAAGATAAAGGAAAAGAAATCATAGTTTCTCCAACTGCCAAAGGAAAAGAAAAGGAAAATATTTTTGATGAGATATATCTTGATACAAATATTGTGTTTCCAAATTGGGATCAATCTAATATAACTATTGATCAAATGGAAATTCTGAGTGAACTATGGAGGAAAAGAGAACATGAAAGAAAAATGAAAGCAAAAATGGATTGAGAAAAGGCTCTTGAAGATATCAAGGACATATTTTTGGACAAAATGCAATTTGAGGTAAATAATGAAGCCCCTATTATTGAACAAATGATTGATATTATACATAAACTCAATAAAGATATAGATTGATAGGATAAACTTCTGCAAAGGGCAAAAAGAAAATTTGAAAATAAAATTTTGGATAATGTAGCAAAGAAGATTTCTTATTTACAAAACTATGTGATACCACAATTTTCACCAAGGAAATAAAGGATAAGCTAACAAATATTGGTGAAGACTTAAAGAACAATGCTAGCTAGTTAGCACTTGATCTTAGATGTAGCTCCAATCATTTTGTAAAATTAGTATTCTTGATAGACTTGTAGGCAAAATTATTGAGGGAGGAAGCAAAAATTAGGGAAATAGTATGATACATTCAAAGTATGATACTTCTTCACATGCATGTGATGCAAAAACATCTTGCACATGTGAAGACACTAGTACATGACATAAATTTCTTAGTTTTAGATCTCAAGATGCAGTCATTAGTTGAACTTCATATTGAAATGAACATTTTGCAGGTATTGAAGGAAAATTGGGATAAAACTATGACTTTAATTTTGAAACTACATCATGATTTCCTCACTCATTTTGGTATAACCTTATAAATATATGTTTATGGCATTTTTAACAAAAACAAGGGGGAAAATATAGTAGATAATCGACAGAAGGGAGAATATAGTAGAAATTGTATACATGAATATGTACAAGGGAAATGTATATGTATATATAAAGTAGATGATTGGATGTAAAGATAATAAAAAATAATTTAGAAAAACAAAAATCCATTCAATTGTGACCGAACATCAGAGCTTTTAGTTCAAACCAAGTTGTAGAACCAAGCACATGGAAAGGGGGATTTTGACAGAAGCTTTTTTATTACTTAAAGAATTATGACTATAATACAACTAAACAAGTTTTTTTTTCACTAATGCTAGAGGGGGAGATTGTTGACCCTATGGAAAGACATATTATCAATTAGTGAAAAAATGCTTAAGTTATCTAGGAAGATTGGTTAATATTACAACCAAACTTTCCATTAGACAACAAGTTTCATTGTAACCCAAGTAGTTCATGGATATACTATGTTAGTCGGGCTCATAGTATAAACTAAGTTACTAGTTTTATCAGTGGAAACCAAGTTCTTAGTGTGAATTGGGTTAACAGTTCTTGCCAAGTTCATAGTATGAATGATGAAGGGTGCTCCTCTTAATACCATAAACACATAACAAAAGCAAAGAAACAAAAAAAAGTTCTATAACAAAATATGGACTTCTTATTTGCACCACAAATGTAGAATTATAGAATTCACAATTACAATATGCTAACCCACATGGGTGCCTTCATTACAGTAATATGCAAGATTAAGCGATGGACTACCACCCAGAGTTGTCCTAGACAATGTTCGAACCTTTCTTAAATAGGCAATTTTATGCCACTCGAGAATCTTCTCAATGCTCAAAGTTAATATCTAGAGCTAACGAACCCTAACAATATATATAGAGTTGGCCAAATATATTTTTGACGAATTATTTTAGAAATTTTGCTAGCCCAACTTCAGAAGGCCATAATTCTCAAACTATTACTTTGATTGGATATTATAACAACTTTTCTGAAATGTCACCTCCTGATCTATAGGCCTGAAACTATGCAAGTGCCCTTCCATCAATTTTTTGGATCTCATTTGGGTGCTCAAGGCCTCCAATAGTGAGCCTAAAGAATTTTTTGCAAAATTTTGCATTGAAATCCATAATAACTTCTCTAATACTTAAGTTGGAGCAATGAGATTGTTTTGGTAGGCTTATAATTCTAAAATGAACCTTCGTGTAGAAAATAAGAACACTCTAAGATAATATGACAAAATTAATAAAAATAGAAAGATTCCATAAGTAGTAACCATCCTGTCTACTTGTCCTTAATAAAATAGATAAGACTGAAAAGAAAATATTTTTGGGTGATGGAAGATTGCTCTTACACCTAGGATGCTCCTGCATCAGACACCTAAGGTAATTTGAGAGCTGACTCCATCACATCTCAAGTGTTCAAAGAAAAACCAAGATGGTTAACCTCCTACCTTGCTAGCCATGATGAATTCTCTATTGGCCTCCCTTTTCATTTGACTAGCTATTCCTCATAAGTTATGTTCCTTGTAATTTTTTGAACATGATTGTCTAGTATCTCCTTAATCTCCTTTGTAGCCAAACTAGCTATTGGAATACTCCACTACACTTCTACAACTTCATCAACATCACCCCCTTCATAATACTCTATCAAATCTAAAATATTAAACACTAGTGAAATACTCAATTTAGTAGGTAACTCCACTTCATAAGCATTTCCAAAATCATGCTTTTTCACTATCTTAAATAGTCCAAGCTTCTTCATCTTTAGCTTATAATATGTACCCACTAGAAAATGCTCTTTTCTCAACTGAACCATGACTTCATCTCAAATTTGAAATTCCTTATACATCCTTTTTACATCTACCTTAGTTTTATACTATGTATTCATCTTTATAATGTGCTTCCTCACCTCCTCATGGATGTTCTTCAAATGTTCAAAAAATTCTTTTGCTTCAACATTACTGATCTCTCCTCTATCTAACTACCTCATTTCAGAAGCATTTTTGGGATAACTTCCATATACAATTTGGAATGGTGTTTTATTAGTACTCCTATTCATAGAATTATTATATATAAATTTTTCCTATGGTAAAATCATATCCCACCCTTTTGGCTTGTCTCCAACCAAACATCTTAGCAAGGCTCCCAAACTACAATTGACAACTTTTTTCAGTCCATCAGTCTATGGATGATGTGATGAACTGAACTTCAACTCCATCTTCAATTTCTTCCACAATGTACACCAAAAATACCCAACAAATTTGGTATCTTGATCTAAAACTATACTCTTTCGCAGACCATGTAGTCTCACCACTTCTTTGAAAAGCAACTCTACCACATGAATAACATCACTAGTCTTCTTGCAAGGAATAAAATGTACCATCATTGAAAACCTATCAACCACCAAAAAAATTGAATCATGCCCACGTTGCATCCTTAGTAATCCAAGAACAAAATCCATGCTAACATCCTCCCATGACTTCTCTTCTATAGGTAAGGGCTGATACAACCTTGTATTCTGCTTCACTTCTTTCACCATTTGACATACTTTGCATTCTGTAAAAAATTCTTCACATATTGCTACAACTATGGCCAATAATAATTCTTAGCAACCAAAACTATGGTTTTATCTTAGCCAAAATGCCCAACCAATTCTCCACTATGCTTCTCCTTGATGAGACTCTCTCTTATTGAGCTTCTAGGAATGCACAACTAGCTTCCTTTGAACAACATACTATCTAGGATCATGAAATCTAACCACTTTGTCTTGTCAAGTGTAACACCTTTTGCAAAAGCCTTCCAAACTTCACCAAAAATAGGATCATGTGGATAAAAAGTACTAAGTTCCTTGAACCCAACCACCTCTATTTGCATTTCTGTCAGCAAAAGTTGTCTTCTACTAAGAGCATCTACAACTTTGTTAGACTTCCCACTACTGTGTTTCAAAACAAATGTATAACTTTGCAAAAACTCAACCCACTTTAAATGCCTTTGGTTCAATTTTCCTTGACTATTTAAATATTGCAAATCTTGATGATTAATATAGAAAAGAAACTCCTTAGAAAGAAGATAGTGTCTCCACTTCTTCAATACTTGAAATATAGCATAAACTTCTTGATCATAAATAGAATATTTTCTTTTTGCATCATTCAACTTCTTACTAAAATAAGCAATAGGTGTACCTTCTTGGCTCATAACAACTCCTATTGTAGTACCACTAGCATCACAGTCTACTTGAAACATCTTGTTAAAATCAAGAAGTACTAAAATAGGGTGCTTAGTAACTTTCTATTTCAACAGATTAAAACTCTTATCTATTTTTATAGTCTACTCAAATTATTTCCTATCCCCTCTCATTGTTTCAATTAGTGGTCCACAAATACTGCTAAAACCTCTTGTGAACTTTCTATAAAAACTAGCTAGTCTAGGAAAAAATCTTACCTCTATTGGACTTCTTGGAGTAGGCCATTCAAGGATAGCCTTCACTTTTTCTGGGTCCATTTTTAGACCTTCTACTAAGACAACAAATCCCAAGTACACCAAATCCTTTTTTACAACACTACACATTTTTAGGTTTATCAACAACTTTTCTTCCCCCAACTTATCAAACACCTTATGAATATCGATCAAATGCTCCTCCAATGTCTTACTAAAGATCAAAATATCATTTAAGTAAACAATGAAAAACTTACCCAAAAACTCCTTCAGTATCTCATTCATGAGCCACATGAAAGTGCTCGGTGCATTGGTTAGCCCAAAAGGTATGACTAAACACTCATGCAGTCCTTCTTTGGTCTTCAAAGTAGTCTTCCACTCATCAGTTTCTCTAATATGAATTTGATGGTATCTGCTCTTCAGATCTATCTTTGTGAAATACTCAGCTCCACTCAAGTAGTCCATCATATCATCCATCCTTGGCAATGGAAATCTATACTTGATCATGATCTCATTGATAGCATGTGAATCTGTGCACATCCTTCATTTTCCATTCTTCTTTGGTGCTAATATAGTTGGTACAACATATGGACTCAAACTCTCTCAAATCAACCCCTTTTGCAGGAACTCATGAACTTTCCTATTAACTCTTTACTTTCTACTGGTGTGATTTTGTGCACTACCTTGTTAGAAAAACTAGCTCCTAGAACCAAATCCATCTAATGACTGATCTTCCTCATTGGGGGTGATCCATTAGGTACATTATCTAATACAATATCAAAAAACTCTCCCAACATATCTGCAACATCTGTAGGTACCTCCTCTACTTCTTTTTTACTATCTTTTTGGAATTATAGAAAAAACACATATGCGCACACTTCATACCTTTGAGAAACTCTTTTTCATCAACAAAACATATTCTGGCAGCACTACATACCTTTTCTTCTTTATCTTTTAACAACTTCAACTTATGTTTCACTCCATCCTTGGTCAAAATGTAGGTATTTGTTCGCCCATCATGTATAGCATGCTTGTCAAACTACCACGACCTACCCAGCAACACATGACATATGTCCATAGGTAAGATATCACATAGTACCCCATCCTAGTAGCTTCCAATCATGAACTTGATTGAGCACTGCTCATTGACCATGACCTTGTGGTCATCTTGCACCCAAGAAATATGACATGGACAAAAGTGTTTCTATCTCTTCAACTTCAGATTGGTGACCATAATTTCTAACAGCAGATTGTCAATACTTCCACTATCAATGATCATATCGCAACACTTATCTTCACATCTGCACCTTATATGAAACAAGCTTCTTCTTTGATCAGGTTCATTCTCACCACTTAATAAGACTCATTTATTAACTATGACTTCTCCTCTTTTAGTATCTTGAGAATGTGATGTTTTGGCATCTTCATCAAAATATGCAACTCTAGCCTAGCCTTTTGTTCTTTAATTTATCCTTCCTTGGCACTGGGAATATTCAAATACTTTATTCTCTTCTTCTCTGTAGTGAAAAAATTTCCCTTGAAAGCCTCCTCTTCTAGTTCCTTATCCTCTACATCTTCCTCTCTGATCTCTATTATTCTGATCATGGAAATTATTGGAATTATTTCTCCTCTAGCTTTGAATGCTACTTCTAGCTTCATCCTTATTCTTCTAATCATCATTACAGCCTACATAAGATCATCCGCTAGATCTTCCATCACGATCTCTTGCGGTATTCTTGTTGTCAAACTTCTTGCTTAGTATTTCCTCATTTGGGTATGTGTAGGATCATGGTCAACTAAACTATGCTCTTAAGTGGAAATAAAAAATTAGAAAATCAGGGTTATGTCAACTTGACATGAAATTTTCTACTTGTTATTAACTTTATATCAAAAATTTGAGAGAAAAGAATCTCTAGAAAATTGAATCTAGTTTCTAAACTACTAGGACTTATCTCAAAAAAATAATAATTGATTGGTCAATTTTTTGAATTTTAATGCAATATTACAAAAATTTCAGAACAAAAATAAGAAGTAGACGTATGTCTGACCACCTTAATCAAAACCAAATGATAATACTTTTTAATAATATTCTAGATATAAGTAGTAGACTCATTCTTGGATGTGGCACACATTTTTGTGTGTTTTTATTCTAAATAAATAATAATTAATTAATTTTTGACTTTAGTATTTTTGGAATAAAAAATCTCATATTTGACCACCTTAACTAATTCAAAACTCTACACAATTCATTTTTTTATGTTTTTCCTTATAGTAGAAGAAACATAGAATGTGATGCATCTTTTGGATTTAAAACATGTTATACCATTTGAAAGTTATAGTTGTTTTTCAAGTATTGTGTCAGTCAACACTTTATACACAACTTCATTAGAAAATAAGTAATAATTACTTACTAAACTCATAATTTGACAAACCTTACATTTATGGAAAGATAAGGACATTCTTAAGAAACTCTTTTCATTTCATCAAATTTTGGTGAAAAAAAGTCGTCAACTACATGTTCAAAGTAAAAATCACATAAAAATAGGCCAAAAGCACATTTTTAGGATGATTTTAAAGTTGACCATATAGGTTTGGTATCAAAAGATATAGAAGACTTTATAAAGATATTAATTGTTTCCATTTAGTATTAGGGTGGGTGAGAAAAGCATTGAAATAGATTTTGAAATGGTTTGAGACATTTTAGAACTACAAATTTTTCAAATTGCCACTTTTTGGCACACCATGATCCTACACATAACCATCTCCTAGGGCAAATTGGTATGCATCCTCAATACTATTCATTCAAACTAGACTCAACTGATCCTAAATACTTGGCCTTAACCCATTAAGATAATGGGCCACTTTCTCCTTATTAGCTTATGCATGGCCAGTTCTAATGAGAACTTAGTAGAACTCCTTAGTATACTCTTGAACAAATTTTCCCACTTGCTTCAATCCTTACATTTTCTTCAATAGATCAAGCTCATAATCTATAGGAATGAATTTTCACTTTAGTTTATCTATCATCTATTCCCGTTTGGTGATTTTTTCCTTTCCCTTTCTATTTCACTCCAATTGAACTTCATGCCACTAGATCTTTACATATCCCTTTAGTTTCACCTTTGCAAACTTGATCCTATTAGGATCATCAATATCTTCATACTCAAATTACTTCTCTAGTTCATTGATCCAATCAATCAACTCCTCTAGGTTAAGATTTCTCAAAAATGTCACAACTTTGAACTTAGTTCTTTCTCCCATCTTGTAGGTCCTAAAGAGCCTTTCTTCCTCTCAGTTTAGAACTACGTTTGCTTCAAAATTTTCATCTACTTCATCCTCATCCTTGCTTTGATCTCTTGCAAGAAGATTTATTCCTTTGTAGAAGATTTATCTAACCCAAATGGGTTCCTTCATTATAGTAATCTACAAGACTAAGCTGTGAACTACCACCAAGAGTTGTGCTAGACAATGTTTGGGCCTTTCTTAAATACACAATTTTATGCAGCTGGGAAGGTTCTAGATGCTCAAACTTAATACCTAGGAGCTAAAAACCTTAACGATACATATAGAGTCAGCTAAATACATTTTTGACAAATTGTTTTAGAAATTTTAGTAGCCCAACTTCAAAAGGCCACAACTCTCAAACTATTGCTTCAATTGGCTATTATAACCACTTTTCAAAAATTCCAACTTATGATCTATAGGCTTAGAACTGTGCAAGTGCCTTTCCATTGAGTTTTTGGACCTCATCTGGGCACTCTAAGACCTCCAATGGTGAGCCTAAAGATTTTTCTATGAATTTTTCCACTAAAAATCTACAATAACTTCTTTGATACTTAAGCTAGAGAAATTAGATTTTTATGGTAGGCTTATAATTCCAAAATGAACCTTCATGTAGAAAATGAAAACATTTTAAGTTTGTATGACAAACATACTAAAAATAGCATGTTTCAATAATAGTAACCACCCTATCTACTAGTCCTTAATAAAATAGAAAAGACTTAAAGGAAAATATTTTTGGGTGATGCAAGATTTCTCTTACACCCATGATGCTCTTGCATCAATGAACAAAGCTACTAGTTCAAGTTGATATGCGCCAATGTCACCTGAGTGCTAAAGTGTTACTTGAGCATCTAGTGTCACCTAAGTGCTAATGTATCACCTGAGATGATTGTGTTGCTCGAGCATCAATGTTTGGCTAACTTGAAGGGATAATCTAGTTATTATGAAGTTATCTCTTATGTGATCCAACTTGGTGTGAAGTTATTGTTTGTTGGATATATAAGGAAGGAAAATTAGTTTTTCTAGACACAAATCAAGTGAAAATGGAATACACTTAAGAGGTAGAGAAGATTGAGTAATTAGGCTACAAAGCACTATACATAGCACTATTTTAGCAATCATAATTTTAAAGCAAAGGTCAACCTACTGATTCATCCTAATAGATGTATCAATCAAATCCTCTAATCAAGTGGACCTAATAGTCCTTTTCTAAATCTCTTAATAGAGTACATACTTCATTTTATTGTAAAATCCTTTTACAAGGTGGACCTAATAGTCCTTCATACTCATAGTAGAGTATATCAAGTCATGAGTGATCAATTGTAAGCCCTAATAGACCAACTTTATTACTTTAGTAGTGAAGCATTGTGGATGTCATCCCCACCCTAGTTTTACCTTCTCCTTGGAGGGTTATGGGTTACCAAATATTGTGTCAAATTATTAATAGTGTTGATTTCTTTATTTCTTTATGTTCATGCATGAAAGTATATTAGATAATCTAATGAAGTAAAAGATGAAGTATTCTAATTGTGAAAAGTTAAAGTGGTTCCTGATTCACCCCCCCCTTAGTCACTTGTTTGTGATTACATTTCCAACAACTTAATTACTATATTAGTGGAGTTTTTTGGGTTTTATCCCCACCCTAGTTTTATCTTCTTCTTGGAGGGTTTCTAGGAAACCAAAATCTTTGTCTTATGTGTTTATATATTCATGTTGATGGATGCGATGCATAGTTAGATTTATTTTCATTTTTTAGTACATAATTATATGATGCATGATTTAAGATATGCAATGGATTAGGAGTGAATGTAGTTAATTTGGTATTTTATGCACAATCTATTATAGACCTATTTCTTCTTTCAACAAATTCATTTTGTGGAGGGGTTGTAGGTGTAGATGTCTGTCTCTTGAATCCTCTGTCATTGTAGAACATCTAAAACTCATGTGAAGTGAATTCACCTCCTCTATTTGATCTCAAGCATTTCAAGCTCTTACCTCTTTCTTTTTCAACTCTTGCCAATTACCATTTAAACATTTGAAAAGTATCTAATTTTTGTTTTAGAAACATTAATGTCATCATCCTAGAGTAATCATCAATAGACAACATTATATACTTATCTCCTTTATAGCTTTACACTTCAATAGGTCCACACAAGTTAGTATGAACAATTTCAAGTATTTCCTTAGAGGTATAAGCTTTACTTTTAGAGCTTGACTCTATCATCTTGCCTAGCTAACATTGTTTCCACATTATATTTTCTAGTTTCTTCAACTTGGGAAAAACTCTAACTCTTTTCATGTTATTGATGCTATTCAAATGATCAAAGTTAACATGACATAATCTCTTATTCCAAAGCCATACATAATCAAATTTTGCAATAAGACAAGTAGCATCTTCTATATCCAAATAGAATAGATTACTCCTAGTTTGATCACCTTTTCCAATCAAGTTTCCATTTGTATCATATATCTTGGATGATTTGTTTTCAAACTCAACTTTGCACTCCAAATTATTCAATTGTGATACACATAACAAGTTATAATTCAATCCTTCAACATAATAAGCATTGTCACATGAGATATTGTATATGAACTTGATAGACCCTTTTCCTTTTATTAAACAAGGTGCATCATTACCAAATCTCATTCTATTTCCATCATAATAGATTAAGATAATGAACTTACTTTTGTCTCCAATCATATGATGTGAGCATTCATTATCAATGATCAACTTGTCATTCTTGTTCACACAAGTCATAAGTGTAGTTGTCTCATCATCATCTGATTCTTCCTTCATTGCAACATATACCACTTCATCATCATTTTCGTTGGAGTCATGTTCATCAAAAATGTAGCATGACTTCTTGTCTTTATCTTTGTACTCTCTTCCATCATATTATCTTATGTTTTTGTGCTTGTTCCCTTCTCCAAAGTTCTTCTTCTGTGTACATCTTGCTACAATATGATCAACTTCACTGCAATTAAAGAAAATGATAGGTAGCTTACATTTGAATTTAGCTTTTCCTCTGTGAAATCTTCTTGCCAACAATGCTTCCAATTGTTCAATGTCTTCCTCATCTATACTACTATCATTGGATGTATACTTTATATTTCTGTTCTTCTTCTTTGGCTTTACCTCCTCAGAAAACTTTAGTAACAACTTTACTTTAAAAGATGATTCAATACTCTATGGTCTTTAGTTGTCAAAATTAGATAACTCAAAAGAAATGAGTCTACCCACTAGACCTTCAAGGGTTAGATCATCTCCCGATATACATCTTAACTCTTAGATTTTAGAAAATCTAATAGCATACATAGGTAATAATGCTCTCCAGACTTCACTTAATAGAGTATCATTATCTATTTTACTAGTATCACCTTTTATTGTACTAACAAATTCTTTTATTCTAGAAACATATTGAGCAATATTCACACCTTCTTCCATTTTCATGTCATCAAACTTACCTCTGAGGCTCTCTGACTTAGCTCTTTCAACATTTTTGTCTCCTCCATAGATGGTCTCTAGGACATCCCACATTTAATTTGCATTCTTAAGGCCATTGATATTATCAAACTCAGCATAGCTTAGGGAAGAAGCAATCTCCAACGTCGCTTGATTGTGTTATGTCTTTTTCTTCAAATCTTTAGCAGTTGGGCTCCTGTTGGATCAACATGTTCTACTAAGATGTAAGATTGTGCTTAATCTCCAAGTCCTCCAAGGTGTAGCTTCATCAAACTTATCCACGTAGGAAAGTTATCTCTATTTAGCTTGGTTATTGGGTACCTCTCTTTTTGACATCTTGATCTTTATGCTTTTAGTACCTTAAAACTAATCCTCTTAAGCAACTATGCTCTAATACCAATTATTAGAATTCTTTTAGAATAAATGAGAGGAGGGGGGATGAATTAGTTATTCAAGGTCTAGATATACAAATAAAATATTTCACAATTTAGTGAACCCATAAAATAGTCTTAACCATGCATGCATTCATTGTGTGTTAACCAAAACTGATATGCTACTATAAAATCAACATGTAGAAATGTAAATCATAAAACACAACATATCCATTAGCACATTTGACACAATAGTTTAACGTGGAAACCCAATTTGGGAAAAACCACCAATAACATGCTACTCCTTATTTACTCTTCTAAAGTGATGGCCTATTAAAGGCCAACCCTGTTAAAGGTTAAAAAACACACTATTAAATGTGACCTGGTTAATGGATTCAACCACCCTATTAAAAGTGAGTCATGTTAGAGGACTTTAGGCCATTCACTTGGAATGCCACCCTGTTAAAGGATTTTCCAATGACTGTTAAATCAACCTTTCTACAAAGGATTTACCCTAATCTGATATAATTATTCAGTCCTTAACTCTTCTTGGATTCCAATCTTAGTAGCTCTAAAAAATTGTTCACCCTTCAAGTATTCATCCTTTTTAGGCCGTCTTGCTTAGTTCATCATTACAAACTTCTTTACTTGGGTGATTTGATGAAGAAAACACTTTACCTTGTCATATTTTTCCTTAAAAATCTCTCTAACCTCTTTGCTTCATGACAAAACAACCCTACATATAGGACATTGGAACTCTTTTCTCACTCATTTTCCATCGCAAAAATTAGGGTTTTTGATAGATTAGGTAGGATACAATGTATCTACCCCATATCTTGTCTTCTCTAGAAACTTCTCCTAGAATCCATTTGAATTCACCTCCAAAATAGTTTACATAAGATTTTATTCCCCCAGCTCATCAATATGATCCTCCTCCTAATTCACAAGTTCTAAGAAAACAAACTTGTTGGCTTTTAATTGGCAAATATTTTATGTTTTTCATAATGCAACAACTCAACATTATCATTTTATTGATCCTCGACACATACTATATTACTCGACATCTACTATAAAATCACTCATCATCAACTAAATTTTAATGGTGCTCGACATCTACTAACTTACTCGACATCCACTAAAAATTCCTTTCACTCAGCTCCAACTAACTTTTTGCTCGGCTTGTACTAACTTTTCTTGGCACCTTCTATCAACTTGGTCAAGCTTTAGCAAATAAAATTTGTTCAACCTTATTCTTGTGAACTTTCCAAGTGTAGCAAGTCATTTTGTAACCTCAAGTAGATCATCAATACATTATGTTATCACATTATTAATTGATTCCTACACTTCAATACATAATCATAACTCAACCTTTCCTCTAGTTACTTTTGTTACATCTAGTTGATCAAATCCTCCTCATCAATCAACTAAGTGATAGTGGTTGAAACATATAAGCAATTGTCTTACTAGCATGTAGCAGGTTTGACATCAGTGACAAAAAAATGATTGAAATACTTCTTCAACAATCTTTCTACTCAAATGATCTTTTCAATCATATATCAACAGGAAGAAGTCTTGGCCCTTTACCATGGTGTCTTAGTGTTGACTAGGAAAAAATGTGAGATAAGGCATTATGGAAGGGAATGCCTTAAACATTGTCTATATTTTCAAATATGTTGCAATGATAGGGACGAATGGTAGAGATATGATTCTTAAAATTAAACACTTGTTAATAAGCTTGGAGGAGGTTTCATTTAAACACACCTTTCAAGACGGTAATCATGTTGTTGATAGCTTGGTGAGCATGGGTGAATTAATGGAAGGGTTCAAAATTTGGGTTGGCCCTCTATCCATCCATTTCAAAGTGTACAATGTGATATGTCACAATCACACTCAAAATGTGCATTAATGATTTGGTCATTATTACTATTTAAGGGATCCATTTCCAAGAGAATTTTTATGATCTGGAATGCCATTTTGGTTTTATAGATTAAATTTGTTGTGACAAAAAGACTAAGTTTTTTGTTCTTTCTATTTATGTTTTTGTTCATTCTTGAAGTGTTGTGTCTTTTATTTATTCATCTAAATAGAAGGATGAGTGGTGATCCTTTATTATATTGAGCTAGATGAATAAGTTCAATACCAGAATGAGAATGATCTCTAGGAGATCCTTCAAAAATATGGGATAAAAAATTACATAACGAGCATAAATGGTTATAATTTAGAACTTCTTCATAAAGTTATGGAGTTATGGGATGGTGGTAAGGTCATGGTAGACTATTTCAATGTTGATCTTTCTGGAGTCCATTTCTTCCATCATTAGGTTAAGCATGGAAGGGGTCAAAATTTCAAGAAACACCAAAATGTCATTCAAGGATGCTCTGAAGAGATTTAATGAGCCAGGAGAAAAAATCCATAAGTTACGTCATGGATTTAATAGAGAGAAAATGGATGGGGTGTGGTAGGCCCTAGTCAAGGTTCTCATCCAATTTGTCCCCTATGAAGGAAGGCAAAAAAGGTTTCATTCCCACATTTTCCCTATATTGAATCATTTTTGTAGAAAGGACTTATTTTCTTTTTCTTTTTAGGTTTTCTCCTCACTTTCCCTTTCTGTTAAAAAAATGTAAACTAAAAGGATCCCTACCAAAACACTAAGGGATTCTATGTAAACTGAGTTCCAGTGGACTATGACCATTCAAACCTCTCCTCACCTAGTCCATGAGCTAAATAAATAGATTTTCAAGGCTATTTCATCCTTGATGAGACAATCCCAGGATCTTGAAACTCCCTCTATTTCTAAGGTTAGGACTTTCCCTTCCAAGAAAGCCAAGAAAAAAAAGGATTAGCTCATTGACACCAAATATTAAACTATGAAAGTTCTAGAGGACTTGGAGAAAGAATCCTCTACCACTCAAGCTAATTGGACCCCAAATAATTCATCCAATTGTTTTTTTCCTCTTTCCTTGAGTTATACTATGTGCCCCCCTCTCTTTCATGGTGCATTTATGCTACTAGGATGATCGAAGGGTGTTTATTGAGCCATCACCTAGTCTAGTTCTAAAAAATTGTGAAGGAACAATTGATTTGGATATGTTAGAAATGTTAAGAATAACCAAGAGTGCGGGGGTGTGGGGGGTAATTCAATTAGTGAAGGTCTCTATGTACCACTTGAAAATTTAAACATTAAGTACTTCACTATTCTACTTATCCTATTGTTTCTCGGTCACTACTATAAAACTAACATAAAAATAAACTTGTGCTGCATAATGAAAACATTCATAACATTAATCACAATTTGACACTAGGATTTTATATGGAAAACCAATTTGAGAAAATCCACCAGCAACATGTTACTCTTTTTCACTCTTTCAAAGTGAGCTCTATTAAGAACCAACCCTATTAAAGGTTACAATACACAATGTTCAATGTGACTTAGTTAAAGGATTTAATCACCCTATTAGAAGTGGACTTGTAAAAGGAATTATATGATTCCATTTAGAATGTCACCCAATTAAACGATTCACACAGACGGTTAAGTCTTCGAATGACTATTAGGTCAAAATTTGTTAAAATGATTTCAATACAAAATATTTACAATGAAAATAAAGAAAATAATAGGTTTGATCTATGTGATTACAACTCAAATTTTTAGGTTTAGATCTCTATTCGATCCTTGCGATGGTTCACTGATAAGCCTTCTACTGTCATCTATAATCTTTATCTACTTGGTCACCCTTCAAGAAATCAATCCACTCTTCTCATCAACACTAAAGCCGTCCTCTATAATTTCCTTATCAATACCAAAATTATATTTGCAAGCTTTCTACTTCAGCTTTTCATTCACACTCTTCTGTGTTTTTTGTCAACCTTGTTCTGCATACAAACTTTCTCATATGCACTAGTTGGGATTGGCTTGGTTGAACTAGACAAGATACAAAATTTTTAGTTCAGTATCTCTTTAAATAGGCATTTCATGCTTTACCATTTTCTACATCCAACATAGATCTTTGTTGGAAATATTATGTTAGGCTAAGTTACTGAGAGGGGAGGGTTGAATCAATAACAAATAAAACTTTAATCTTTTATTAGCAATTAATTCTTCATGACTATTTTGATCTAATTCCATGCATGAGAAACTAAAAACATTAAAGAATTCATAATACTTTTTAAACACAATTTGGTGACCCAAAATGACACCCACAAGCTCTAGTACTGCAGTATACAGTTGGCCTATTAAAGCTTATGTAATGATCACTTCTAATGATCTACCATGTTAGTAGCAATAAGGACTTCTAGGTCCACCTTGCAAAAGGATTTACAAACATATAATGAAGTATGCATTTGGTAAAGAGATTTACATAAGACTATTAAGTCTACCTTGTGAAAGGATTTAATTGATCCACCTATTAGGATGAAATAGTAGCTGATCTTTGATTTGAAACTTTTTTTGCTAAATGAGATTCCTTTGAATGTAGTAATCATCTTTTCGTGATAGATAAATCTTTTTTGCTCTTTATACTGTTGTAGCCTTTGTAATTCACTCTTTTGCTCTTCTCTGCTTATTACATTACTTCCATATCATACCTTTGGATGTGGTACAATACACTACATATATACCAATCTAGTTACAAATGAAAAAGTTAGCCACAATACAAGTTCATACAAAAATCACAAAGTCGGACAAAGTGTAAAAACTTGGGTTCTGAAGACTAGCTCGATGAGGTTCTGATACTTAGCATCCACAATCAATGCTCGACATCATCATGCACTCAGTAGACATAGAAGCTCAGTCAATTCTAAATAGTTCCAAGTGATCTTGAACCCAGTCTACATTGGTGAATTAATGAGTACTATGAAACTCGACATATAAACTAAATCACTCGATTCAACCTACATAGCTTAGTCAATGCTATCACTATGAGCTTGGTATAAAATGAGTCACCTGGTTAACACTGAGTGGCTCGATTAACACTAGACTCACATCACATCAACTATGAACTCAATAAACACTACACAACTCGATTTGCACTAATAAATTGGGCATTCATTGAGACGCTCAGTTTACATAGCTGATCATCACCATGGTAGTAACTACTTGATGCAAACTGAATATTGTCTCTTGGACTCGGTAGTAACTATAGAACTTAGTAGATACTAAAATGTTTGGTTAACATTGTTAACTATACAATATGCTCTGTAGATACCTACAATCTAAATAAGTATAGGTAACTAATAACAAACATGACTGAAATGTCAACAATCTCCCTCTTGACATTAGTGACAAAAACACTTATCATTCAAAATGAATACAAAAATGTTCAAGAGCATGTTTTATCCATCACCTTATGTCTCTAACTTTGTAGAGTATACTACTTTTGAGATTTTTCAAAATTGGTCTTGTAAGAGATGTATCTTTGAGTATCTCTACATGTATTATATGATAGTGCTCCCCTATACATAATATACAATATACTTACATCTTTTAACATTCTGATATACACATTTTTTTCCTATTTTTTGTATACTCCTTATAATATCTTCTCCCTTTTACACAATATACATCTTCTCCCCCTTTTTGACATTAATGCCAAAGATGTATACTATATATACTATAATGTAATGCCAAAATATGACAAGAAATCTGAATGTACTTTCAAAATTAATGCCATTGTCTTGTCCCAATTCTCTTGGAACACCTTGCATGTGTGCAAAGTAATTTACACTTATAATGATAGTTCTCTCATGTGGTTTGCAATTAAGAAGTTGTTTTCATGGATGAGTGGTTTTGCATGTTCAATGTGTTTTTGCAATGGATCCATGTTTCAGAGAATCATGCCTTGTATAGTTATCAAAGTAGCTCTTATTCTAGTTTCTTCTCACAGCAATTCTACCTGCATATCAGTTAGGAATCTAATCTTTTTGTAGTGGGTAGAGCTATAGCTCGGGTCAAGTTACAACTACTGTGCACTTGCCTTTAAATCTTCATCAATATTTGATAGTTTATCTCTTATTTTCTTAGTGATAATTGATGTATCATAGACTTTACCAAATAGTGAAGACACATTATTGCAAGAGGTCTCCAGTGAGCCTAGAATAGTAGATAATTCTACTTGATGGATAGAAATTTTTTGAGCAATAATTTCTAAGACTTTATTCTCAAATTTCTTCTCAGCTCTCTACAAAAATTTGTCTTGTCCATTCAAATCTTAAATGAAATTTTGGACTACCTCTACTAATTGATTGAAAATTGGTTGAGAAGTATCAACCTCTATGTTTAGTGCCTCTGCAAGGATATTCTTTGCATCTTCAATTATTTGAAATTCCTTATTTATTTCACCTCTAAGCCTTTGATTCTTAGCTTTCTTCTAAAGAAATTATCCAAAAATATGCATCTAATCAGGATTGAGATTTGAGATGTCCCAATTAGGAATAACAATCTCCTCATCAAGATCTGTGTCTTCTTCCTTCTCTTTGCCATTACCCAGAAATCTTGTATTAAGTTGAGACTTGGTCTCAATTGTCTTTGCACTTATTAATTGCATGCAACCAATGGAAACAATTGTAGAAATAGTAGGACTAGTTGTAAAAGTAGATACTACACTTATTTGCAAGATACCAATAGTAGAAATACCTAGTGTAACCAAAACTGGTGTAGAGGGAAGTGATTTCTACTTGGTAGATGAAGTGCTTACCACTTATGTTAGTGAAGTGTTGATTTGGATAGGTGCAAGAACTGATTGAGTACTTTTGTTTAGAGTGTTAGACACAATCAATCCTGATGTATCTTTCTCTAGGATTGATGTTTTTAGTGCCTTTCTTAGAGAGTGAGGAAGTGAGGCTATGACCGCTATAGCAATTTTTTCTGGATTGATCTCCTTAGTGCCTTGAACATATGGTAAATCTTTCTTGGTAGCTTCCTATCCCTGTTCCTCTTCCTCATCATCTATATTGTCAAAATCTATAACCTCTTCATCATTAATTTCTTCATCTTTTTCTTGCTCATCATCATCCTTGTCACTGACATTGAAAAAAATTCACTCTGCTTGTGAAGAACATAAATGTTCTTGCATGTGTTTGTTGCATTCTTCACTACATGTTCAATGTCATTCAAAAATATAAGAGAAGTGATGAATCTCAAAGTGAGTTTTTCTTCATTCTTCTTCTAAGATTGATTTACCTTCTTGTCACTCAAACTCACCATGAGTTTCCTCAGGGTCTTCTCATATATATCTTTGGCAAATTTCATGGAATTCTCTCATCTTGGCTTGATTTTTTCCATTAGAACATTAGAAATCTACTGAGCAAGCTAGTCTAGAGATTACTTCCATCTACCCATTTAAAATATTATCAAGTCCTCTATTTGCTTCTACTCCTTTATAGTCCTAGTCTCATACTTCAATGCCTTGAAGTTGGTTATTCTAGATCCTAACTCTAATTCTTTCATGCTTTCCTCAAAAGTAGGTGGAGGCTTTTTAAAGATTACATCTCCTCCTTCTTTGTTCGCTTTCTTCCTAGATGATCTTCTTGTAAACATAGTAGTAGATGATTTGGTAGGCTTGGTAATAATTACCTTACCTTTCTTCTTCAATGCTTATTCTTCCCCTGATTTCTCTTCATCTTTTGTTTCTTCATCCTCAATATCATCTCCCTTTCCTTCAATCAATAGAAAAGGGGAATTAGTTTTCAGTTTGGCAATTCTCTTGTTTCCTTTGTTGATTACCTAAGGGAGTATGATTTAAAGTTCAATTCTAGCCTTTGCCTCATCATAAGTGCCAAAGTATGCAACTTTAGGGTCAACAGGATCATTAATCAATGCCTCAACTATGTCCTTGGTTTCATATATGTTTGCTTCATAACCAAGAGCTTTTACCCATACTATTCTTGGTCTAACTACCTAAACATATACTTTGTCACTATCAACCATAAAACAAACATCATCTTTATAACCATCAACTAGTTTCTTTTGGTATCTTGAATCTATTATTCATCTTCTCCTTGAATGCATCAAAGTAATTGTCCATAATACTTCCATAGTTCTCTCCCATTTCAGCTATACACTCATTAATCTAATAAATAATAGTTACATCCTTCCTCCATACTACTATACATTTAGATGAGAAAAATATTTGTACATAGTCAAATAGTAAAATCAAAAGCGAACCATACTTACAAGGATTTTTCTTAGAAGTTCTTATACTATCCATTTTCTTGTTGAACATGACATTTTGTCAAGTTTGCTTGAACTATAAATCTTGTGAGTGATGACATGTATTCCAAAATTTAATTCCATGTCTGTGATACAAGTGATCTTCATTCTCCTTCCATCCCACTTGGCAAGGGTTTTCTTGTCAAGTTTGATCCAACTTAGGGTTTTGGTTGATTTTTTCTTTTGTCAACATAGGAAGACTAGTGATCTTATGAATCATTTTCTTGGTTATCATAACTAGTTGTTCCAATCACAATTGACCATTGTGCACATGACTAAGGATAAATCTTATCTATTTGATTTGAAAATACCATGGCATATGTGGAATATAAGTTAAACCTTTTTCTTCAAGATGTTGATGTTCCAATTTCAACATACCATTAACACATAACTCTTTCAATGATTATTCCATCTCCAATGTTCCAAATTGTTGAATAGCACACTTAAAATATCAATGAATATCATTGATCAATAGTACCTTTGGTGGAATTTGTGACTAAGCTTCATTTAGATCTATGGTTTTCATGATGGCTGGACTTAGTTTAAAATCTAGCACCTTCCATTCCATGTCTCAAACTAACATATCCAACCCTTTCTTTGATTTGCTACTAGTGGATGTCATTATTGCTTGGTAGAGTTTTCAATGACATGAAAATCTTCAATAGTAATTTTCTCAAATTGCTTGAATGCCCTAAAATCACTTTGGACAGATAGCTCTCAAAAATTTGCAGTGAGAAATGATTTCGATTTCACCCTTTTAACAAAATTCTCGTTTCATTTGCCACAAATGACCTACTATGATTGTTCACTCAAATGATATATTATCATCTACTTTTCTTTCATTAAATACTCAATAGAGTCATTCATGACTCCATAACCATATAACAAATATAGTAGCCCCCGATATTGCTCAACAAGGTCTTACAACATGACCTTGCTTGGTAAAGACTATCATCTTTTGAATACTCAATAATCCCTTTGCATCTTGAATGCTAATATGTACGTTTCATTTTGTTAGCTAGAACTAATGTGAGATGTCTTCTTCAGAATCCTTGTTTCAGTTCTCTTTTGAGAAATCAAGTGGAAATGCTAGAGTCACCCAATTCTTAAGTGACATGTTCATCATTGCTAGGACTTGAATTCTCAGAAGATTTTGCAACCCATTGCTCTCTCATCTACTTTATGGTGTTATCATCTTTTGCCTTCTTTTCATCTTCAAATCTTCTAGTATTCATATAGTTCTTGGCAAGATAACCAAGTTTTGTACAAATAAAATATCATGTAATAGTATCTATTGTCCTCATGTGATGTTTAATGAAATTCATTCCAATGTGTTCAAACTCTCCACAATAATGAAATGTACATCAAGTGCTATAGTCCCAACCAAATATAGCTTTCAAATTCTCTTATGCTAGGTTCAATATCTTAGTTTTTCATTCTAAGGATTTGTGCCCATGCTTCTTGCATTTGTGACATTTGCCTTCAAATTTTGGTTTCTCCTTACATACATTAGCCCTATGAACATGGTGACTACAATTTTAGCACTTTCCATTGAAGTTTGATTTCCCATTGCTCTAACATTTGTTTTATGTATGTCATATCTTACCACAGTGACTGCAAGTAGGTTTTTTATTCTTTTGAGCTCCTTGCTTGGATGATTCACCTTCTTCTATATATCCAATTCCTACTTTTCCCTTTTGTCTATAATGAATTTTCTTATTTAATTGATTCATGTCTGCTTGATATTTCATCATCCTCTCATTGGTTTTCCTTTTAGTGTTTAGATCATTCTATAATCTTTCATTCTCTAATCCTAGATTCATGATTTCTTCAATTGCATTTGTGAGCTGATCAATGAAGTCTATCTACTAAAGAGATAGGTGTTAAATTTCATTTTTCTTTCCTTCTACTTCTTTTATCTTGCTTTTCTCTTCCATGACTTCAGACAATCTTACTAACTAAATTTCTTGCTCTCTTCTCAATTTTCTTACTTCTTCTTGAAGTGTATCATTTTTTTCCAATATTTCTTTGATTGCTTCATCAACTTCATCTAAATTGCTTGAATGGATTTCTTCAATTCTTTCTTCAATGTAGCGTTGACCATTCATTTGTATTGCAAGATCTTTTTTTCTATTTAGGGTTTGAGAGAGCCGCTCCTTTGCTTTTCTAAGTTGTCTAATAGCCAATTCCAAATCTAGCTTTTCATTCTCAATAGCCTTGTCAAGTCTAAATACCTCCATAGCCTGTGATCTTTTTCTCAAGTTGTTAAGCTTTTCTCTGAGAACCACAATGCTTCAATACCAATTGTTGGAAATATTATGATAGGCTAAGTTACTAATTACTAGAAACTAATCCTTCATGAGTATTCTATTCTAAATGCATGCATGAGAAAATGAAAACATTAAAGCATTCATAACACTTTTGACACACAATTTGATGAGCTAGAAACCTTTCAAATAGAAAGTAAAATTGGGGTGGGGATCATATCCCCAAGCTTTAGCATTGTAGTATAATGTTGGCCTATTAATGCTTACAATGATCACTTTTAATTTTCTACCCTATTAGGGGTAATAAGGACTGCTAGGTCCACCTTGTAAAAAGATTTACAAACATACAATGAAGTATGCACTTGGTAAAGAGATTTACATAAAGCTGTTAAGTCTACCTTATGAAAGGATTTAACTGATCTAGCTGTTAGGATGAAACAATAGCTGATCTCTGATCTCCAACTTGGTTTGTTGAATGAGACTCCTTTGAATGTAGTAATCACCTTGCTGTGATAGATACATCTTCGTTGCACCTTATATTGCTATAGCCTTTGTAATTCGTTCTTCTACTCTTCTTTGCTTATTATATTACTTCCATATCATATGATTGTATATCATTAATGCATTACATATGTACCAATCTGGTTACAAATTACAAAGTTGGCCATAATACATGTTTACACAAAAATGATAAAGTTAGCCAAAGTGTAGAAACTTGAGTTCTAAAGACTAGCTCGGTGAGGTTCTGATACTTGACATCCACTGTCAATGCTCGACATCATCATGAACTTAGTAGATGTAGAAGCTCGATCCATATTGATCACTTCCAAGTAGTCCTTATCTTGGTTTGCACTGGTGATTTAGTGAATACTATGAAGCTTGACATATAAACTGAATCACTTGATCCACACTACATAACTCGATCAATGCTATCACTACGAGCTCGGTATAAACTAAGTCACTTGGTTAACACTAAGTGGCTCAATTAAAAAATACACTCATGTCACATCAACTAAAAACTCAATAAGCACTACACAACTTGGTTTGCACTAATAAATGTAGCATACATTCAGATGCTTGTTTTACACTGTTGATCATCACCATGGTAGTAACTGCTTAGCACAAACTAAATATTGTCTCTTGGACTCGATAGCAATTGTAGAACTCAGTAGATAATGAAATGCTTGGTTAACAATGTTAACTATACAATATTCTTGGTAGATACCTACAATCTAAATAAGTGTATGTCACTAATAATAAACATGACTCAAATGTCAATAGATCTTATGGTTTACGATCAAATTCAACTCGATTTTATGTATCTATCCATCTTCTTGATCATCCTCTAGAAAATTCTCTAGAATTCTTCTATTTGGTCTTTACTTAATTATCTTCTTGAATTTAATGGTCCAGCTCATCAATCTTATATTCAACATGTTTTACATCTCTTAAGAAATCAATTGAGTCAGGTTGATCTTATGATTTATTTCAATTTTTTCTTTTACTATCACTCAACAATCACAAAAATACTTAATTGTTGTAAATTCCTCTGGTTTGGCATCAAAAAACTTCCTCATCCAATGCTAATTCTTGGTCAACACTATATTTACCCAACACTCACTATAGCTCGATTGATAGTAGCATTGCTCTACACTCCTTAGTATTTTACTCATTTACTCATCTTAGCTTAGCTTTCTTGACATAACAAACTGCTTTTCTTCATCAAAGTCTATTTAATAAAATGTCCATTGCAACTTCCTTTTCATAACATCAACATTTCCTCTAGGTGCTATAGTTATGTGAAACTTCTCAAATCCTCTTCATCAATTAAATAGATATGACATTGAGACGAGGCATCAATATGTCTCATCCATAGATTTGATATTAGTGACAAAACAACAATTGTTCAAATTGTAAGTTTCCAATCTTTGGAATTGATGGAGAAATCTCAAAAAATATCTCAAACATTTGAATAATACTAGTAGCCTATCAAACAATCCAACTTATTTCACTTCCATGAGTGTCCAACATTCTTAGTTTCATTTTGACTCACATCCATGCAATTTCTGAAAAATCCCTCTATCATCATGCTATATTTTCAAATGGCTTTTACATGAAAAATCCCTTTGAGATTTATCTTACCTCCTTTTCTTAGTAATGTATTCCTTATACTCTCCCTCTTTAGATATTTTATTTCTTAGTAATCTCTCCCTCTTTGACAACAATACCAAAGATGTGTAACTCTCTCATCATCAAATTCTTCATACATTTAAGTTTTGTAGATTTTTCATGTTTCACTGATACTTGTCATTTGGCTATGACTAATCTATTTATGATTTACCAAAGTATTCTACCTTAGGCATGCCCCAAAGTAGAGCTATATTGCGCCAATGTTTAGAATGTTCTAATTAGTACAAGTGATGCAAATGCATCACTTGTCTTCTTAAGTAGCTTTAGTTAGGGAAATCACCCCTAGTTTACCTCTAGGATATTCATGAGCATCTTAGGGTAATGGTTTTGTCAATATGTTAACCATTTGTTCCTTGGTATTCACATGTTCTAGCTTCACTTCTCTTTCTTGAACTAATTCTCTGAAGTGGTGATAATTGATAGCAATGTGCTTTGTTTTAGTGTACATCATTGGATTCTTTAAAATGTTGATGGAAATTATGTTATCATATTAGATAACTATTTGATCTATAATTTCTTCTTTCATACCTTTCAACAATTTCTTGATCCACATAATGTTTGAACAATTCATGAATTGTAGATGATACATACTCGGCTTCAGTTGTTAATTGGAAAATACAATTCTACTTCTTGTTTGTCCATGACACCAATCTCTTTCCTAGAAAGAATGCACCTCCACTAGTGTTTTTTTTTTCATCAATATTTCTAGCCTAATCTAAGTTAGTGAAAACCTTCACTTCAAATATATCACTCCTCTTGTAATATAATCCATAGTCTTTTGTACCTTTTAGATATCCCAATATCTTTTTTACAATCATTATGTGATTCTCTTTAGGATTTTTTGAAAATCTAGCAAATATCCCAACATCCTAAGCAATATCTAACCTACTGTGAACAACATATTGCAATTTTCCTATCATGCATCTATATAGGGTCTGGTTCACATCAGTAGAATCGCCAATCTTAGATAGCTTAAGTCCTATAGACATAGGTGTACTCACTAGCTTTGAATCTTCCATACAAAAAGTATTTAGTATATCCTTGATATATTTGGATTGTGAAATAAAAATACCAAACTTCATTAGAAATACTTACATAATTCAAGAAGGAATTTGATTTCACCAAACATAGAAATTTCAAATTCCTTTTCCATTTCATCAGAAAATGATTTACATAATGCTTCTCTTGCTCCAAATGCGATATCATCAATAAATATCTTAGATAATAGTACTTCATTGTTCTTACAATTTTTTAAATATAAGTTGTTGTTATCATTTGTTCTTTCAAAACCAAACTTTACTAAATAGTTATGCAATCTTTTATGCAATGCTCTTGGGGCTTGCTTCGATGCATAAAGAGCTTTTTTCAATTTACATACCATGCTCCTCTTGTGTGGTCTATAAATCCTTCAGGCTATTCAATATATACTTCTTCCTCTAGTACAAAATTTAAAAATGCAGATTAGACATCCATTTGATATACCTTGGAATTCTTGTAAGTTGAGTATGCAAGCAGAGTTATGACTCCTTAGAGTTTGGCCATGAGAGAAAACATTTCTCCATAGTCAACTCCTTTTTGTTGTCCATAACCCTTGCATACCAGTCTTTCTTTGTTTATTTTTACTTCACTATTTTCATTTAGCTTGTTCCTAAAAAACCCACTTTGTCCCAATGATATTTTTCTCTTTAGGTATTGGTACTAAATTGCAATTATTTTTCTTCTCAATCTAGTCAATTTCTTCATGCATTTCTTGTATCCAATCTTCATTGTCTAAGGCATCCTTTATTGGCTTGGGCTCAAACTCACATAATAAGAATGTATCACCTTTGAGTCTTCTGATTTTCATTACACTTGATTTAGCATCAACAATGATTTAATTATATTTATGATGTCTTCTCACATATTTTTCTAGTGCATGTAGTTTCCTTCTTGGCTCTTCTTTAGGTTCATGTGTAAAAATAATTTTAGGTTCATTTCTTCTTCCCTATTCAAGTTCTAGTTCAAGTTCTAAGTGCTCATCATTCACTATCTAACGGTCAACATTACCTATCTATAACTCGACATCTTAAGTCTATTTCTTGACACCCACTCTCTACTTCTTGGTAATTTGCATTTCCACTTCATTATTTCCTATTTGATTGAAACTTGTACTTTGACTTGTCTATTCACTTTGAGTACTATGAGCATCACCATCCACATAGAGGAATGTACTATAGCCTTTAAGGTTCTTCATCACATGAAGTATCACCCGTTTCTATAAAGTCATCAACTCTCATATTTGCAATTTCTACAACATTGTTAATGTTATAGTTTAAACACTTATAAAATTTTCTTTTAGTGGAATAACCTCAGAATATGCCCTCATCACTTTTTGCATCAATTTTCCATTCCTATTATCTTTCAGTATATAGAATCTACTACCAAAAATTTTGAAATATTTAACATTGGGAACATAACCATATGATGCAGGAGCATCCTGGGTTGCATTTCTTTCTTGCATATTTTCCCTTCTTTCTTGTTGCTACCAAGTTGCAATGTCTTGCATTATTGAGTTTCTTAGTTGGTGTCATGTTCACAGTGGTTGTAGGGTTCTCAATTGTTGTCAAGTTATCCCTTTGGTCACCAATTATTCTTTGGTTATCATGTCATCCTGTGGTTTCTAAGCATTCTTCAATTGCTAAGCTCTCTTTAGTTGTTGAGTTTGTTGAGTTGCATCATTTTTCTTGTTATTTGTTTTTTTGAGTTTTCTATGTGTGGTTTCCTGTTGAAGGTGACCTTTGCATTTAATTCAATGATAGGTATTTACTAAGAGCCTACTTGTGGCTTATTCTAGCATTTAATATGAGAGTTTATTTTATTGTAATTATGATGTGTCGACTTGTGGTTATGCATGTATTTAAAGAGGTCTTTGGTAGAGTCTTAAGTATCATAGAGAAGAGCTAGAAGATAGATCAAGGAGGTTTAAGTGGAGTTGAAAGGTGAAGTGTTATCATTGAAGACTAATGTATGCCAGCTATAACTGGAAGGCCTTACAACTAGACATGTATTTGGTTCTTTCATGAATATTAGAAGAGTATTTATTCCTTTATCTCCCAAGTTTTTTGTTATTTGGTGTTTATTTCCACTATTTTTACTATCATAGGTGGTTTGAATAACTAAGCGTGCCTTTGGCCTCAGTTATCTCTTCCCTCCCTGTGTCACCATACCATAGTTGAAAAGGTGTAGCATTTGTACATTTTTTTACTTGAACTCTATTCATGGTATGAACAATAGTACTAACCACTTCTCTCCAATATTTTTGTGACATGTTCTTCTCCATCATTTGTTTCCTTGCACAATCTCTTATTGATATGTTTCTTCTTTCAGCTATCCCATTCTGTAGAGGGCTCCTTGGTGTTGGCATCTATCTTTTAATTCCTTTGTCATTGCAAAATATATCTGTGAATTTACCTTTGTATTTACCTTTTCCTCTTCCATATATTTTTGCAATGAGGGCTTCTAGTTCATCAATCTCATGATTAGAACTATCACTTTCAATCTTTACATGTTTTCAATGGTAGAGGATTCAATGGTAGAAAGTGTGTAGTTATCAAATTGTGACTTTAAAGAGGATTCAATGGTAGAAAGTGTGTAGTTATCAAATTTAAATATCTCAAAAGGTGTGTAATTACACCTTCTAGAGTCAAAGTGTTACCTAGTGTGCATCTTAGTTCTTGGATTGCGAAGACTCTAATGGAATATATAGGAAGTAGAGTCCTCAATACCTTGCTTATCACTATTTCATCTTCAATTGTTCCCTTTGCACCTCGAATAACATTAACAACCTCTTTAATTCTTGTATAGTGTTGTACTTTGTTCTCACCTTTCATCATTCTCATGTCATCCAATTTACCTCTTAGGCTTTTTGATTTAGCTCTTAGAACATTTTCATCACATCCATATATGCTCTTCAATTTGTCCCTCATCTTCTTTACAATATTGTAATATTTTAGGTCATCAAACTTGGCATAGCTTAGGGTTGAGGAAATTTCCAATATTGCTTGGTTTTGTTCTAACTTCTATCTCAGTTCATCAATAATTATAGAAGTTGTTACTTCTATATATTCATGGTCCAAAAATTTGATAGCATCATCATTGATATTGGGTATGTGCAACTTCATTAGGGTCTGTCATGTAGTGAAGTTCTTGTTTTTTAACTTGTGTACATCCCTCTTATTTGTCATGATATTTTTCTTTAAGTACCTTAAAAATTTTATTTCTAAGCATTGAGCTTTGATACTAATTGTTATAAAATTTTAGAATAACTAAGAGTGGGGGTGGGCAATGGGTGGGGGGGATGAATCAGTGATTGAAGGTCTCCATGTACCACTTGAAAATTTAAACATTAATACTTAATTGTTCTTCTTATCCGATTATTGCTCAATCACTGCTATAAAATTGTCATACAATTAACCTTGTGTTCCATAACAAAAACATTATCAAATGAATACATTCATCACAGTTTGACACTAGGATTTTGCATGAAAACCCAATTTGGAAAAAACCATCAGCAACATGTCACTCTTTTTAACTCTTTCAAAGTGAGCTCTTTTAGGAGCCAACCCTATTAAATATTACAATACACACTGTTAAATGTGACCTAGTTAGAGGATTTAATCACCCTATTATATGTGGTCTTGTCAGAGGACTTTGATCATTCCATTTAGAATGTCACCAAGTTAAAGGATTTCAACAAATTATTAAGTCTTTGAATGATTATTAGGTGAACATCTGTTAAAAGGATTTCAATAAAAACTATTTACAATGATAATAAAGAAAATAAAAGGTTTTGTCTATGTGATCACAACTCACTTTTGCAGGCTCAAATCTTTGTTTTGTCCTTATGTTATTTCACTGATAAGCCTTCCATTGTCATCTATGATCTTGATTGTTTTTGTCACCCTTCAAGGCATCAATCCACTCTTCTCATCAACACTTAAGCCTTCTTCTCTAATTCCCTTATCAATAAAAACATTATATCTATAATCTTTCTCCTTTAGCTTTGTATTCACACACTTGTGTGTTTTTGATCAACCTTGCTCTATATACCAAATCACTCATACACACTAGTTGGGATTGGTTGGACTTAACTTAACATGGAACCATAAGTTTAGTTTAGTATCTTTTTAAATAGGCATTTCATGCTTTACCATTTTCTACATCCATCGTAGATCTTAGGGTTTATAATCAAATTCAACTCAATTCAAAGTATCTATCCATTTTCTTGATCATTCTCTACAAACTTCTCTAGAATACATTTGTTAGGTCTTTATGAAATCATTTTATTGAATTTAATGATCTCACTCATCAATATTATCTTCAACGCATTTTATATGTCTGAAGAAATAAACCGAGTCGGCTTGATCTTATGATTTATTTGAATGCGTTATTTTACTATCATTTGGTAATGACTAAAAAAATCAGTCACTGTAATGTCTTCTAGCTCGGCATCAACTAACTTGTGTAGTTGATGTAATGTTTGGTCAATACTAGATTTACTAGGCATTAACTGTAGCTTAGTTGACACTAGCATTGCTCAGAACTCCTTTCTATTTTATGCTTTTTATCGGCTTATCTTAGCTTTCTTGACATAAAAAATTACTTTTCTTCATCAAAGTTTATCTAATCAAATGTCCACTGTAACTTCCTTTTCACAACTTCAACCTTTCCTCTATGTGCTATAACTATGAGAAACTTCTCAAATCCTCTTCATCAATCAAATATATATGGTATTTAGACTAGGTAGAAATATATCTCATCCATAGATTTGACATCAATGACAAAACAACAATTGTTCCAATTGAAACTTTCCAACAAGATACTCTAACCATCCACCTTTTGGAGATGGCCTCTTGTTATAAAAGGTTGAAAGAAATGGTTATGTCGCTTCTATTTAACATGTAGTTGGTCACATTAAAATTAATAGGCCGGAGGCTCTTTTGGAAGTAGAGAGAAAATTTGTGGACTAGATATATTGTTGTAGGGATGACATCCAGTGTGAAGTGTGTTGCAAGCTAGGAGAAAAGATCAATTATTGGGAGAATTTGAAGAAATAGGTATAGGATATCAAAGAAAATATGTCCCCTAAGAAAGAGTAGAACACAATGCTAAAAGCATTGGACTCTACCAAGAAGATGTAGGCCTAGATAGGAGAGAAAATTAACAATTCTTTCTCTTAGAAAACCTACTCCCATACTAAGATGGAAGGGGAGATCAAGGTTTGAAAACCTACCAAGTAGAGAGAGCCAAAATGAGTAAATGAAAGGAGACTCCAAAAAAGGAGGAAGGTTAGTGGGAGACTTCCTAGGGGTTTTGTCACTTCAAGTTTTCTTGCCCCAACTTCTCATTGTTGGACCAGCTCAAGGAGATGCAAAATTAGGTAGTTGGTTTGGATTTTTATGTTTGTTTCACTATTGGGTGGTTACTAGTTTGTGTGGTGAGGTGTGGTGAGCTTGATTGTGGTAGCTAGTGTTGGCTTCTGATTTAACAGTTTTGAAAATGACCAAGAAACTAAACAAATGCATCTAAGGCTAGAAAATTCCTATGATGGATACACTTGACTGTAGTCTTGGGCCAACTTTAAGGCATAACTCCTTCTTCACTTTAGGCTCTGTAAGACCTAGGTGGGTTAACCTTCAGGTTCTAAGATATGGTATGAGTGCATTTAAAACATAAATCTAAACCTAATTACTACATATGAAAACCCCTTATATCTCCTAATAACTCATGCAAATAACATAGATCTACAATAGCTGAATGAAAAGCTATGAATCTCATAAGCTGAGTGAGGGTTAAACAGTTAGATCCTTCAACATGAAAGGGAAAGAAAGTTTGATTAATAATGTTGAATTCAACAAACCCTCAGATATGCAGTAGTAAGACTTTAATGATCCTAGAACTGACCAGTGCCTAATCCATTGGGCAAATCCTTGAATCAAATGCACAAATATGGATATATGATACTTATGTATATATTCAAATATACGATCTATCTATTTATCTTGTAAATAAACATCGATGCTCAATCCAAACCTCATTCTTACATGATATCCTTCTCAATAAACCTATAACCCTATTGATTCACTAAAGTATTTACATAACTTATTGAGTCATAAGAAACAATAAAACAATATACAACCTTAAGGGACTGCAACTATGAACTAAGCTCTTTGTTCAAAGATCATAAAACATTGACAATTCACTGAGACTAGAGACGAGAATTAGAATGAAATTAATGAAATTCTTCTGCTCTTTGTATTAATTTCCTTGAAAAAATACAACCAAATGCATGAAATAAAAACAAGAAAAAACCTAACAGATCTGAACTATCTGTATTATCCTTCCTATCGTTGTTCATACAAGAGAGAATATGCTGAAGAAAATAGTTTCACAGTAAAACACTGGAACCCTGCTGGTATTACCCAGAGAAAAATGCCAACCCCTACAAAGAATGAAAGATAGAGACATATAGAAGAAGACGAATTCCCATATCTATCATACAACTGACATTTGTCCACTTGAAATTCCCTCTCCTAGCAAATTAAAGACTCTCTCTAACCTCTCTCTTCCATATGATCTGATTTGATTTTCGTCATTATTCTATATCAAACTTCTAAATATCTCAGCTAAATGATGAAACCTTTATGTAAAAAAAAATCTGAACTACATCATGAAATGCTGAAGAAATTAAAATTTAACTGATTTGAATGTAACCCAATTCAACCACAATTGCAATTTTTATCATGCTTTATCAACATCTAACTCATTACCATGCCAAAAAATAGTTTTGAACTTTGTCACCTGAATGTGGTTGCCTATTAGGAATTTGGGACAAAACCTCTTGTAGCATGAACTAGTGGCATTTTGTGTAAAAACTAACTCCATAATAAGAAAATTCAAATCTTCTCGATTCTGGTGATATATAATACTACTATGTTCACCTTCTGAAAACCCCCAGCAAGTCCATTTGAAAAATAGTCCCCCCATTGCAATGATTTCCCATGTTGGTTGGAGCTCCTCTCCTTATTTCTTGTTGATGCCATTGCCCAATAACATAGGCTGCCTACCATTTGGACGTGGACTCTTTCAAAATATTGGCTGTTGCATCCCAAGCTACGGTGGATGCATGTCTAACATATGTTGCAGTTTTTGCTAGGCATGGAGATAAGTGTGATGATGATTTTTTTAAAAAAAATTTGTTGCTCACCATGAGATGCCCCTGCATTATTTCCTTGGAAATGGATGGCTCTTGCTATTGCTCTGTGTGTTGCCTCTACTCCCCATTCAAGACATGGGTGCTCAGATTTCCAACTCACCTAGAGTTGATCTTCCATGGTGCGGTTTTTTTTTTTGTGGGGATCCATGTCTATATGATGGGATTTTTTTCTAGCATGGGTAGCTTCCTGTCTTTGTTGCATGGAGCTCATTTTTCTTTTTTCACACATCGACTTCCCCTGTTCATGTAGGTCACCTTGGACCGGTGGCTTGTTTGATTGTATGGTCTTCTGCTTATTGTTGAATGTGTCCTTCCAGCTACCAATGTGGAGTTCCTATTTTTTTCTTTTTATTTTCTGTTGGAGTGCCTTCCATTTAACTATGACCTTTTCTTGTTTTCATGCGCTAGCTTTGTCTTAGCCAGCTTTGTTTTTGTTTTGGACATGGAGTTCCCCTACCATGGTGCTTGAAAAGGAAATAAAAAATTCTTTGCTTCACGTGATCTGCTCTGCGTTCCCTTTGTCTTTTCCTGCGATTTAGAGTTTTGGCTTTTTCTTACTTGGTCTACCTTTTGAATTCTCCAACTCCCTTGTTCACTAGTTCCTTTCATTTTAACCTTTATTGCCTTCCTTGTTTCAACATATTGCCCTCCATCTTCTAAAATGCCTTTCATGTCCCTTTTGCTGCTGAATAACTCTCGAATATCATTAGCATCAAAAACTATATAATATAGTGGCACTTCACTGTCGTGTGATATGAAATGTAGCATTCTATCCATTAGTTCAAGCCTTCATGTAGAAATTGCATGGTTTTAACCTTCAAATAGTGCCACACCCACATGATTGTCATTAAGACAATGGAGAAAACCATAGATACCCATGCACCTTGATGGATTTTTAAAATTGAAGCTGAAAAGTAAGGATTTCAATAGATCCAAAAATGATGAGAAAAGCTAAAACTGCAAGTGTTCTTTTGTGCTAGGTTATAATTATTACTAATGACATAAGAATGGTAGTGACTAGCATGACACTGATGAACAACCAAAACTTCAAAGTACTATATTTTCAAAGCATTGATCTAGCCCTTGAGACATTCTTTTTGTCATGCAATATTTCTGTTTTGTCCATTGAACATTCCCCATCCAATGATAGTAGATTTCGAAAAAAACTAATATTGGAATATCTACATAATAATGAATAAAGTGCAAATGTTCCTCCTTCCCATTCGTTCCTTCAAATAACTAGAGGTTACTTATGCATTGACTTCCTGATAATTGACTGGCCATACTTTTATCATAATCCTCACAATTCTATCAAATCTAAAATAATTAGTCGGGCCCCCAAAGTGGGCCCAACTAGTTTTTTTTTTGGTTTCCAACACTTGACAATCATAACTAACTTATTGAAAATTCAACATTGACTGGATTCAAATTTGATCCTTGCTCTACCATTTAAAACTCATTTTATCTTTTTTTGCAACCTGTCACTTTTACAAGAGGAGGTCCATTGATTGGCCTTAAAAACTGACCAAATTATCTGATCAAACTCTGAAAACTGGCCTACTAACTCTTTGCTCCGCAATCTTACATCATGTCAAATATTATCTCATGAAGAATTCAGGGTCAAAATATATTGACCATCAAAGTTGACCTCTTAGAACTGCTTGCAAGAAAATATGTCAGAAAACACTAAATTGGGTTTAGAATCGACTTCAAAAGCTGGGTAAAATGATACTTGAGGATCTGAAATCTAAGGGGCATTAGTTCTCTATCATGAGGAGAATATGAATCTATGATTTGGGTTCATGAAAAAAGAAGGGGCGCAAATGGTGAGCGGTCAAAGTAGGCTACTCAGAATTTGCAGATTGGATACACTACCAAAAAGCATTTTTTTGTAAATGGAATTGACCTAGAAAAGTGTGCATACAGATTCCTCATGACTTGCAAACTGGCACATTTAAAGTATTTTCTGAGTAAAACATAGTGGTGCAATCCATTTGATCTCGCCTATCACAGATTTCAAGATATAACATCACAAACAAGGGTTCTGACACATCTACATTTCTTGACACCAATAAAAAGATAGAAATTGTGTTTGGAATCGCATTTTAAAACTGATCAAATAGATTTTTCATGAGCTAAAACTTGAAACATAACAAGTTTTTGATGTCTAGAATGCAACACAAAAGGAATTTTAACATTTTGGTCAACTTGTCAAAAATTATAGCACATCAAACAGGGCTTCCCGAAATTGTGAACATTTCAGATCAGCATGATAGTGATAACTGATTAACTTTGAGGGATTCAAAACCTAGTTAAATGGACTCAAAAAAACTCAAAATCTAAAACATAGGTTCTTTGGTATGGACACTAAACACTACTAAAGCATCAAGTGACAAAACATTTCTGGGTGTGACGTATTCAATGGAAAACACAACTTCTTGTTGCTATTTGACACTTAGGTGAAAAATGTAGAATTGACAAATGCTCAAAATGGGACTTCACAAAATGGCTCAGAATGATAATTTCACTTCATGAAACACTTATAAAAGCTGAATGAAAGGTGCTAGAAGCATTGAACACCTCTTAGGCCTCAAACTGACAGCCAGGTACATGTGCAACAAAAAGTGTTTATAGGGTTAAATTTTCTCAATGGTACTCAAAATTGACATTGTAATTTTTAGTCCCAATAGTGGCTCTATCTAGGGATGCATGTCCCTTGTGGGAATGGTAAGGATTTAGATCTCTAGAAGAAGCAGACCACACACCGAAATTTCAAAAACTCCTCTCAAACAACTTTATTTGAAAAAAAAGACGACTACTCCTACTATGTACAAACAATGGGCCCGGGCCACAAAACTTTCTCACAACCTTTACCTCTGTCAAAAACCTGATTTTCATTTGAAATTGCATGAGGTAAACTAAAAATATTTGTCCTATCAGTTTCACCAATTAGATCAGCATCATGAAACGAATCACTTGGCAAAATGAAATCTACACCTTCACTTTCATAATGCATATAAAAACTAGCTTCATTTTCAACCACTTGCTCATCATCAAAGTTCTAATTAGCATGCTTATAACTATTAGACTAAAATTGAAAATACTCTTCATTTAATGATTCATGCATGCTATCAACTTCAAATGTGAAGGCATCATACTCAACATGGGAAAAAAGGTCACACATACCTTGAAAATATGCATCCTTATGTATAATTGGATGATACTCAAATGAACACTCTGACTTGTAGTCACACATGTCATCAACATCAAAATCTAAAGCTAATCCACAATCTTCAAATGGTTCTTCACAATCAGCAAATGGATTAGTCTTCACATTAGAGATTTCATCATAAAACTCATTGCAAGGTGCATACTAATTTTCAAAAACAACTTCGTCAAACACCTTGTCATCTATCTCATTAGATGCAACATAATCATCAGTTTCACTATCAAACTTAGAAGAAGAACATTATAATCTCTTACAATAGTAAGACAAGGTATCATCATCAAATTCATTCTCAACTAAATCTCAATTGTCCATGTGCTCTTCAAACAATGGGTTAACAACTCCATGTAGTGATCCTTGTTGAACATCTTGAAAAAACATAGGCTGGTCATCCTCAGGATTTTCATCATATAAAGCCTTAGTATATACTTTAAAACCATGACCCATTTCATCTTCATGGAGCCTTTCAGCATGTAAAGAAAAAATAGAATTATATGAAGACTCACTTTCTACTCCATCAACAAAGCATGTAGAATATAAATCAAAGTTGCTTTCATTGTCTTCATGTAAGTGATTCAAATGTCTTACAAACCTATCATTATTTATCTTACCAATAGGCATTGATGCATTAATTTTAGGATCACTCATATACTGATCATCATTGCACTCATTCTCAAGACATTCATCTACACAATTAGGTAATCTATTCTTATAAACAACATCTTTATCCTCGTATTGTGTAGACAAATCTTTATAGCTTTCAACACCTAGCTAACTTGTATAGCTCTGAAATGAAACTTCACTTTTAGATTTAGAAATAGAACTCATACCTTTACTTCCATAAGAATGCTCACTCCTGTTATTACTTTCTTCTTCCTAATTTGCATCTGATTCACATGAGGACAAACATGTACTAGCACTATCCTCTTCTTGACTTGAGCAACCACTCTCGTCATTGTCTTCACATGATGCCTCTTCATAATAAAATGGAACAACAACTTCATTATAACTTGAAAGATGACTTTCAGCTTCATCATACTCACATTGATATGACTTTCAAATTTAGATTTAATAACATTCTCAACATGATGCAATCTATGAAGAAGATAAATCATTTCTTGCCTATATGATTGATCAAGTGAATCCATATTACCATTTATTGCTGAAACATTACAAACATGTGAATCTTGTTCTTTTGACTATAACTGAGATAAGTGTGATTCATATTCTCCATCTTGTATTATCTCTCCATGACATATCAGATTAGCGATATTAAGTTCATGATAAGAGAGATAACTCTCAACCTCCTCACTTGCACAAGACTAAGATATAGGTACAAAAACCTCAAATTTGGAAGCGTTAGTTACATTATCATACATATAATTATCATGAGAAGAACTTACTACTATAACTAAACCTTGATTTGTAAAATCACCACAATCTTGATCCTTATCAAAGTCTAAAGTATATCTTATTGCTGTAACATTATGAACATGTGTGTCCTCATTTGTAACCAAACTAACCTTACTTATACACATATTCTGATTTGGAATTTTAATTTGATTATTCATTACAGCAGGGGCAATGATAAGCTTATTTGAAGCTAAAGAATCTACACCACATTCATCCTTTCTTTCAAACACATTATACTAGCAATCATTCATAGAAAAATGACCTCTAATCAATCCATACTTCATATCATTTTCAATATCCCTAGTGGTCACAAAAGCTTGATACAATTTTGTGGTTCTTTATCCCTTAGTAGATTATTCATTTTCTTGTCAAATGCATCAAAATATATAGCTAAACACATTTGATGATCAGGTCTATAACTCTCATGGATTTCATTCACAACTCTTGCAAATCTGATGTTAAATTGAAGGACAAGTTCATCACTCTCAATGTGAATCCTCAACAACTTATCATAAGAATCAGAGATGCAAGTACTGTTAGGATAAACCATGGACAGAAATAAAAACTGCATGCAAATATAACCAATAACAAAAAAATAATAGAACACACAGAAATGAACACAAGGCACCAAGATTTAACGTGGTTCACCCAATCCCTGGGCTATGTCGACCAAACAGCAAGTCTGATCTTATTACAATCCAGTGATTACAACCTGATTACAATCCGTAATCCCTTACAGCTCAATACCACCACAAGAACCAATTTCATATCACAACATTATGAAAAATACCCAACCCTAAGCCCTTTTATACAAGTATTAAACCGCTTTAGGGTTATAACATGTCGGCCATAATATTTCCCCAAGTATTTATGAAGTATGTACAGTACTTTCCTGATCAGTCACAACAATCTAACAAGTACCTGTTCTCCAAATTGCTCCATAAAGATAGAATGCAACTGACTCCAAGATGAAATAGAACACACTGGTAAGAAAGAAAACTAGTCTTTAGCATCACCTTCCAAAGTCTAAACAAATAGTTTCATGTGCACATCCTCATGAGCAATCTAATAGTCACCCATCAAATCATTGAACAACTCAATATGATGACATTTGGAAAACTTAGGCAAACTTAGGCAAACTTTTTCTAACATCATTAGGAATGACATTTAGGAAACCATGAATACCATCAAAACATAATGGTATATACCTCTTGGTACAAATAGGTCTAGAAACTTTACTAACAGGCTGCATACTTGATGAAATGATATTTGACATCTCTCACAAACTTAACTCATTCACCATTAATACTTAGATTCATAACTTGCAGCATACCAGAAAATACTTTCTACCAATTTCAACTCCAAACGCACTTCACAAACTTAAATACAACCGACTGAAACTTGATCTAATGAAGTGTATAAAACCTTAAAACTATTCTCCTCTTCTTAGTGCTAAAATGTCACTTGACAAAGAACACATATGTAAAACTTACTTTCTTTCACGACAAGAAAAACATCATGAAAATGAAATACCTTCAAGTGTTGCTACATGAAACCACTAATCTGCTCATTGGCCTAGTGTTGATCTTAATTCCTCACACCATTGATCATATCCTTTGTAGAGTCGCCATCTCCTTAAGGAGAACTAAATGAAATCATAACTGTGGTTCATTTTTTATCATTTCAAAACTTATGACAACAGATCAAACAATACTTCTAAACTTATCAGTCATAAACTTATATACTCTCATCTTTTTTTAAAAAATTTGACACAACTTTCAAATCTACCTAGTTCAACTAAAAACTCTTGAAAGCAATTATAGGTAACTGATCTACACTGGTACAGAGATCCTTTAGAGAGTTGCCACTCACAATTGTCAGAAAAATTTTCACACATGATTCATACATGACAGATCTGAACTGAAATTTCACTTTGTAGAATTTGCAAAACATCAAAAGCTTAGAAGAGAGAAACCACCATGAAAAAATTCTAACTCTGCAATTACAACAGTACTTTGGAAATAACAACAGGTTGAATTCACTAAAGATGAAGACCTTTAAGCAAAACAATTTACATTCAACCTCAAAGTTATTGCTCCAAATGGATAAAACTTCACTGGGGTGTATGATTTGGTGTAAGAAAACTCAAAATAACATCAGATAACTTACTGCTAAAACTTTTTAATGCACTTCTCCTGCTGTATTGAATCTCTTCTTTTCAAACTCTCAAGGTTTGTCTTAAATTTGATTTAATACAATCCCCAATAGAGTCACCATTTTGTTGGCTCCTAATTTAATAGTTTTGAAAATGACCAAGAAACTAGACAAATGCATCTAAGGCTAGAAAATTCATATGTCGGATACACTTGACTGAAGTCTTGGGCCAACTTTAAGGCATAACTCCTTCTTCACTTCAGGCTCTACAAGACCTAGGTGGGCTAACCTTCAAGTTTTGAGATATGGCACTAGTGCATTTAAAACATAAATCTGAACCTAATTATTATAGGTGAAAACCCCTTATATCTCCTAATAACTCATGCAAATAACACAGATCTACAGTAGTTGAATGCAAAGCTATGAATCTCATAAGCTGAGTAAGGGATAAACATTTATATCCTTAAACATGAAAGGGAAAGAACATTTGATTAATAATGTTGAATTCAACAAACCCTCAGATATGCAACAGTAAGAATTTAATGATCTTGTAACTAACCAATGCCTAATCCATTGGGAAAATCCATGAATCAAATGCATACATATGGATATCTAATACTTATATATATATTCAGATATACAATCTATCTATTTACCTTGTAAATAAACATTGGTGCTCAAGCCAAACCTCATTCTTACATGATATCCTTCTCAATAAACCTATAACCCTATTGATTCACTGAAGCATTTACATAACTTCTTGAGTCATAAGAAACAATAAAACAATATACAACCTTAAGGGACTGCAACTATGATGTAAGCCCTTTGTTCAAAGAGCATAAAACATTGACAATTCACTGAAACTAGAGATGAGAATCAGAATGAAACTAATGAAATTCTTCTGCTCTTTGTATTAATTTCCTTGAAACAATACAACCAAATGCATGAAATGAAAACATAAAAACACCTAATAGATCTGAACTATCTGTATTATCCTTCCTACTACTGTTTTATATAACAAGAGAGAATATGCTGAAGAAAATGGTTTCACAATAAAACACTGGAACCCTGTTGGTATTGCCTAGAGAAAACTGCCAAGCCCTATAAAGAATGAAAGATAGAAAGATAAAGGAGAAGATGAATTCCTAGATCTGTTATGCAACTATCATTTTTCCACTTAAAATTCCCTCTCTTAGCAAACAAAAGACTCTTTGTAACCTCTCTCTTCCATCTGATCTGATTTAATTTTCATCATTATTCTATAATAAACTTCTAAATATCTCAACTAAATGATGAAACCTTTATGCAACCAAAAATATGAACTACATCATGAAATGCTGAAGAAATTAAAATTTAACTGTTTGAATGTAACCCAATTCAACCCCAACTACATTTTTATAATGTTTTATCAACATTTAACTCATTACTATGCTAGAAAATAGTTTTGAACTTTATCACCTAAATGCGGTTGCCTATTAGGAGTCTAGAACAAAACCTCCTGTAGCATGAACCAATGGCATTCTATGTAAAAACTAACTCCATAATCAAAAAATTTAGATCTTCCTAGTTTAGGCGATATATAATACTGCTATATTTGCCTTTAAAAAGCCCCCAGGAAGTCCATTTGAAAAATAGTCCCCCAATTGCGTTGATTTCCCATGTTGGTTGGAGCTGCTCTTCTTATTTCTGGTTGATGCCTTGGCCCAAAAACATGGGCTGCCTACCATTTGGATGTGGAGATAGGTGTGATGATGATTTTTTTTATTTTAAACTTTCCTGCTTGCCATGAGATGCCCCTTCATTATTTCCTTGGAAATGGATGGCTCTTGTTATTGCTCTATGTGTTGCCTCTACTCCCCATTCAAGACGTGGGTGCTCAGATTTCCAACTCACATGGAGTTGATCTTCCATGGTGCGGTTTTTTTTTCTTGTGGGGACCCATGTCTATATGATGGGATTTTTCGCTAGTGTGGGCAGCTTCCTATCTTTGTTGCATGGAGCTCGCTATTCTTTTTTCACACATCGACTTCCCCTATTCATGTAGCTCACCTTGGATTAGAGGCTTCTTTGATTGCATGGTCTTTTTCTTATCGCTGAATGTGTCCTTCCAGCTACCAACACAAAGTTCCTATTTTCTTCTTTTTATTTGCTATTAAAGTGCCTTCCATTTAACTGTGACTTCTTCTTGTTTTCATGTGCTAACTTTTTCTTAGATAGCTTTGTTTTTGTTTTGCACATTAAGTTCCCTTTGCATGGCACTTGAAAAGGAAATGAAGACTTCTTTGCTTCATGTGATCCACTCTGCATTCCCTATGTCTTTGCCTACGGCTTAGATTTTGGGCTTTGTCTTACTTGGTCTACCTTTCAAATTCTCCAACTCCCTTGTTCGTTGGTTCCTTTCATTTTAACCTTCACTACCTTCCTTGTTTCAACATATTGCCCCCTTCTTCTAAAATGACTTTCATGTCCCTTTTGCTGCTGAATAACTCTTGGCTATCATTAGCATCAGAAACTATATAATATAGTGGCACTTCACTACCGTGTGATATGAAATGTAACATTCTATCCATCAGTTCAAGCCTCCATGTAGAAATTGCATGGTTTTGACCTTCACATAGTGCCACACCCACACATTTTTCATTAAGACAATGGAGAAAACCATAGGTACCCATGCACCTTGATGGATTTTTAAAATTAAAGTTGAAAAGTAAGGATTTAAATAGATCCAAAAATGATGAGAAAAGCTAAAACTGCAAAGGTTCTTTTGCGCTCGGATATAATTATTACTGATGACATAAGAATGGTTGTGACCAGCATGACACTGATGAACAATCAAAAATTCAAAGTATTGTATTTTCTAGGCATTGATCCAGCCCTTGAGACATTCTTTTCATCATGCAATATTTTTGTTTTTTCCATTAAACATTCCCCATCCATAGATAGTAGATTTTGAAAAAAACTAATATTGGAATGTCTGCATAATAATGAATAAAGTGCAAATGTTCCTCCTTCCCATTTGTTCCTTAAAATAACTAGAGATTACTTATGCATTGACTTCCTCATAATTGACTAGCCATACTTTTATCATAATCCTCACATTTCTATCAAATCTAAAACAATTAGTCGGGGCCCCCGAGTGGGCCGTACTATCATTTTTTTTGTTTTCGAACACTTGACAATCATAACTGACTTATTGAATGTTCAACATTGATTGGATTCAAATTCGATCCTTTCTCTACCATTTAAAACTCATTTTATCCTTTTTGCAACCTGTCACTTTTGCGCGAGGAGGTCTGTTTATTGGCTTTAAAAACTAACCAAATCATCTAATCAAGCATTAAAAATTGGCACACTAACTCTTTGCTTCGCACTCTTGCACCATCTCGAATCTCATCTCATGAAAAATTTAGGGCCAAAAGATATTGACCGTCAAAGTTGACCTCTCAGAATTGCCTGGAAGAAAATGTCAGAAAACACTAAATTGGGTTCATAATCGGCTTGAGAAACTGGGTAAATTGACACTTGAGGATCTAAAATCTGGGGCATTAGTGCTCTTTCATGAGGAGAATATGGATCTATGATTTGGGTTCATGAAAAAAAATGGGGCACAAATGACGAGTGGTCAAAGTAGGCTACTCAGAATTTATAGATTGGAAACACTACCAAAAACCATTTTTAAAAAAATGGAATTGACCTGCAAATGTGTGCATATGGATTCGTCATGACTTGCAAACTGGCATAGTTAAAGTATTTTCAGAGTATAACACAATGGTGGAATCCATTTGATCTCACATATCACAGATTTCAAGATATAACATCATGAATATGGGTTTCGACACATCTGCATTTCTTGACACCAGTAAAAAGATAGAAATTGTGTTTGGAATTGCGTTTGAAAACTGATCAAATGGATTTTTCATGAGCCAAAACTTGAAACATAACAAGTCTCTAACGTCTACAATGCAAGGTAAAAGGAATTTTAATATTTTGGTCAACTGGTCGAAAGTTATATCATGTCAAACAGGGCTTCCCAGAATTGTGAACATTTCAGATCAGCATGACATTGATAACTGACCAACTTTGAGGGATTCAAAACCTAGTCAAATGGACTTGAAATGACTCAAAATCTGAAATGTAGGTTCTCGGGTATGGACACTAAACACTCTAAAAGTAGCAAGTAACAAAAAAATTTTGGGTGCGAGATATTCAATGGAAAACACAGCTTCCTGTCGCTATTTGACAGTTGGGTGAAAAATGTAGAATTAACAAATGCTCAAAATGGGACTTCACAAAATGGCTCAGAATGGTGATTTCACTTCATGAAACACTTGAACAAGCTGAATCGAAGGTGCTAGAAGCATTGAACACCTCTTAGGCCTCAAACTGATAGCCAGGTAGATGTGCATCAAAAAGCATTTATAGGGTTCAATTTTCTCAATGGTACTCAAAATTGACCTTGCAATTTTTAGTCCCAATAGCTAGTTCTATTTTCCATGGTCCTTTTAGTTATTAAGTTTTTTTTCTTACTTTTAGCTAGTGGTGGTGTAGCCCATCTAAGAACTCTTTTAGCTAGGTAGGCTTTTGTTGTGACCCAACCTAGTTTGGTTTATATATTTTCCTTTACTTAAGTTGTAGCTACTAGTTCTTGTTGATGGCTTTTTTGATGGGTCGCCACTCACGATATTTTTGGTGTATTTGTTCTAGACTTGATATTATGTTCTATATATGGGTTCAAGCCCTTACCACTTTAATTAATCAGAACATTTTCTTAATATATATATTATTTCATATTTTTGTAGCTATTAATAGTTCTCCATGAACTAATACTAGAACAGATATAAGTTAATCAAAAAAATATGAATGTGGGACATGAGAAATATTTCATATATCCACACACATAAGAATTTAATATTTTATATAATTTTTGTTACTCTTAATGTTGTTAGTTTTTATCCTAGAAACCCTACTAATATGTGTATTATTAATGTAAAATTAAAAAAAAAATTGTATTATTGTACCATATATATATTCTTCTATATTTGGAATGGAATAAAATTACCATACAATGATAGTCCTTTATCATATTGATGATATGTAAAATATTAGCACATGATTGAATTTTCTACTACTGTTATGTTAGTTGAAACCATTTTTGTTTCTAAATATGAAAATGCTTAAAAATAAAAAATTAATAGCCACTTGAATTATATATTGGTGGGGGGGGGGGGGGGGGGAGAGAAGGATAGATAGACTTTTAAAAGTATGAATTTCAAATAAGTTAAGTAAATTTCTTTCTAGGTCAACATGTGATGTCTTTGAACTAGAAAGGGTTAATAAATAGTAAGAATGTTTTTAAGAAAACAATAAAATAGGGGAAAGAAATTTCTAGTAGAGTCCAATTACTAATTTATGTAATTTTGGGATAGTTGAGGAAGATCTCTCTAAGGATTAATCTAATAAAAAATAATTTATGATAATATTCAATTTTAGTAAATAAAAGAAGGAATCATGCAATAATAACAACAAAGGATATATCAATCTTTTAATTTATTTCCTCATCAATATGCAAGAGCACAATAAGGGGCCATTTTTTGTTAGGGTTTATTCCTACGAGGACTATAATGTCAAATCATGTGAGGTTTTTAGAAAATTGTATGTGTTTCAAAATAATATGAATTAAGTTAAAGATGTAATCAATGAAATTATTGGTATTCAAAATGATATAATGATGCATTCTATGTGTAATGTTGTGATCTTGAGTTGTAAAATTAGTAAGAAGAATTGTATGTATGTATTTGATATAGATTAAATTATTATTTTTACATAAATGTTTTTGTTTAATAGATAGTAAAAATATAATCTTATAAAGACTGAACACTTTGTACAAAAATAGATACAACTTTATTGTTTGTTGGTTGGTTTAATTCTAGATATTCTAAATTTTCCATTTTTATTATCTTTATGTTTTGATTCAGTAAAGTAGGAGAGGGACTGAACCCCTAACAAAAATGTAACATCAAGTCAAAAGAATAGAAAGAAATACATTCACGAGCTATGACACCTTACAAAAACAAAACAAACACCAACACAAACTTTAACATAAAAAAGAGAAAACAAATTGAAACAGCCTGGGAAACCTAACTACCAACTAGGAATTAACAACCAAAAACCTATAACCATTAAGTAGGAATAGGTTTGAACCTAGCACAAACCAACAACATAGTAGTACAAAAGATACTCATTACCACTTATCAACATAGAGACCAATAGTATTACATCCAATTCAGGGTAAACTTTTAAGAAAGCTGCCTCCAAATAAAGAAATAAAATATTGGCGAATCTTTCATTATTTTGAAAAAAACAAAATTATTTTTATTGGCGAATCTCTCAATTTTTTATTCTAAATATGATTAATATCGGCCATTATTTTTGAATCATAATTTTTTTTTGTATAAAATATTGATGAATCTCAATAATAATAGGAAGTTCATTAATCACCATGGAGTATTACGAATCAAAATAGAACATTTTTTTACCTTGTGGAATATTATGAGAATCATTACATATACTTTAAATTAATAGCGAAAAATAAATATTGGTGATATTTCCCTAAAGTAACTAATAATTATGATAATTATTTGTTAGTTCAATTTAATTTCTCCAATAACATATTATATTTAAGTAACTCAAATCTATTCATGTAATGAATATTGTGGCGAATATTTGAGTTTAAATTTTTTAATAAAATAAATTATTGAGCAATTTTAAGTATTCTATAACTGAATTTTATAAAGATATGGCGATTTAGGTTGTATCAAATCTTAAATTATTAGCCAAATTACTAGCCAAAAATTTCTAAAATTAGCCAATTTACGAATATTAGCCACTAAATTATACCGTAATCCAATTACATCCTGTGTCCTTGAGCTTATCTAAGAAGGAGGGTTATTTGGAACCCATACAACAAGATTTGATGGAGAGGGGAGCATCCCTTGACCATGGATTTCTCAATGAATAGAGAAAGTGCAGAAACAAGACAAAGAGAAAAGCATAATTTCTCATTTCTCCTGAAGTGGTTAAGCATAAGAAAGGGATTAGAATGGTTTTATACCTTCCTTTTCATGTAACAAACTTGATAAGGATGTTTTCCACAAATTTCTAGACCCCCTAAGGCTTCTCCCTATTGAACCTAGATTGAAGTCTGAAAATTTTATCCTTCAAATCTATGAACAACTTGAGGGCTTCTTTGCAAGATGTTTTGGTGTTATGATGGATTTATTGCCCTCCATGCCTCTAGTGTCGCAACAAATGAAACACCTCCAACAAAGACCTTACTCCACTCCCACAAAACCACAATTGTCTACAAAATCACTAGGTTATTTAACCTTCGATGCTTTCCATTAAAGATATCAATTGAGTCATTTTAAAACTCTTTATAAGTGTCTAGTTTTATTTGATAAAGAACCCCGCATATCTTAGCCTCTGAACTAAAAAATACAACAAATATTGTGCTAGTAACCTAGAAACTGTAGAAACCAAAAAACCTCAAGTCTCCTTTGTTGCTAAAAAGGACTAGCCACTACAAATTAGGAACTCACAACCAAAAATAGAGAAAATGAGAATGCTCAAAAGCGAAGAAAAAGGGTAGGAAAATACCTTCTTAATTCCCATTAAATGCATTATCATGCTTAATTGAATTGGCATAATCTTTCATCATTACAATCCAAGCCTCCTCAAGGATAGAATGTGTGTCTTCCTAGAATTTAATGTACCTAGTATACATTCCCATGGAGGCTGGCCTGTTAGCTAAATGATTTCCTTCTTAATATGTATGAAGGTAAGTCAATTCATCCATTGAAGCAAAATAATTGCCTAGCTTGATTAATGATGTTCTTCCCATTCCATCCCACATCACATTTATTGTTTAAAGTGTTGATTACACTGAACACATCTCCTTCTATGACTAGGTTTTTGAATCTTTTACCAACCACCAATTTCACAACGTGCTAAAGTTTTTTGAATCTTTTACCAACCACCAATTTCACAAAGTGCTAAAGTTCAAGCATTTCAGCCACATAAGCCATTTGAGTTCCCAAATTAATCGCATAAGTAACCGTCACAATCCTCGTAGAATTTCTAATGAAGTCATCCCCTCCTCCCGACCCATGTTACCAAGTGATGAGGAATCAAAGTTTAATTTAATCTAACCTAGATTAAAGAACCTTTTATTGTCTCTATGTTATTTTAGATAATTAATATTAGAATAATAATGTGTACTACATTTTCATTGGTAAGTTTTTAATTCATCCTATTAATGGTTATTAGTTTGTTTTATTGTCATTAAAGATTAAAGATGAAGAGCCTTATTTGCATTTGCTTTCTAGGTAAAACATCAGCTCTGACTCTTTTTCTTTAACTCGTTTCACTCAGTCAAGCCATTTGTTCATACAAAAATAGTTTCAGTAGAATTTCTATTGGTGAGGTGTAATTCAAATAATTTATGGGAAGAACAATAATTTGTCCTTTCCAATCCAGCTTTTGTCTTCCTCCTTGTCATTGGACGTACCAGAATGTTTTCAATGGAGAATGAAAGAGCTGGGAAGAACCGCTCGGAAGAAAGGTCTGGTAAAAGATTGATATGACACGGAACTCAAAACACACGAAAATTGAACGGCGACCAAATCTTAGCCTCAAATTTGCCCGAGCACTCACTAAAATTGACGAGGACTTAAGATATGAAAGAAGTTGGTGACGTTGACGATAGAACCCGTCCTCTACGCTGAACGTCACATGATTTGTTATGGTTATTGTATCGGCTTTAGTTGACTGATATTGGTCATATTCAAACTATCATACGAAATACCCTCTCATATATATCTACCACATATATTCATCATTTTTTAATAAAAATTCTTCATAACCTTATCCTTAGTTATGTCTCTAGTTTTGATTGTTTATGACTTCAAATTTTAATTTTTCACTACATACATTTAGTTTTCATTTCCCATTTTATTAATTTATTTATCAAAATTTTGAACTGAAATTTTAAGAATATAAATCATGAGTATCATCTTAAATTAATTAAAAGATCACATATTGGTGCTAATCTTAGTTACATTTGTTGTAGTAACAAATGTATATGTACATAGTATGTATTGAAAAAGTTACTTGACTATTATCAGTAGAGTTGATATTCTTCTCTTTGCCTATATGAAGTCCTTTTGTGATTTAGAACACAACCACTAGCTCAATAAATGTATAGAAAAGTGGTTAGTATGTTTTAGAAGATAACATTAATCATAAATATTTTGATGCACCATTAAAATTTGGAGGTGTAAATGACATAATCTTGAATGAAGCTACATGTAGCCTCTATTGCAATTGTAAAATTCTTTGATTACATTTGTCATTTTATCATGACCTTTATCTCACATAAAAATCTCAAATTCATTATTTTTCTCTTCAATCAACATGATGAAAATTGATCACAATTAATTCTAGGTAAACTTATTTTTTCTTATCAATTATTTATTTTCTTTGATTTTAATAACTTTTAAAATGTAATATAAACTATATATTTTAAAAATATTATCAAACTATTTTATTAAATAGAGATTATTTTTCTCTCCATAATATACTATTGATAATAGATGTTAGTGGTGTAAGTGTATTATTCATCATATAATTACTTCGTACGTGTCATGAATTTAATATCTATATTTTTAATATCATGGTATACATCTAAATATAAAATTTGGAGGTATAAATACTTCATTACTTATGTCTTACTAATTTTTTTAATAATATTAAAAATAAAAATCTAGATGCCCTATCTTTCATTTTCTAAATATTTTTATTCAAGAGTTTTTTTTTATGGATATGCATTAACTAGAAAAGTAAGTGTTAAACATAGAATCATATAGTGGTTAAGTAAGTAATATGGTTTTTAAAACTTTGTTGAACTCAATAAAGCTTAATCTTCTATAAAGTATTATCCTAGGTTAATAAAGTATTATTCTAGGTTTATTAATAAATAAATTTATGTTGAGGCTTAAAACATTGAATTCCACAAAAAAGGCATTCCAAGATGAGAATGTCTTATGATGATGAAACTATCCTTATTTAATTTGACATTCCATTCATTTCTTATAATCTTACCTTTCTTTTAATAACATTTAAATGGTTTATATAAGACTTTGATGAATGGTCAAATGTTCATGTCCGAACTTCATTTCTTATGGACATTATTATAGTGCAACCTTTCTTTCAATCCATTAAAGATAAATTATTAATATTTTAAGTTTTATAACCAAATAAATATGAAAATAAACTAAAGGGTTTCTCTCTTTCTTGATAATGATATCCTATTCATTACTAACATATTTGGAAACAATGTCCTCCTTGCATACCCTTTAGTGATCTACTATACTACAAATATATCTATATATTCAAGGCCATGTGAATAGATCTAATCAAACTTATTCTCCCCATAGATGTAACCTAAAAATATGTAGCATAAATTTTGTACCCTAAATCTAATATTTTAAACTAGATATATTATACACCATATTACTTATAAACTAAGGCCTGGATATTATAAACTATATAACCTATAATTTCACAACCATATGAAGTGGAGTGATGGTGAAAATTTGAGAGAGATGAGGGACAAAGATGATATAATATGACAAAGAGAATGGAGGAGGGACAAAGATAGTATAATGATGGAGAACGAGAGGGATATGGAGAAAGGAATAATAGAGGAGATAGATCAAAGATAAAATAATAATGAGATGGGGACCCATGGGAGGGGGGGGGGGGGGGGGGGGGGGGTTTCTTGCACATGTATGTCTTTGTTAATAAGGTTCATTTTGTGGATAGGTCATTTTTAAAAAATAAGTGAAACTTAGAAGTGATTTCAAATAGTGAATAATTTACATTAACTACTTATTATTATTTTACTAACTTGCAAGAGGTTAAATATCAAAACTAAGCTTATAATTTACTTAGTAATTTTATAAAAATACTTAGTTGAGATGATTAGTCATTAACAGAGCATGGTTTGCATATGATAATCTAGTGAATATGAGCGAATGTAAAATGCCTTTTTAGATTGTTTTTTCTTTCAATTAGTAAGAGGCCAAGATTAATTATGTTTTTTTCATTAATCAGTTATTATTTATTTATTTAACTCGAGTAGATTTGAATGCAAGGCCTCCTAGAGAAGAGGCTCACACTTTACCATTGTGTTGTAGGTTATTGCCTTACCTTTTAAGATTGTTATAGGCATGCATCCTAAATTTTTAAAAGATTTTAAGACACTTGGTTCAGAAGAGAACATAAGTGTCAAAGGAGAGAAATATGCATATTTGTAATGAATTTTCATGATGAAGTAAAACAAAATTTGGAGAGGAGTAATCAAATATATAAGAAGATAATAGACAGGTCTAGAAGACACAAAATATTTGAATTTGTTGATGAAGTAATGATTCACATGAAGAAAGATAGGCTCAGGTTACTTGTTGGAACATATAGAAAACTAAGGATGAAGAAGTTTGAACCATGCAAGATCTTGAAGAGGTTTGATAGTGATATTGCATATGAAGTTTAGTTACTTATTAATATAAATATATCTCTTATCTTCAACATTTCAGATTTATATGAGTATCATAAATCAGATGAAGAGGTAAATGCATAGAAAGAAGATCCTAAGAAGCTAATTAAAAAAATTTAGAAATTTATAGATAAAAAGATTTGAAGAAGTACTAGAGGTAAATTCTACATAAAATACTTGGTGAAATGGAAGGACAAATTGTTTCAAGGTTCATCATGTATTTCTCAATCTGAGTTGGATCATTTTGATTCAACATTGGTTGCATAACATTCCAAATGTAGGAGAATTTGGTCTTATTTAACAAAAGTATCTTGGGTTCTTTATAATCTTGCATCAACCAAGGCATTTATTTTTCATTTTGTTCCTATCTTCCAGTTTGAGAGATTGTTGTGACAATCACACATCTTTGAAAGTTGTTGTTTTGCTATCTTGAGATTTGGTTAAGGATCTTTTGTAGTTCATATCTTTCTAATCACACCTCATTTTGGTTTAGTTATGTTCCCTGGTTTGGTTGATTTTGATCTCACCATTCTTACTCTTTAGTATGTTCACTAGTTTACTTTTTCATGTGTTCAATTACTATTCTTCTTATCACTGGCTCTATGTGTCGTTACGAGTTGTTCTTTGTGACACCCGTTGACTTGTTACATTCACTAGTTTGTTGACTTTCAATAGCAGTAGTAGTCTTAAATTGATGAAGTCTTTTGGCATCGATCTCAAGGTGGATTCGTGTGTGGTCAACTTGTGGTTGGATCATTTTTAGAAGTTTCTTAAATTGATGTAATTATTTATAATTCAAATTCGATTGGTCTAACATGTTTTCCTAGGGGTATGTAGCATCTTGAATGTTTGCCTATGGGGGGATCATATTTAAATAAATGGTTGATGATATTTAGCAGGTAATTGTGGAGATAGAGATTAAGCTAGGAGCATCCTATGGGGTGATAGCTTGCACTAGAAGGATTGAATTAAATCTAAGTTGTTCTTATTTGTATTGGATATAACTAGGAAGGTCATATAACTCAACATATGTGTAGTGCCTATTTGAGTAAAATCTTGATTCCACATTGAATCTCTCTCAATTCTACATTGTTGTTTCTATGAGTGTTTGCTACAAGGCTACACATCTCATTTTGAAATTCCTCAATGACGATACTGTGTCACAATCAAGAGATCACATGATTCAATGCTCTCCTAATTAGCATAATCTAGGTGGATCCCTATGGACTCCATTCCAAATTCTATGTAGAACTCTTCCAATACCTCTTCGTCCTACCTTCCCATAAGTCCTTGTTCTATTATCTTGCGGATCCCCTTTTTCAAAAATCTTCCTCTCCCAATACCCAAAATAATTCTATGTTGGGTCTTAATGGATGATGTTGTGGGTAAAGTTGAGGAGCTCTATGGATCATCTATAACAATCTCAAAGAAGTTACTAGGTGATACTTTTTTAGCTCCTAACAGTGAGGGAGATAAATATGATGGAGGCAATGCTTACAAAAAGTTAAAGAGCTAAAGTCTTGATGAAGGGGAAGGATGATGATATCCCATGGAAGGTTGATGAATTATTTAGGGATAAACTTCATAATATGGAGTTTATGGGGAAATGAATTATTGAGTTGAAAAAAGAAATACCCTTTGAGGAGGAGAAGATGGATATCTTCTATACCCTTGCCTCCATGAAGGAATCCCAAACCCATCTGGTGGACCAATTGCTATAGAAAATAAAAGAGTGAAAACTTGATGAAAGGGAAGGATGATGACATCCCATGGAAGGTGGCTGAATTATTCAAGGAAAAACTCCATAATACGGAGTTTATTCAGGAACAAATTATTGTGTTGAAAAAAATGCCCTTTGAGGAGGAGAAGATGGATATCTTCTATACCCTTGCCTCCATGAGGGAATCCCAAACCCATCTTGGGGAGTAGTTGTTGGAGATAGCTTTTTTGAGTAAGAATATGCATAAGAAAATGAATAAAGCCATAAGTGAGATCTAGACCGAGCTAGGAGATAAAGAATTAAAAGAAACAAAAGAGAGAATAGGGGGGTTGAAAGTATCTAGACTATTCAAAAAGAACAGATAGTGGGTGTGGATATCATCTCCCCTAGGCCATTGAAGAAAGATTCCTTTCTGGAGAAGCTCAAAGAGCTTAACAAGCAAAGCTTGTTGCTAGTTGGACTTGGCTAGGCTGGCATATGGTTTGTTCATGTGCTAGAGTTTTTGTCATGGCTTGTGCTCTATTTGCTAGTCTTTCTATAGTTCAAGGTTTCTAACTCTTAGTATCGATGGTTTCCCAATTTTAGTTGGTTGGTACTAGTTACGGGTTTTGTTAATTGTTGGTGTTTGTTGATTTTAGTGGTTAGAGCTTTAGTTTATTGTACTTTCTTGCTTGCTTTATATTTGTCTTGTAGTTGTTGGTATTCACCCCTAGAGAATCTCCTTTTGGTTGTCCTAAGGACTTTATATTATTTTTCCAGTGAAGAATTTGAACCCAGTCCTGATTTATCTAATCATAACTTTATTCAGATATTTATTTTATTTCTATTATCATTAACTTTGTAGATGACAAGGATTTAATAATAACACTGTACTAAAATTAAATTATAACAACGAAGATGGAGAGGTTGTAAAGTTAAGATATTAATCTCTGCAAATCTCTAGCTCGAAAAGAAAACTTGGACGAATCACATAAAATAATTGTAATATTTAATTTTAAAAGGTAATTTGAGGAGACAATATATTTTAAAAAAGCAAAGTCTGGAGAAGCGAATGTCATTATTATATAATAATAATAGAAATGACGCGCTAACTCAATTATACTCTTGGGGTCGATTGAAGTCTTTCAATGATCTAGAAACGCTACCAATCTTTCGTTGAAAAATCGCTTCTCAATTAAAAAAATCACACCTATATTATTTTTCTACATGATGAATAAATCCCAATCCCGCTTGCAAATTCTTTGTAGACCAGGCAAGCCTCATTATGGGCGAAGACTAGAAACTTCAAAGCATTGAATCTTTCTCGCTTGTGTCGTTCAAAACGCATCTATAAATGGAACCTCTTACTTTTCTCTGTTCTTCACAGCTACTCATCTCTCATCTACAACTATTGTCTTCTTATGTTGCTTTGACAAGGCAAGAAGTGTACAGATTGTATTAAGAGATGGCTTTCGAAAAGGGAGTTGTATTCGCCATTGTGGCGTTTCTCACCTTTCAAAACGTTGTGGTGATGGGTACGCAGTTTCTTACCTATAAAACATTATGAGTTGCAATTACGGTTTCTTTCTTTTCTCTTTCTGCTCATTATAATGAATATTTCTTTTCTTTTCTCTTCTCACTACTGTACAGATTCATATAAATATTTAGATCTATACATTTTGGGAAACTTAGCATGACTTGTTTCAGCATCAGTAATTAATTTGAGACAAGTGTTAGAATGAAGTTTAGTGTGATATTTAAGTGTTAGAATTCATTAGTTTTAAATCAATTTCAATTATTTAATATTTTCGGTGCAAGAATCAAGCCTTAATGTGTGATATTTAAGTGGTTAAAATTTTTAATGTTATGATCAAAATTATAAAAGTTAAATGTTGTTAATGGTGACTTTTAATAATGCAATACGTTGTTATGATTATTGATGAAATCTAGTTTGTGTTCAACAAGACGTTAATGGTGATTTTGTGCAGGTGAAGGAGGCGTGGAATGTGAGAAGCTTCCAGTAGAGATGTGTGCTTTTTCTGTGTCATCTTCTGGAGCTCGGTGTGTGCTCGAGAAGAAATACTCCTTCGTCCCCTCCACACAGATGTCATCAGTTGAATATCAATGTCAGGTAAACACATTCTCTTACAATACACACCTTTTTTTAATAGCTTTTTTGAATACTAAATGCTATTTGTAGTATTGCAGTCATCGGGAGTAATGGCGGAGAAGATGATGGAATGGATTGAGAGCGAGGAGTGTCTGCAAAGCTGTGGATTGCAGAGAATGAGCGTGGGAATGTCAACTGATGATCTTTCCGCATATTCCGATTTCACCTCCAAGTTGTGCTCAGACAAGTGCCAAAACAGTTGCCCTAACATTGTCAATCTCTACCTAAATTTGGCTGCAGGAGAAGGTATGTGACCCATTTTTCTTTATTATCCCTTCTTATTAAACAGATAGATTATATGTTTGTTTTCCATTGAGAGAGGTGGTAACAAGAGAAAGAATTGCAGGAATATATTTACCTCACCTTTGCGAGGCTCACAAAACACGAAGCCGGCGAATAGCGATGGAGACTTTCGCAGCTGGGCCATCATCCGCGAAGACATTTTCCCTTGCTGGAGCTGCTCCTGCGCCCTACTAGAACGTCACATCTTATATGTTTCTTAGACAATAATATTGTATTAAATCACTGCCATCTCTTTCATTTTTCATAGAATGAGCTATCTATGGACTCAGAATTTCTCATGTTGTAGATCTAATAATAATAATAATGCCAGGCATTCTGCCGATGAAGCAATTTGTAATGATCGTAAGAGCAGTCTTGCTACACTCTGCAATAACAAAACATTTCGCTACGATTTGCATTCTTGGGTTTTGATTGGTTTGTTTCTAATCAGATTTTATGTGGTATAAATATTACTAGGTATAGATACACAAATTTTATATAAAAATTTATGTTTTTTATTATATAGAATGTTATATAAAAATTTAAGTTCTTTATTATTTCAAATGGTAAAGGGTCTGAATTTGGAGAAAGAGATAATTGATGGGAAGAAAGCATAGGCCACGAGGTCATCAAACATCTAAAATGGAAAATCCTTGCTAAAAAGCTTTTGATTGGACCATTCAACTACTAAGAAAGAGGATCTCAACTCCACTAAAAGAATCACATATGAAATATAGAGGGATTTAAGAATGAATACTAAACCATTATCCAAGCAATGAAGACTAATAATGGATTTTAAAAGGATTCTTAGAAACTTTTACTAGTAGACCCCCTTAACAATATTAGTAAAGTAAAGAGACCATAATAATGCGGCAAGAAATTTAGATTTTGGTTGGTCCTTACAAACCTAAACAACTAAAAAGAACAAGTAGAGAAAAATGTCTAAGTGTGGCCTAGGACATGAAGAACCATCAGATTTTGAAAGGCACATTTCAAAACCTTTTGTAAGAGAAACCATTAGAAATAAGAAAACTAATAGGAAAGGAGAGGAATGAAAGTGCCAATGATATTCTGGTAAGGATCACTAACAACAAACTCAATAGGAACTGCCATGAACATCTTGCCTAAAGGCTGTAGTATGGGAAATAACTTGGCTCCCAAATCCATCATGGGTTTGAAAAAGAGGATCAATTACAAACTAATAAAACCAAAAAGTGATTCAAAAAATAAAGACCTCTCCTTAGTAATGCTCCTCTCTACCTCAATAAAATCTACCTCCAAAGGGAGAAGGAAACCCATACAAAATTGAAATCTACCATGGAGGAGACAAATAGGAGATAAGACTAGAAAGAGTCTATAGAGACCCACAACAAGATGAAGAAGAATGAAACACAAAGAGCCCCTCAAAAGGGAAATACCTTTGTCATGGACAAAGAGAAGAAACATATCTCAAACCATAGCTAGGAGAGAACCATTTCTAATCACCTGCTAAAATGAATAGCTAGAGAAATGAAAACAACCCATACCTCAAAAGGAGGAAGAAGAAAAATAACTAGGAAAGCTCCTCTTTGTTTAGACCCCCATGCACCATGAATATGAAAAACACTAAAATTCTTAGTCTAAGAGAAAAAAACAAACAAAAAATTAGAAGAACACTACAAACACCCATAAAAAAAAAATCTAGGGATTTTGGAAAGAACCTTTGAAATAAAATGTTTTCCATAACTAAGGATCTCCAACAATGAGTACATTGAGGTATCTATTATACAATATGGAGAAAATGGAGAAAGGAGATTGAAAGTTTAGATTGGGGATACCCTAAACATGATAAAAGATAGAATAGGTGGTAAGTAAAAGAGATAAAAGAACTAACTGAAGCAAAAAAAGTAAAATTCATACCCAAATAATAACCCTTCTAGGCTTTAAAACAATCCAATCAAACAACCTTTCAAATGGTTAGAAGTTATCATTAATACAAAATCCATGGAGGAGGAACCAAAAAGATTGCTCAAACATTTCACTTATGAAAAAACCAAAGGCTTTCAATAAGAAAGCTCCAAAGCCAAAGGTAAATACCATTAAAAACTCCAAAGATGAGGCTTGGACAAATATTATTGTAGCCAATCTAAACTCCCCTAAACATAAGCATCTAATGACTTCATCCAAAAAATAACAATCCTTAGTAGGTAAATGGGGAAAAAAAGGAAAAGGCATTCCGAAAAATGGTGAGAAAAAGAACCCCACAAAATAAATTTGCAACTAGTAAGTAAGGAGAAAGTTATAATTGTGCAATTCTCACCCTAGATTAGCTACCACCATACCAAGAAGATAAAATCTAATGGGTGAAGAAAGGAAGCTATAGAAAGAGTGGATAAAATCATTTCCAATCAAAATACTAAAGGTAGAGGAAACTCAAAAACCTCATAATAGATTAAACATCTCCATGCAAAGAGTAGAATGACCTATATACATCACCTATATGAAAGTTATCAAAAGACCCATAATTTCCAACTACAAATTACAAAAACCTATTAGGACATTGAGGCCAAAGAGTATGCAAGACCTTAAAAACAAAAATATATGGCAAAAACAAACCCAAATTAATGCAAGGGAAAATAAAAATACCCCAACATTTGCATCACCAACCAACACACATTGCATCACCTCCTCATCATTTCACTCTAGATATTTATCTGCTTCTTCCCTATCAAAAAAAACCTACTATATTCCAATATATCTGTTGAAAATAGATTGATGCAAGTATGATAAATGTGTTTCAATCATTGTTTTTTCATTGATGTTAAACATGCTACTTGCTGGTAAGATAATTGCTTATATGATTTAAGTACTATCATTTGTTTGATTGATGAAGAGTATTTGATCAAATGGGGTAACAATAGCACCTAGAGGAAAGGTTGAGTTATGATATGAAAAAGAGTACAAAGATTACTTAAGACAGTGATGTTATAGTGCATTGATAATCTACTTAAGGTTGCAAAAGTTGGTTACACTGAGTAAGTTTAGAAGAATAAGTTAAATGACGTTTTTTTTCCAAGCTTGACTAAGTGGACAATAGATGTTGACCAAATTTAGTGAAAGCTAAAAAAAAAATCAATTGGAGCAAAGCAAGGTCAATTTTAGTGTAAGCTAAGTGAAACCATGTAAGCCAAGTAAAGTTTAATTGATTCTGAACACTAGTAAACTATAGTTTGTGTCGAGTATTTTGATAGTGGATGTTGAGCAATACAGTATGTGCCAAGCATCATGTTGGGACTAAAAATTGCATGACCCATTTTCAGTCACATTTTGAAAATATTGAAGAATCAATGCCCTAAAGTGCTTTTTATGCATATGTAGCCAGTTGTCAGTTTGAGGCCTAGATGGTGTTTGAGTGGCTTAACACCTTTCATTTGACATATGCATGTGATCCACAATGTTACTTTTCCATCCCAAATCATTCGTTGAAGTCCCATTTTGAGCTAGTCTCAAAATTTGCATTTCTACCTGAGGGTCAAATAGTGACAAGAGGCCCAGTTTGTCTTTGAATATCTTTTACCCAATAATGTTTCATGACACGCCACTTTGGGGATTTTTATTATGCATATCAAAGAGCCTATGTTCCTAGTTTCAAGTCATTTTGAATTGGTTTGACTAGGTTTTGAACCCCTTAGAGTTGGTCATTTACTGTTTTGTATATTTGTGTAGTTGTTCACAATTCTGGGAAGCCCTGTTCAACCAATGATATCTTTGACCCAGTTGACCCAAACGAAGAAATTCTTTTTACACTGTGTTCTAGGGGTCAGATACTTAATATGTTCCAATTTTAAGATCATGACGAATGCATTTGATCAAATTGCTAAGATTATTAAAAACTCAGTTTGCATTGTTTTGTTATGACTAAGGTATCCAGTTTGATTCGTACACCTATTCGGCACATTATAAATTTGATCCTGTGATTGGTAAGCCTAAACTAATTGTACCATCATGTTGTGTCCTAGAAATCCTTCAAGTATTACAATTCTCAAGTCATGACAAATCCATTTGCATACTTTCTTATGTTCATCCGTTTGCAAAAAAATACTTTTTGACACATTTCCTAGTTTAAAATTACCAAGTGCCTATTTTCGAAAATTTTCCAAATGTGTTCTATGATTCGTCATGAGCCCAAACAAAAAAAATTATATTCTCCTCATGGCAAAGAACCTATATCCTAGTTTTTAGAACCCCAAGTGATCAATAACCCAGTTTATAATGCCAAACTCGAGCCCAATTTATGTTTTTTATGACTATTTGGCTGGAGGATAATTTAAGTATCGATGTTCGGCAATTAAAATCTTTTGACAGGGAATTCGTCAGGTGTTGAGAATTTGCCGTATGGTAGAGTGTGTAGGATTGAATACTCATGCCAATTTTTGTGACCTGGTTACTTGATTGGATTAGTTTTTAAGGCCAGTTAACAGGTCTCCAGAAACAAATTCACAATTTGCACAATTGATAAAATGATTTTCAAATGATGAATCGATGATTGAATTTGAATCCTGTCAGTCTAAGATGTCCAAATTGATCAATTGTTTGAAAATGATTTTTTTTTTAGCTGGGCCTACTTTGGGGCCTGACTAATTCTGCCAGGATTGACAAGTTTTGAGGCGAATAGAGGAGTCTCTGAAAGGGAAAAGTTATGCACAATTACATAAGAGAAAGATGCATATAATAAAAGAAGTAACATAAAACATTCATGTTTCAAATGTCTTGAGATTATGAAGGACTTAGTAGATTGATAGGCATTTGTTTAAAAAAAGGGGGCAATGATTATAATGATTTTAATCATTATAAACTATTATAGGAAAGCTAATATGTTTCTAGTTCAAGAAAGGAATTAATCAAAACAACTTTAAATATAAGAATCCCTCACATGCAAATGAAGTTCCCCCAAGGAAGCCTATACAAGTGAAAGCCACATGTAAAAGAAAAAAGTCATTTGAACGTGTTAGACAAAGAAAACCCACAGTGAAAGAGGAGAACAGAGGCCACAGCCTACAAGAATGTGGCATTTAATACAACAAAGGTTGGAGTGCAGACTTCTATTGTAGAAATTCAGCCTATAGACATAATTCCTTGCTGGAAGAAGAGTCAAATGCATCAATATGTTAGGAGACATTGAAAGAAAAGATTGGAGTTTGGGGAAATGATGCTTTTACTGCTAACACTCTTGTAGACCAAATTAATACAGCAACAGACACAACTGATGATTATTTGTGGTACACAAGTCTGTAGGTTGATAAAAAGGAGTCATTTTTTAGCAATGGGTTGCTGATAGTGTTGATTGTTGAGTCAAAGGGGAAGTTTAATGAGATGTCAGTCATAAGGGGGAAAAATGTTACCAATAAAGGGTTCTTCAGAAAAAGTTATGAATGCATATTTTAAAGCTCTCTTTGATGGTACAAGGATATTGGAAATTTGCTGATTTATTTAAGCTGTAGACTCTTGTATAGTTGCATTATCCTCTTACATGGACCTTCAAGGATTGTATCTATTTCCTTACCTATAGCTTTAGACTTCTTTTTAACTTTAAAGTTCCCTTAACATGCTTTGGAGAAAACAGGAATTTTAACTTGTAAAATTAGATGATTGATGGAAATGTTCTTAACCGCTACAAAGAGTTTTAAATAATCAAGGAGGAGATCTACATAAAAAAAGGAGCAAACCAACACTGGCTATGAACAGAGCCAGAGGAAAAATTAAAACAAATTATCCCATATTGCTTGCATGGGGTTATTGTTTGCTCTTTAAATACTATTGGACTCATATTATATGTTGTCTTAAAAGAGAAAGCCTTTTGAAAAGGCAAGGCGGGTGCACGTGGGTCCCAATTGGCCAGAATGAGTTAAATAATTTTTGAAGGAATATTCAGACCAAGAGGATGATGTCAGCATGATTTGGTTCAGTCGAAAAACTTGAAATGTGCCAAAAAAGTCAAAAAATCCAGCTAGTCACTACCTCGCTAGCTGAAAAATCCCAGGTTTTTCGACTAATGACATAGCGAGTAGCCAGAAAACTTACAAAATTTGGTGAAAGTTGGAAAAGATGTGTGGGGCTTGCTTGAGGTCATTGGCCTATTAGAAAGTGACATGTGGTGTCACCCAGAGGATATGCTCGTGAGATGATGACAATTGGCGCCATTCAAATGGTTTGAAGAGGAAAGAGTAATTTCAAATTCATTTTAAAAATATAGATCTTTGCACTGCACGTTCATTTTGAAGTTGAATAAATTTGATTCAAAATTATAAATTTCCTATAGTTTGAGCTATGGGTTTATTTTAAATTTTTCAAATTTATTCTTTTACTTGCCATGGAGCTATAAACAAAGCCTAAAACTTTAGAGGAGCATAACAAGGGCATTTTTTAATCCAAAATAGACATTCCAATATACCACCGAAACTAGGAGAATCTGACTTTTCCGAATTTGAGGTTGGTTTTTGCACAAGTGTTCACCAGCTCTTTCTATAGGTCAGTTTATGATTTTTGGGGCGTTAGCTATAGAATTGGAAAATTGGATCATTGAGCATTAGAGTTTGTTAGAGGGCACATTAGAAAACCTTTTGTAGCCTGAATGTGGAGAAAAACAATCTAAAAAGGTTGTATTGGCTTTTTGAAGTCACTCTATAACTAGTTTTTCACCTTTTACCATGAACTCATCTTTTACATCAAAAATTAGTTACGATGGTGAATCAAATATCTCAGATATTTCTACCTTGTAGAGTCATAATAATGAAGATTTAATTCACTAGTTGAGGGAGAAGATCAAAAGGATGTTTTAACCTATTGAGAAGGTTTTTCGAGTGGACCAATGTCACATTCAGATCAGATCTGAGAATTAACTCTTCTCCTATATCTTTCTTTCTTCTTCTCTTTTGTGGTTGTTGGCAGTTTGCTCTAGGTAATAGCAGTAGGGTTCTAGTTCTATTGTTGAAACCAAGGTTGTTGATGGTTTTGCTTCTTATCTATTGCGCTGAGCTCTAGTAGTGAAGGCCACACACCTGTTTATGTGCATATTTTCTTTTTCATGTCATGTATTGTCATTCTGAGATACTGGAAATTGATGCTAGATTATGTGAAGTATCTTGAGTTACATTCTGTGTTGGCATTTTGTGTATTTGGTCTTTCCAAGGATAAATAAAAAAGGGGATTTACATGATTTATTTGTGTTCTCGAATTTTGTCTCCTGATTCTTCATGTGTTATTAACTTTGGGATTAAATGGATAATGTTCATTTGATTTAAGGTAGCTTGGATGAGTTGTATGTCATATATTTGTTGCTTTTGACTCGAGCAGTCAAGAAAATGCTTCATCATTTTGGTAAGGTTTTTGGGTGCATGAAGGGGATATTGCATAAGTATGGGATTTGGAAATTTTAGTTGACAAACTTGATTGTAATGCAATCTAGTTAGGTTATCCTACTGGTAATGACTCTATGTTTCAATGGATAAGGCACTGATCACTAAATCAGATGCAAGCTAATATGAAGGTTATTTGCACAAATCATTATTAATCAAAATCATTTTAGTATTTCATGTTTTATAGTGGACTAAAAGGAATTAACCTGCACTCAACTTATGAATTTCATAGATATGCATCTAGCTACTGTAGATTTGTGTCATTTCATGAGTTATTAGGAGATATAAGGGGTTTTCATCTGCTTAATAGATTCAGTGATATGTTTTTGCACTGGTACGGTATCATTTGAATCTGTGGTCTACCTTCCTAGGTTTAGCAGAGCCTAAAGTAGAAGAAGGGTCAAGCCTTATAATTGGCCCTATGTATGAAATGATATGTTGATAATGGCAGTTAGCTATGCCTAGATATGTCATATTCTCATGGGGATAATTGAAAACCCTCTAGTGTTTTCAAAAACCAACAAGATGGCGACTCTGCTGGGGGCTGTATTGAATCAGATTTAAGACAAACCTTGAGAATTTGAAAAGACGAGATTCAATATTGTAGGAGAAGTGCATTAAAAAGTTTCAGCAGTAAGTTCTCTAATGTTCTTCCAGTTTTCTTACTCCAAATCATGCACCCCAGTGAATTTTTATCCATTTGCAGTAGTAATTTTGAAGGATTGAATGCAGATTGTTGTCACTAAGTTTTATCTTCGATTAATTCAGTCGATTCTTATTTTTCAAGGTGTTGTTGTAATTCTGATTTGGAATTGTTTTAAAAGTTTTTTCTCTCTTTTATGTGTTTAAAGATTTGCAAAGTTCTGCAAGTTGACAATCCAGTTCAGACCTGTCATGTTATGAATCATGTTTTAAAATCTTTCTCACAATTGTGAGTGGTGACTCTCTAAAGGATCTCTATACTAGTGTAGATCGGTTATGTATAAATGTTTTCAAGAGTTTTCAATTGAAATAGGCAAATGTAAAAGTTGTGTTAAGTTTTAAGCAAGAAGAAAGATCTTTATAAGTTTCTGACCACTAAGTTTCGAAGTGTTGTTTGATCTGTTGTCATAAGATTTTGGAATGATAAAAATGAATCATAGCTATGATTTCATTTAGTTCTCCTCAAGGAGATGGTGACTCTACAAGGATATGATTAGTGGTGTGAGGAATTGAGATCAACACCAGGCCAATCAGCATATTAGTGGTTTCATGCAACAACACTTGAGGTTTTTCATTTTCATGATGTTTTTCTTGTCATGAAAGAAAGTAAGTTTTACATATGCATTCTCTGTCAAGTGAAGTTTCAACACTAAGAAGAGGAGAATAGTTTTAAGGTTTTATACACTTCATTAGATTAAGTTTCAGTCAGTTGTTTTTTAAGTTTGTGAAGTGTGTTTGAAGTTGAGATTGGTAGAAGGGTATAGATCTGCTACAATTAATGAATACTAAAAGCAATCTTGGTGATTGAAATTTAAGTTTAAAGGATGTCAAGATTCATTTCATCAAGTATGCAACATGTTAGTGAAGTTCCTAGATCCATTCCTCCCAAGAAGTATATGCCATTAATTTTTAATGGTATTCATGGTTTCCCAATTGTCATTCCCAATGATGTTAGAAAAAATTTGCCTAAGTTTAATGGGAACCATATTGTTTTAGCTAGTCATCATGTTGAGTTGTTCAGTGATTTAATGGGTGACTATGAGATTGCTCATGAAGACATTCACATGAAGTTATTTGTTCAAACCTTAGAAGGTGATGCTAGAGACTAGTTTTCTTTCCTACCAGCGTGTTCTATTTCATCTTGGGGTGAGTTGTATTCTACCTTCATGGAGCAATTTGGAGAAAGGGTAAGCATATATGATTCTTATCATAAGTTCTTGAAGATTCATATTCAGAGTGATGAACTTGTCCCTCAATTTAACATTAGATTTGCAAGAGTTTTGAATGAAATCCCTGAGAGTTATAGACCTGATGGTCAAATGTGTTTAGTTGTATATTTTGATGCATTTGACAAGAAAATGAATTATCTACTAAGGGATAAAGAATCACAGACATTATATGAGGCTTTTATGACTGCTAGGGATATCGAGAATAATATGAAGTATGGATTTATTAGAGGTCATTTTTCTATGAATGATTGCCAGTATAATGGTCATGAAAGAAAATTTGAACATGGTGTTGATGCTTCAGTTTCAAATAAGCATATCAATGCCCCTGCTGTAGGTTTTAATCAAGTGGAAAATTTAGATCATAATATGTGTATAAGTAAGGTTAGCTTGGTTACAAATGATGACACACATGTTCATGATGCTATAGCAATAGGATGTATCTTAGACTTTGATAGGGTTCAACAATGTGTTGATATTGTAGATCAAGAATTAGTTACATTAGCAAGTTCTTATAATGTTGATTTTATACATGATTATGTTGCTAATGAAGTTACTGCACCTAGATCTTAGTTTTGTGCAAGTGAGGAAGCTGAGAGTTTTCTCCATGAACATGAGTTTGATGTTGCTGATTTGACATGTCATGGAAAGGTAATACAAAATGAAGAATATGAATCACACTTATCTCAATCACAGTTAGAAGAATAGAGTTCACATGTTTCTAATGTTTCAGCAGTAGATGGTAATATAGATTCACTTGATCATTCAGATAGGCAAGAAATGATTTATCTTCTTCATAGATTGCATCATGTTGAGAATGTTATTAAATTTGAATTTGAAAGACAACCATATCAATGTGAGTATGATGAAGCTGAAAGTCATATTTCAACTGATGATAATAAAGTTTTTGATCCAGTGTATTGTGAAGAGGCATCATGTGAAGACAATGATGAGAGAGGTTACTCAAGTCAAGAAGAGGAAAGTGATAGTATGTTTTCATCTTCATGTGTATCAGATGCAAATTGGGAGGAAGAAAGCAATGACGGAAGTGCATACTCTTTTGTTAGTAAAGGTATGAGTTCTATTTCTAAATCTGAAAGTGAAGTTCCAGTTCAGAATTATGTAAATTAGCTAGATGTTGAAAGTTGTGAAGAGTTGTCTACACAATATGAGGATAAAAAGGTTGTTTATAAGAATGGATTACCTAATTGTTTAGATGAATGTCTTGAGAGTGAATGCAGTGATGATCAATATATGAATGATTCTAAGGTTAATGCATCAGCACCTATTCCTAACATAACTAATGATAGGTCTGCAAGACATTTGAATCACCTACATGAAGACAATGAAAGTAACTTTGATTTATATTCTACATGCTTCGTTGATGGAGTAGAAAGTGAGTCCACATGTAGTTCTGATTTTTCTTCACATGCTGAAAGTTTCCATGAAGACAAGATGGGTAATTGTTTTAAAGTATATACTAATGCTCTATATGATGAAAATCCTATGGTTGATCAGCCCATTTTTTGTCATAATGTTCAAAGAGGATCACTACATGGAGTTATCAACTCGTTGTTTGAAGAAGACATGGAAGCTTCAGATTTAGTAGAGAATGAGTTTAATGATGATACCTTGTCTTACTGCTGTAAGAGGTTAGACTATTCTTCTTCCGAGTATGATAGTGAAAATGATGATTATGTTGCATCTGATTATGATAACAAGGTGTTTGATGAAGATATTATTCAAAATCATCGTGCACCTTGTAATTTTTTTTATGATGAACTTTTTGATGTGAAGACTAATCTGTTTGCTAATTGTGAAGAATCATTTGAAGACTATGGATTAGTTTCAGACTATGATATTGATGACATGTGTGAGTACAAGTTAGAGTGTTCATTTGAGTATCCTTTGGTTATGCAAAAGGATATACAATTTGAATGTATGATTGATCGTTTTCCACATGTTGAATATGATGCATTCAATTTTGAGATTGATAGCATGCATGATTCATTTAATAAAGAAAAGTTTCAATTTTAGTCTGGTATGTTTGAGCATGCTAATCAATATTTTCATAATTAGCAAATGGTTAGGAATGAAGCAAGTTTTTATATGCATTATGGAAGTAAGAATGGAGATTCAGTTTTACTAAGTGTTGAGTTTCAGGATGCTAATCTAATTGGTGAAACTGATAGGAGAAGTATTTTTAGTTTACCTCATGCATGTTCAGATGAGAATCAAATATACGACAGAGGTAAACAATTTTGTTGAAGTTCGATGGCCTGGGGTCATCATTTGTAAATAGGAGTAGTTGTTTCCCTGATTTCAATAAAGTTGTTTGAGAGGAAGTTTTTGAAGTTCAGGTGTGGGGTCTGCTTCTGCCAGAGATCTAAATCCTTTCCATGCGCACTAGGGACATGCATCCCCGAACAGAGCCACTATTGGAACTAAAAATTGCATGAGCCATTTTCAGTCACATTTTAATTTTTTTGAAGAATCAATGCCCTAAAGTGCTTTTTATGCATATGTAGCTAGTTTTTAGTTGGAGGCCAAGCTAGTGTTTGAGTGGCTTAACACCTTTCATTTGACATATGCATGTGATCCACAATGTTATTTTGCCATCGCAAATCATTCGGTGAAGTCCCATTTTGAGCTAGTGTCAAATAGTGACAAGAGGCCCAATTTTTCTTTGAATATCTTTTACCCAAGAATGTTTCATGACCTGCCACTTTGGGGATGTTTATTATTCATATCAAAGAACCTATGTTCCAAGTTTCAAGTCATTTCAAATCCGTTTGACTAGGTTTTCAACCCCTTAAAGTTGGTCATTTACTGTTTTGTACATTTGTGTAGTTGTTCACAATTCTGGGAAGCCTTGTTCGACCAATGATATCTTTGACCTAGTTGACCCAAATGAAGAAATTATTTTTGTACTATGTTCTAGGGGTTAGATACTTGATATGTTCCAATTTTGTGATCATTAAGAATCCATTTGATCAATTTGCTAACATGATTAAAAACTTAGTTTGCATTGTTTTGTTATGACTAAGGTATCCAGATTGATTTGTACCCTTATTCGGCACATTTAAACTTTGATCCTGTGATTGGTAAGCCTAAACTAATTGTACCATCATGTCATGTCCTAGAAATCATTCAAGTATGCCAATTCTCAATTCATGACAAATAAATCTGCATACTTTCTTATGTTCATCTGTTTGCAAAAAATTACTTTTTGATGCATTTCCAAGTTTAAAATTACCAAGTGCTTGATTTTGGAAATTCACCAAATGTGTCCTATGATTCGTTATGAGCCCAAACCACATAATTATATTATCCTCATGGCAAAGAACCTATATCCTAATTTTTAGAACCCCAAGTGATCAATAACCTAGTTTATAATGCTGAGCCCAAGCCCAATTTATGTTTTTTAACACTGTTTGCCTATAGGATGATTGAAGTATTGATGTTCGGCATTTAAAATATTTTGACAAGGAATTCATAAAGGGTTGAGAATTTGCAGTATGGTAAAGTGCGTACGATTTAACATTCATGCCAATTTTTGTGGCCTGGTTACTTGATTGGATCAGTTTTTAAGGCCATCTAGCGGGTCTCTAGACACAAATTCACAATTTGCACAATTGATAAAAAGTGATTTTTAAATGATGAATCGATGATTGAATTTGAATCCTATTAGTCTGAGATGTCCAAATTGATCGATTTGATGGATCAATTGTTTGAAAATGAATTTTTTTTAGCGAGGCCTACTTTGGGGCCCGACTAATTCTACTAGGATTGACAGGTTTTGAGGTGAATAGAGGATCCTTTGAAAGGGAACCATTATTCACAATTACATAAGAGAAATATGAATATAATAAAAGAAGTAATATAAAATATTCATGTTCCGAATGTCATGAGATTATGAAGGACTTAGTAGATTGCTAGGCATTTGTTTAAAAAAAGGGGGCAATGATTATAATGATTTTAATCATTATAAACTATTACAAGAAAGCTAATATATTTCTAGTTCAAGAAAGGAATTAATCAAAACAACTTTAAATATAAGAATCCCTCACATTCAAATGAAGTCCCCGTAAGGAAGCCTATACAAGTGAAAGCCACGTGTAAAGAAAAAAGTCATTTGAAGGTATCAGACCAAGAAAACGAGCAGTGAAAGAGGAGAACAGAGGCCGCAACTTGCAAGAATGTGGCATTTAATATAGTAAAGGTTGGAGTGCAGACTTCTATTGTAGAAATTCAGCCTATAGACATAATTCCTTGTTGGAAGAAGAGTCAAATGCACCAATACATTGGGAGATATTGAAAGAAAAGATTGGAGTTTGGGGAAATGATGCTTTTACTGCTAGCACTCTTATAGACGAGATTAATATAGCAAAAGACACAACTGATGATTATTTTTGGTACATAAGTCGACGGGTTGATAAAAAGGAGCAATTTTTTAGCAATGGGTTGCTAACAATGTTGATTATTGAGTCAAAGGGGAAGTTTAATGAGATGTCAATCATAAGGGGGAAAAAAATTGCCAGTAAAGGGTTCTTCACAAGAAGTTATGAATGCATATTTTAAAGCTCTCTTTGATGGTATAGGGATATTGGTAATTTGCTGATTTATTTAAGCTATAGGCTCTTGCATAGCTGCATTATCCTCTCACATGGAGCTTCAAGGATTGTATCTGTTGCCTCACCTGTAGCTTTAGAGTTCATTTTAACTATAAAGTTCCCTTAACATGCTTTGGTGAAAACTAGAATTTTAACTTGTAAAATTAGATGATTGATGGAAATGTTCTTGAAGACTACAAAGAGTTTTAAATAATCAAGAAGGAGATCTACCTCAAAAAAGGAGCAAACCAACACTAGCTGTGAATAGAGCAGGAGGAAAAATTAAAACAAATTATCCCATATTGCCTGCTTGGGGTTATCTTTTGCTCTTTAAATACTATCAAACTCGATATATATGTTGTCTTAAAAGACAAAGCCTTTTGAAAAGGCAAGGCAGGTGCACGTGGGTCCTAGTTGGCCAGAATGAGTTAAATAAATTTTGAAGGAATATGCAGTCCAAGAGGATGATGTCAGCATGTTTTGGTTGCACCGAAAAACTTTAAATGTATCAAAAACGTTAGAAAATTCGGCTAGTCACTACCTTGCTAGCCAAAAAATCTTAGGGTTTTTGGCTAGCAACATAGTGAGTCATCAAAAAACTTCCAAAAATCTTGCAAAAGTTGGAAAAGATGTGTGGGGCTTGCTTGAGGTCATTGGCCTATTAGAAAGTGACATGTGATGCTCACCCAGAGGACAGGCCCGTGAGATGATGACAAGTGATGCCATTCAAATGGTTTGAAGAGGAAAGAGTAATTTCAATTTTTTTTTAAAAATAAATCTTTGCACTGCATGTCCATTCTTTAGTTGAATAAATTTGATTCAAAATTATAAATTTCCTATAGTTTGAGCTATGGGTTTATTTTAAAATTTTAAAATTTATTCTTTTACTTGTCATGAAGCCATGAACAAAGCTTGAAACTTTAGAGGAACATAAGAAGGGAATTTTTATATCCAAAATAGGCATTCCAATATACCACCGAAATCAAGAGAATCTGAATTTCCTAAATTTGAGGTTGGTTTTTGCATAGGTATTAACTAGTTCTTTCTATAGGTTAGTTTATGATTTTCGAGGCATTGGCAACAGAATAGGAAAATTGGATCATTGAGCATCAAATTTTGTTAGAGGGTAGATTAGAAAGCCTTTGGAAGCTTGAATGTGGAGAAAAATAATATGAAAAGGTTGTATTGGCTTTTTGAAGTCACTCTATAACTAGTTTTTAACCTTTTACCATGAACTCATCTTTAACATCAGAAATTAGTTACAATGGTGAATATAATATCTCAGATATTTTTGCCTTGTAGAACCATAATGCTGAATATTTGATTCACCAGTTGAGGGAGAAGATCAAAAAGATGTTTTAACCTATTGAGAAGGTTTTTTGAGTGGACAGATGTCACATTTAGATTAGATCCGACAATGAACTCTTCTCCTATATCTTTCTTTTTTCTTCTCTTTTGTGGTTATTGGTAGTTTGATCTAGGTAATACCACTAGGGTTCCAGTTCTACTATTGAAACCAAGGTTGTTGATGGTTTTTCTTCCTATCTATTGAGCTGAGCTCTAGCAATGAAGGCCACACACCTATTTATGTGTAGATTTTCTTTTTCATGTCATGTATTTTCATTTTGAGATACTGGAAATTGATGCTAGATTATGTGAAGTATCTTGAGTTACATTTTGTGTTAGCAGTTTGTGTATTTCGTCTTTTCAAGGATAAATACAAAAGTGGATTTACATGATTTATCTGTGTTCTCTAATTCTGTCTCATGATTCTTCATATGTTATTAACTTTGTGTTCAAATGGATAATATTCATTTGATTTAAGGCAACTTGGATGAGTTGTATGTCAGATCTTTGTTGCTTTTGACTCAAGTAGTCAAGTAAATGCTTCATCGTTTTGGTGGGTTTTTTGGGTGCATGAATGGGATATTGCATAAGTATGGGATTTGGGAATTTCAATTGACAAACTTGATTGTAATGCAATCTAGTTAGGTCATCCTGCTAATAATGAATCTATGTTTCAATGGATAGGCACTAATCACTAAATCAGATGCAAGCTGATATGAAGGTTATTTGTACAAATCATTATTAATCAAAATCATTTCAGTATTTCATGTTTTATAGTGGGCTAAAAGGAATTAACCCACACTCAACTTATAAATTTCATAGATATGCATCTAGCTACTATAAATCTATGTCATTTCATGAGTTATTAGGAGATATAAGGGGTTTTCATCTACTTAATATATTTAGGGATATGTTTTTGCACTGGTACAATTTCATTTGAAGCTGAGGTCTACCCACCTAAGTTTAGCAGAGCTTAAAGTAGAAGATGGGTCAAGCCTTCTAGTTAGCCCTGTGTCTGAAATGATATTTTGAGAATGGGAGTTAGCTACCCCTAGATATGCCATATTCTCATGGGATAATTGAAAACCCTCCAGCATTTTCAAACACCAACACATCGGAAGGTAGTTAATTTTGAGTGTCAACATTATGAGAAAGATCAAGAATTTGATGAATCTAAGCTAACAAGTTTATTTTCTTGGACTGTGTTAACCATGTGGAAGATAAGATTGATGAGTTGGTGGTATAGAATTCAAGATGAACCATTTTGAGGTGAATTTAAAGATGAGAAAGTTTCAAGGGTCGAGTGAGAATTGATGCCAAGCTAGTATAGATGTCGAGAAAATATATCTGCTGAGTAATGTATAGGAGCTAAGAAAGATAGAGTTACTATAGCTGCCAAGCAAGACAGAAATCCTATATGTGTCAAGCATCAACAATCAGTAAGTGTCGAGTAACACAGAATCAACATATGAGTTTATGACTTCACAAACTCAGATGTAAACCATTTTTGAGTTGACTCAAGATGAATCTCAAAGGATTTAAAAGATAAGATCGAATCTATTACATTCCCTATGTAATCAACATGTAGCCAATCAGAAAAATGGTGAGAGCATGCAACCAATAAGAAAAGTGTAAAGAATTGAGTGAGAAAAGAAGGATGAATCTCGATTGTAGATTCACACCTAAACCTAAGTCTCGAAGCCCTTATAAGGAGGTCAAAACCCCATAATTTATTGTCAAGTGGAAGAGTAAGAGGTCATGTGGGAATGCATGAGTGAATACAGGAAAAGTTTTGGAAAGTATGAGAAGACTTAGAGGAAGAACAACATTGTAGAATGAAGTTGTTTAGAACAGAGTATCAGCACCCTAAATAGAGATATATCAAATTAGGAAGGATCCGATCAAATTGCACAAAACAAGGATTTGGAATCAGCAATTGAACATTGTAAGTCATCAAGTCAACATATTTTACTATACTTTCTAACCATTGTATTGGGGAGAATGAAAATCGTATGAAGATAGGTTGGCTTAATAGCTATTTTGCAGAACCTTTAACAAGGTGATAAATCCTTTAACAGGGTGATGTTCCAAGTGAATTTTTGTAAATCCTTTGATGAGGTAACTTTTAACATGGTTTAAAGCGTTTAACAGGGTAAGCCTTTCATAGGGCAAACCATTATTGATGGTCAAAACTTTGTAACCTTAACAAATTACATATTGCTTCAGTGATAAGTTGTGGGTGTCATCCCTGCCCCAATTTTACCTTCTAATTTTGGAGGGTCTATGGGTGACCAAAATCTTGTGTTATCTATTTTCATGCATGTCTTTACTTACATTTTAATTAGATATGTTAGATGCATGTGATTGATCTCAATTAAAAGTTAGTTACTTATGATTCACCCCCTTGCCCCCCTCGTCCCCCTCACCCCTCTTAGAAGTAAATATTCCTAGTTGTAAATTCCAACAATTGATATCAGAGCTGAGTTTTCACAAGGATAAGCCTTACAACTTGGAGAAAAAGATCTGGAAATGGAAGTCTAGAAACTTGGGAAGATCATAAAGAACCAAGAAATTGAGATACACCTCATTTTACATTGTTTGAAAGAAGCCAGGGAAGAACTGAGGAATATCCTTAAAGAGAAGAAGAGAGATTACCATAGCTAAGCATGATACATAGTACAAAGAGATTGATTCCTCAAAACTATTTGCCAATGGAGATTCCAAGGAATTTGATGTAGTAATAGAAGATCTAATGGAGAAGAATAGAGCCCAAGTAGAAGAGATCAAAACTCTCAAGATTGAACCGGAATGACAAGCCATGATGCCTTGTGAAGTGACTAAACATAAGAAAAAAACCATTGAAGATAAGGCTATGATAGAAGAAGACAAGAGAAGCCTTGCTAATAGATTGGAGGAAAAGTCAATTGAGCTTGCAAGAACTTTCAACATGGAGCTAGACACTCTAAGCTAGATTACGAATGCACATCATGAATTGAATATCAAGTACATTGAGATCTCTACACTAAAGATGCAAAATGGAAAACTACAAAATGACTTGAAAAGAGAGAAGGAGATTGCAAAAAGCTTCAAAAAACCTAATGAGGCTATCAAGTACTTTGAACAAATTTTAAAATCACGAAGAGCCAACAATGACACTTTGGGACTAGGATACACTAGCACCAAAAAAGGAGAGTCATCCAAGACTGTAGAAGAAATAAGTGACAAAGGTAAGAACACTAAAGCCACTTTTCATTTTTGTGGTAAAAAGGGACATACCTCTAATGTGTGTAGGGGAAAGAACACTCATCAACATGACAAACCCAAAAACATGGGTCACTATCACAAGTGCAACAAGCAAGGACATTAGGCAAATGAGTGCATGAATAGAACTATTAGGACACCAAGATTTGAAGTTCACTACTATAATTGAAAGAAGTATGGGCGTAGAGCTTTTGAATGAAGATCAAAGCCTATGTGGATAGCTAATCAACTAGAAAGGGAAAATAATTATGGACATCACTACAATTGGGACTACAACACTAGGCAAAGTTGTCACTACTGTCAGGAGTATGGACACATTCCTAAAAACTACATAAGAACACATTTCAGTGGAAACTACAGTAGATGGTTGAGCCAAACTACATGGTTTAGTTGTTTGAAGAATAGACGCATCAGTAGAAATTGCCCAACATGGTCAAAGGCACCGAGTTTAGATTTCAACAAAGGAAAAGAAAAGGTAGATGTTGAACACATCAGAGGAGAAATGAATAAAACATGGAAGAAGAAAGATGGATGTAGTACATCCAATGAAGGGATCACTTCACCTAAAAGGTCAAGTTGTCACACTTCATCCAACTAAGCAAAAGAAGGTATGTGGGACTGATATATAAATCTTTATCATACATCAGTTCCAAGACAAGTAAGTACTAAAAAGGAGAGATCAACATGAATAGAGATGCAAAGTTAAAATTTCAAGCTTTCACAAGTTTTGCCAAGTTGCCTTTAGATGTCGAGTAAAATTCTAATACATGCTAAGTTGTTTGCCAAAGTTAGTAGAAGTCGAGTGGTTAGTTGCAAGCAAGTTAGTAGTGGATGCCAAGTGTTGGAAAGAGAATGGAAGTTGAGTAAAGTAGAATTGCTTCAAGAATCGAGTGGATAGCTGTAAATGCACTAGGCATTAAATGCTATGAAACAAGGGTATATGTTTGCATTTTTAATTATTTTTCACCATCGAGAGAAAAGAGAAAAAGAGGAGAAGAGTGTAGAATGATTTCCAAGTAGTGTTCCAAGCATTTAAGCAGATTTTAATAGAGATGTTGTAAAGAAGTCCATTCTCATGTGGAAAGTGATTTATGGCCTCCAAAAAGTTAAGGAAGGAAAAGAAGATCCTTTTAAGGGAAGAAATAATGATGAGGAAGAAAATGAAAATGAAAAGGAGGAAGAAGGAGAGAAATAAAAGTAAGAAGTTATAGCGGAGAAGGAAACACAGAAGGGTGATATGGCAATAGCTAAGAAGAAGCAATAGGAATAGAGTGTGCAAGGCACACAACTACGACCACCAAGTCCTCCACATGTAGAGACAATAATTGTGAAGGATGTTCCTAACACCTGTACTCAGAACATCAACCCACTGACTGCAAAGGATCTTAGAAAGATCCTTCACTAGACCACATTACAAGCATAATTATGTACCAATCCAATCTTTGTGAGTGTAGAGGAACTATAAAAGGCAGTAGCTAAAATAAAAAAGGAGAATGTGAATCAACAAGAACCACCTTTACACACTCTAACAGCTACAATTAGATAACCACAAGAACAACTAGCACAAGATGCATCTACTAAGGTCGATTCCATAGTCATAATGACTTCAACTTTTGAGGAGCAAGGAAAGGAGAAAATAGGACAGAAGGATATCTCTAATCCTACATCACAAAGTTAATATGCACCTCCTTAGATCACTATCATTGATCAAGGAGAAACTGAAGAATATAAGGAAGAGAGCCCTAAGGAGAAGGAATAAGAGGCAATCCAAACACTAGTCAATTTTCCTACTACAGGGACTCCTACTAGAACAAGACACTAGTCGAGCACTGATGTAGTACCACTACAAATATCAACACTAGGCTCAAGCTCTACTAAGGTAGAAAGGGTATTTCACTATGGAGACCCTACACTTGATGAGGAGATAGTCATACCAAGCTATGACTATAAAAAAATGAACATAGAGCAGATCAATGAAGTGCAAGAGGCACCAGAGAAGAATAAGAAGCAAGAGATACTCAAGAATGAATATAGGCAAAGGCAAGAACTAATAGAAATTAAGGACATCTTTCTAGATGCGTTCAGCTTGCAAGCACCTCATGAGACAAAGCCCATCATGGAGCAATTATCCAAGATAGTGGACTAGATGCAAAATGAAGACATAAACACCAATGCTAAATTTCTTGAATGGTCTAAAAATAAATTCTAGATGATGGTAAATGAGAAAATATTTGGTGAAATAGAAATTTCTCAAGTAGGACTGGAAAAGAAGATATAGAAGATGAAAGAAGTACTTGAGAATATATTCTCACTATACTCCAAATTGTGTGATTCCTCATACTTTAGACAAGAGACTAGCCAGAGGATATTGAGCTTGGAAATGAACCTTAAAGTATCTAGCATGCTACTACCAAAGGATCTAGCTCAAAGTGAGAAGCATTTTGTTACACCCAAAAGGAATTAGCTATACTCATAACAGATGAGGCAAACACCAAGGCTGAGCTAATACAAATCTAGTCTACAACAAACCTCACATGGAAGTTTTGCACAAAGAAATGGCCTATGCAGAGAATATTTTGAAGAAAGATCCCAATCTTTCTACATTGGAAGGCCTGGTACACCTTGCACCAGAGACAACCATCTAGCTTATAGCATTGGAAATTGCATTAGATTATTGAGATGCTTCTCTAAAGATCATAATGGAGGTAAATAAATCCTTTTTGGCTAAGTATTCAATTCATTCATAGAACCCTTTGGCATAAGCATCAAAAAGGGGGAGATATAAATATTTGGGGGAGATAATACATTATGGAGATAATAAATAAGACCCAAAGGGGGAGATAATAAAATTTTGAGTTTTAAGGAGATATAAGAAGATAAAGCCAAAAGGATATAAAAATTGCAAGGGATGATGTGGGAAAGGGGGAGTAAAAACAGTACAAATAGATAGAAACTGAGCAGACAAGGGAAGGAATGACAAGGTATAAATAAAGAGTATCTGAATAATCAGCATGAGACAAATCTAGCATAAGGTGTTTTAGATATAAAAATGGTACATTAATTCAAGGGGAGTTACAAGCTTTGAGGTATATAGTCTTCTACAAAATTTTGAACAAGTTTTTGAAGTTTTGTACATACATCAAACAAGTTGTATCTTATACTCATAGAGATCATATTCATAATGTTTAGTTAAGTGTTTTTGAAACTCATGTCAGAGGGGGAGATTGTTGGTCTCAAATGGTTTTGACAATTGAGTGTCAACACACTTAAGAATATTCTAAGGTTGAAGCCAAGTATAATATAGATGTTGAGCTATAATATGTGTAAAGTTAGAAACTCAATTGGTGCTAAGTTATTCAAGTGTTGAGTGATTCAAGTGTCGAGCAAGTTTCAAGTGCTGAGTGACAATTGATGTCAAGCTAGTATAGATGTTGAGCTAGTATATGTGTTGAGAAAAGTATAGGATTCGAGTAAGATAGAGTTACTATAGGTTTTGAGCAAGATAGAAATCCTATGTGTGTCGAGCATCAGCAATTAGTAAGTTCCAAGGAACACAAAATCAACATATGAGTTTGTGCCTTCAAAAAATTAGATGCAAACCATTTTTGAGTTGACTCAAGATGAATCATAAAGGATCTAAAAGATTAGATTGAATCTATTACATTCCCTATGTAATCAGCATGCAGCCAATTAGAAAAATGGAGAAAGCATACACAAAATAAGAAAAGTATAAATAATTGAGTAGGAAAAGAAGGATGAATCTTGATCGTAGATTCATACCTAACCCTCTGTCTCGAAGACTTTATAAGGAGGTCAAAACCCTATAATTTAGTGTTGATGGGAAGAGTAAGGGTTCATGTGGGAATGCATGAGTGAATGCCAGCAAAGTTTGGGAAAGGCTGAGAAGACTTAGTGGAAGAACAACATTGCAGAATCAAGTTGTTCAGAATAGAGTATCAACACTTCAAATAGAGATATATCAGATAAGGAAGGATCAGATCAAATTACATAGAACAAGGATTTGATCAAATGGGGTAACAATAGCACCTAGAGGAAAGGTTGAGTTATGATATGAAAAAGAGTACAAAGATTAGTTAAGACAATGATGTTATAGTGCACTGATAATATACTTAAGGTTGCAAAGGTTGGTTGTACTGAGTAAGTTTAGAAGAGTAAGTTTAAAAAAGTTTGTTTTCCAAGCTTGACCAAGTGGACAATAGGTGCCAACCAAATTTAGTGCAAGAAGAGAAAGAATCAATTGGAGCCAAGCAAAGTCAATTTTAGTAGAAGCTAATTGAAACAGTATAAGTTGAGTAAAGTTTAGTTGATTCCAAACACTAATAAACTATAGTTCATGTCGAGTTTTTTGATAGTGGGTGTTGAGCAATGTAGTATGTGCCAAGAATTAGAAGATAATTAAATTTGAGTGTCAACATTATGAGAAAGATCAAGAATTTGATGAATCTGAGCTGACAACTTTTTTTTTGGATTGTGTTACCGTGTGGAAGACAAGATTAATGAGTTGGCAGCATGGAATTCAAGATGAACCATGTTGAGGTGAATTCAAAGAGAATTGAAGGAGAAGCTTCTAGAAAGGAATGAAATGAAATGAGGGGTAGATTCATTGAATCATATCTAATCTGTGTTGGTCTTAGATTAGTTTTGACAATTGAGTGTCAACACACTTAAGAAAATTCTAAGGTTGAAGCTGAGTATAATATAGATGCCGAGCTATAGTATGTGCTGAGTCAAAAATTAATAGGTGCCAAGTTATTCAAGTGTTGAGTTATTCAAGTGCTGAGTTATTCAAGTGTCGAAAATGTTTCAAGTGTCAAGTGACAATTGATGCCAAGCCAGTATAGATGTCGAGCTAGTATATGTGTCAAGAAAAGTATAGGAGCTGAGCAAGGTAGAGTTACTATAGGTGCCAAGCAAGATAGAAATCCTATATGTGCTGAGCATCAACAAACAATAAGTGCAAAGTAACATAGAATCAACATATGAGTTTGTGCCTTCACAAACTCAGATGTAAACCATTTTTTATTCGACTCAAGATGAATCTCAAAGGATCTAAAAAAATTGATCGAATATATTGCATTCCCTATGTAATCAACATGTAGCAAATCAAAAAAATGGAGAAATCATGCAACCAATAAGAAAAGTGTAAACAAGGATGAATCTCGATTGTAGATTCATACCTAACTCTAAGTCTTGAAGCCTTTATAAGGAGGTCAAAACCCCATAATTTATTATTGAGTGGAAGAGTAAGAGGTCATGTGGGAATGCTAGAGTGAATGCTAGTGAAGTTTTGGAAAGGGTGAGAACACTTAGAGGAAGAACAACATTGTAGAATCAAGTTGTTTAGAATAGAGTATCAGCACTTTGAATAGAGATATATTAGATCAGGAAGGATTAGATCAGATTGCATAGAACAAGGATCTGGAATCAACAATTGAAGATTGTAAGTCATCACATCAACACATTATACTATACTTTCTAACCATTGTATTAGGAGAATGAAAATCCTATGAAGATAGGTTGGCTTAACAACTATTTTGCAGAACCTTTAACGAGGTGATAAATGCTTTAACAGGGTGACATTCCAATTGAATGTTTGTAAATCCTTTAACCAGATCACTTTTAACATAGTGTAAAGTCTTTAATAGAGTAGGCCTTTCATAGGGAAAACCATTGTAACCTTAACCAGTTACATATAGCTGAAGTGATAAGTTGTGGGTGTCATCCCCACCCCAATTTTACCTTCTCATTTTTTAGGGTTTCTAGGTGACAAAAATCTTGTGTTATCTATTTTCATGCATATGTTTACTTTCATATTAATTAGATATGTTAGATGCATTTGATTGATCTCAATTAAAAATTTTAGAGGTTAAAGTTAGTTACTTCTAATTCATGCCCCCCTCTCACAAGTAAATCTTCCCACTTGTAAATTCCAACAATCTGACCTAGCCCTATAATGGACAATGGAGGTTAAAATGAAAAAATATATTAATTCTCTATTTATAGAGATGGCTTGTCTAAAGCAAGAGTTGATGTGTGAGAACCTAAGGAAGACAAGGAGTCTAGGTTATTTACTTCATTTAATGACCTAAGAGAAGAGACTGCATTGGAAAACAAAGAAGGAAGTCTTAAGGGTGTGGATGCTTGAAGGGTGAACAAGCTATTAGAGCTAAAGAGTGTAAAAGCCAAGCAGGGTGGAGGACTAAAACAAAGATCTATAATCTGCAAATGAGTTGTAAGTTGTTATTAGATCAAGCCTTACTATAGCTCTCTAATCATTATATCAGTCTACGGTAAATCCTTTAGATTAAGGTTGAGCTAAGAGACATTTGTAAATCCTTTAACTGAGTGACATTCCAAGTGGATGATCTGAAGTCCTCTAACAAGGCTCACTCCTAATAGGGTGATTAAAATACTTTAACTAGGTCAAATTTAACACTATGTATTGTAACCTTTAATAGGGTTGGCCTTTCATAGGGCATCACTTTAGAATAGTGAGAGTGGGTAGCATGTTACTGGTGGTTTTTCCCAAATTGGTTTTCCATGTTAAATCATTGTATGAAATGTGTTATTAAATCTGTTATGTTTCATGTTTATATTCCTACAAATTTATTTGATAGTAGCCTACAAGTTCAAGTGGTTGCATAATCTAATGGATGCATGTATGATGAAATTTTTTATGGATATGGGTTCACTAAATTATGAAAAGTTTTAATTATACATCATGACCTTGGATAACTGATTCACTCCCCTCTTAGTTATTCTAAAGAATTCCAACAATATCCACCAAGAATCCTAAATTTCAAATTCCAATTGGTCTCCTATCTTTTAAGAATGGCCTTGAACCTTCAAAATAAGCTTTATCAGTAAGAAGCCCAACTATTTCACCAAGGGTCAAACTCAACAACTCTCTATTCAAAACCTTAGTAGGGACCGAACCTATTATTTGAGAAAAATTATACCATACATTAAATAGGCATACTTTTTATTTAATTTAATTAATTCATGTGCTACTATCCAAAAATAGTATCATTTTGTATAATTTAATTAAAATATGTATTAATATTCATGAAAGTTTGATCTACAATAGGCATGAAGTCAGTATCAAAATTCAAAATATGCCAAAGCAATAATACTGCAACAAGGACATGAATTAATGTTAATTTGTGAAGATTTTAAGTAATATGTTTAATATTAGAAAATAAAAAATTACATTTCCTCACATAAAATAATCAAAATCACCAAGTTTTTCATGTGACGAACCTACAATATAAGCATGAATGCTGCATAGGACGTGTAGACTCAACTTTCACTCTTAATATTATGTTGATTTTAGTTTATGGTTCATAATATGTTGTAGCCACTACTTATTAGTTTTCCCAATCTCATTTGAACATTTGAAATGATAAATCTGGATTTACTATTTTTGTTCTTTATTTTGTCTTTTTTATTAGTTTTATTATTAGTATTTTTTAGCAAAATGCCAAGGATTATATAGATTTATTAAGTATAGGAAAAATATTATAAGGAGGTACATATTAGTGGTAATTTTTTTTGACTAGATATAGAATACAATAGATGAAATAAACCCAATACTAGTCTAATATCCAAATAGAAAACTAGAAAGCTTCATGTAAACAAAAACTAAGGTATTGATATACTAGAGAGATCAAATCATAATAAAATAATTTTAAGACTAGAAATGTAGAAAAAAGACAAAAACCCAAAATGAAAGATAAAAAGGGCATGCGTGAAAGAAATAATGAGATAATCCTAAAGTGGTCAATCATTAACAAAAATGAGGTTAAACAAAGATTATTATTTTATCAAATTTACCACAGGATCATTTGCATGTTCTGATGTAGGTTGGAGCATAATATATAGGAAATTGATGTCATGACCCCCACATACATGACCATTAGAAGCTTTAAGTCCAATTGTAGATGATGGTACCAACAAAGAACTAAGCTCCTTAGCAATATCTACAACATAATTTGCCAAAGGAAGTAGCTCATTATAAGTAGGAGTACCCATGGCATTCATTTGTGGAAATGTTTTTACTAGTCAGGGAGACAAAAATGCTTACCATCATGTTGAAAATGCATAAAAATTATTGACTCATTGCGAGCCCTCAATTTATTGTAGATTATTGATGGAAATGAAGTTACACCTCTCAAATGGAATCATGAATACAAATACCCAAGTCTCAAATCCCAAATTTTTGTTGTCAAATGTAAGGATGTAGGACACTTTCTCCAATAGAATATTATGCTTGAATATGCTTCCAAAATAATCATTTCTTAACTAAAGGCTATATGGAAAAATGCTCTATACAAAATATCATTGAGCACAACACCAGGTAAAAGGTGAAGGATAATGAGAGCATCCCAAAAACCCATCTAAGATCAGTATGAACAAAGTGTATCCAATGATTTCTTGAATAGATTATAAGAAAAAAATTCAAGTACATACTATTATATCATAAAAGAAAAAACAAACATAGTTGATTTTAGAAAATTAAAACCTTAAAGGAAATTGAATATAGTTTATCAATCTAAATTTTTTAGTAGCATAATGACAAACAAATTCAATATTCTACAATCATGGAACTAGAAGATTGCAACATAAAAGAAAACACATATATACATGGGAAAAACCTTTCCTGGTACAAACCCTACCCTCCAAACCATCAAGCTATTTTATTATTTAGTAGTAAATTATATTACTTTTTCAACTTTCGCATGGAGATTTACATATTTCTCCATCCTAGAGAAAATATGGCAACATAACCCTATGTAGAGAACTTCTCATCTCTACCTTTTTTATATCTTAAGCAACTCATTGCATTTATAGAGTCTACATACAAAATGAAATAATTTCTAAAGCATCTACATTCAATTTATTTACAACTTATTTAGAAACTTCCTTTATGCACAATTATTGTATAAAAATAAAGAAAAGGGAATAAAGTCCAAAAATTAGGCCGTTTTTTGACTAAGTCTATCCTTCTAAAAGATTTGGTTTAATAAAATAGTAGCTCCAATAGATCTCAAAAAATAATGTTACATGAACTGAAACATCCAAGAATATAACCAACACTGAAGAGAGGACCTACAAATCCTAAGCATGTATCATGCCCTTCCACAAACACTTATACATTTCAGTTGTAGAAGCTATGATCTCCATCACAAATCTAAGAAGAAAGCCATCACAATATCCAAAATTATTCAACCTTAAGAGATCAAATGTAGAATGATATCATGAATCTAAATGGATGTAACCCTTGTAATGAAGATTAAACATTGACCATTTTAGGAAATCAACCCATGACTATCTCCTACCAGTATCATAAATAAAAATAGACCTTAAGGAAATAACTATGTTACTCATCTCTCATAATAAATTCTTAAAAAACCATTGAACTACAACTCAAGTTGTATGAATATGAAAGTAAACATAAATCACATGAATGCAACATTGGGAAATATCTCTCAAGTGATAAATTGTTGAGTAGGCCAATAAAGAGGAATGATAATGCCCCTCCAATATATGCAAGTCATAGTGACTTATTCAAGAACATTCTCCTCATAGGTCTCTATTTAACACATGTCCAACAAAGATGTAAGCTCCTTAGATTTTTTGCTGAAATATCATGAAGAATATACATCACAACAACATTTATCTTATATCAAGAAAAATCAAGCCTCGTCTAAATTTCCATAAGGACATGTACACTGCATGTCAAACCCCAATACTAAAACATAGCATTATCATGAAATATCAAGAAAATAATCAAATTACTCAACACCAAGAAACTAAAATAAGATCAATCTGAAATATCTAACCATGGAATACGAAACATAAACATGACAATATAATCTAAACCATCTCTTCCAAAGAGATAAAATACTCTATGTGATAATGTCAAATAACTTTACTCTTAACTAGTAATAAAGAGAAAACCATGACATCAAAGCCACCATGATAAATGGTTAATTGAAAGCATAAACAACATACCTTACAAATACCTCTTGAATCCTAAAGATGTCAACATATCAAGTAAAATTAAGATTCCATCTCCAACTAGTGAACCAACAAATGTAAAACACCCTTCTACACAACAATAAGATCTAAGGCATCATCCAACATTTGTAATACTAAACAAGATCATCCATTACAATGTAATAAATATATAACTACAAAAGATCTCACTAAAATTTGATCTTGAGCTCTCCAAGCATATGAAACATCAAAATCCAAACCTTAAAATTATCCAAGCCCAAACATCACACTAAGTAAAGTAAAGATGTTCAAACTAAAAAAATTCACAATGCTATATGACACCATAACTAACTATCAAAGTACTCACTCATCATCCATCCCCTCATCCCAAATAAAATACACCATTACATAATGTTAGAATACTTTTAAATAATTGAGAGAGGGAGGTGAATCAGTTATCCAAGGTCCAAATGTATAAATAAAACTTTTCACAGCTTAATGAACCCATAAAACATTATTCATCATGCATGCATCCATATGATTATGAAATCACTTAAAACTTGTAGGTTACTATCAAATCAACTTGCAAAAATGTAAACATGAAACATAATAGATTCATCAACACACTTGACACAATGATTTGCATGGAAACCCAATTTGGGAAAAAATACTAGTAACATGCTACTGTTTATCACTCTTTTGAAGTAATGCCCTGTGAAAGGCCAATTCTATTAAAGGTTATAATAAACACTATTAAATGTGACCCTATTAAAGGATTTCAATCAGCCTGTCAGGAGTGAACCTCATTAGAGGACTTTAGAGCATTCACTTGGAATCTCACCTAGTTAAAGGATTTACAAATGATTGTTAGGTCAACCTTAATCCAAAGGATTTACCCTAGACTGATACAATTATTAGAGAGTAAAAATAAGGCTTTGATATGATAAAACCTTACAAATTTATTTTCAAATTACATATCACTATTCAATCGTACATTGAAACTTTGATAGCTTGTTCACCCTTCAAGCATTCATACCCTTAAGCCTTGTTACTTAACATGCCATTGCAAACTCTTCTCTTAGGTCACTTGATGAAGCAAAACCCTTGACTGCTTCTCTTCCTTAGGTTCTCACACATGACAACCTTGCTTCATGACCAACCATTCCTATAAATAGGAAATTAAGATCTTTTAACACTCATTCTTTGTCATCCAATTTAGGGTTTGGATTGATTAGGTAGGATTCAATGAATCTACCCCACATTCCATATCTCTTCTAGAAACCTCTCCTTGAATCCTCTTTGAATTCACCTAAAAATGGTTTACCTTGATTTTTGATCCTCCAACTCATCAATCTTTTCTTCCACCTGGTTCACATAATCTAGGAAAATAAATTTTTTGGCTCAAATCCATCAAATTCATGATCTTTTATATAATGCAACAGCTTGACATTATCTTTCTTTTGATGCTTGACACATACTAGGTTGCTCGACATCCTCTATGAAATTAATTAGCATGAACTACAGTTTATTGGTGCTCCACATCAACTAAACTTTACTCGACATCCACCATTCTGCTTGGCATACACTAGAATAAGTATTTACTCTACTCCAACTAATTTTCTACTCAGCTTGCATTGAGTTTTCTCGGCACCTACTATCCACTCGGTCAAGCTTGGTAGACAAACTTTGTGTAACTTGTTCTTCTAAATTTTTTTAGTGTAACCAACCTTTGTAACCTTAAGTAGATTATCAATACATCATGTTATCATTGTCTTAATTGATTCTTGTTCTTCTTTACATTAGCATAACTCAACCTTTCCTCTAGGTGCTATTGTTACATCTTTTGATCAAATCCTCTTCATCAATCAAATAAGTGATAGTACTTATATCATATAACTAGTTGTCTTAGCAAAAAATAGTAGGCTTGACATCAGTGACAAAACAATGATTGAAGTATATTGGTCATACTTGTATGTTCTCAACAATCTCCCTTTACAATCCAATCAAATGGGTGACCTACCTACCTAAATGCATAACTTGTAGATCTAATAATTGCAACATGAGAACCCACTATCACATTAATAAAATTGAAAAAATATCAAAGAGAATAAACATGTAGACAACATGAGTGAAAGAAAAGAAAACACAAATATGATTGGCCAATTACGTCCACATCAAGAACCATAGTCCAAGAATCCAAAAAGTATCACCACAAAAATGTTGAGTGACTAATCGCATAGGTCAACATCTCCATGCAAAGAAATAAACACACATCCTCACACCATGGATAAGTCATCCATCCATGTAGACCTATAATTATCTCATCTAATAATACCTTGAAGGAACTAGAGTCTAAAATAACACTTCAATAGGTCCACAATAAATCACAAGTTTTTCTCTGAGCATGGAAAACTTTCAAAACCACCATGTTCAAGAATGCCCCATGTACTCATCCACATCCACATTACATCAAGAAGATTCAAAAGTATAAAAACACAAAAAAAATGAACCCAAAATTGTGAATAATCATAGATGAGTGTCATCATAAATTTTTAAAGGAAAATCCATAAATTGTTTAGATCAAAAAACAAGAATCCAATTCATGCAAGTACAATCAAACAAGAGGAAAATGTAGTATAGGAACTTGAGACCCACTTCTAGACCAACTCCACAACAAGTACTAGTATATACAACTAAGAGAGATAGGTTATCTAGAAGCTTTTAGCCCATCCAACGATAAATTCCACAACCTCCATGCAATCTAGGTAATAAAAGAGACCCCTTTCAATACACATGCATTGAGAATTATCTAGCTATCAACAAAGAGCTCTAGATCAATGCCATTTCAACATGACCAAATCTATTTTTTGAGTCTTTACCACTTTTCAAGAAATGTTTTTTTTCTTCTAAAAATCTAAATCAACTACAAGGATATGAATTAATTATTATCCAATTTCTTCATAACAAATGTCTTCAAGCTCTACAAGCTAAGAAATTGTAATAAAAGAAATACCCAAAACTAGGAACACCATGAATCATCACATTGAAGTAGAGCACAACTTAAAATATTGAGCTCTAATACTAGTTGAATGGAAATGAGAAAATCCCACAAAGCCATCTAAGATCAATATGCACAAAATGTATTTAACGATTTCTTGAATATCTTATAATAAGAAAGTACAAGTACATACAATGTCGTAAGAATAGAAACAAACATAGTTTATTTTCCACAATCAAAACCTTAAAGGAAAGTGATTATAGTTTATCAATCTAAAAGTTTCAACAACATTATGACATATAGATTTTATATTTGACAATCTTAAATCCAGAAGAATGAGACAAAATAGTATATACAAATATGTGTGGGGAAAACCTTTCCATGTAAGAAAATGGTCTACACTCCAAACCATCAAGCTAATGTATTATTCAACAATAATTTACAATGCATTTAAGCCTTCCCATGGAGATTTACATCTTTCTCCATTCTAGAGAAAATACAACAACATTACCTTGTTCATAGAACAACTCATTGAGCTCTCTTTTACATCTCTTCAGAAAATCATCTTATTTATAGAGTTATAATACAAAAGAAAATAATTTGTAAATAATCTACATTAAATGTATTTACTAGTTTTTTAGAGACTTCCTTTGTGCACAACTCTTGCATTAAAAAGGAAAAAGGAAAAAGAGAACAAAACCCAACAAACATGCTCCTTATTTTTTACTCCAAGTCTAGCCTTGTGAAACATTTTATTTTCATTTAACCTCTTCCAAAAATGAAAAATTAAAAAGCAATAAATAATCATAAGGCTGAGTCATCTTATCACAACATAAAGCACATCTCACACATAGAAACCATGAGTCCAGGAGTTTGGGTGAGATCATACACATTATAAATGAAGATGGATATCACCTTGAATAGATGAATAATATGGCAAAAAATGTTGAACCAAATTACTCCAAAATAATACAATGAATTACCCTTCTACAGACCAGGTAGTGAAGATTAAAAAAATCACCCAAATATTATCCATAATTTTAGGATGAATGGCTAAGTATATTGATAGATGGGAAGAGAAACTCTTAGGTTGAAAGGTTTGTATTCTATTTGTTTTCAAATAAAAACATGAAATTTATCAAAATTTATGTTGGATATCTCCAAGAAATGAAGAGTCTAAAATCATTGTAAAAGGGGAGAGAAAAAATCACATGAACAAACAAAAATTAATTGATGCAGAGTGTATCCCTCGACTAAAAATCCAATAATCAAAGAGAAAGTATAAGGAAAAGAGGAAACTTTCATAATGCCTATCAAATAGAGAAAACACATAGTGAAGTGATATGAACAATGTGGAATGAATATAGTATGAAGTATGGAGCACAAAAAAGGAAAGATTACTGAAGCATGAATTTTTTTGAACTAAGGGAAAAATTGGAACGTCGTGGTAAGAATAAGGAAAAAATAGGGAAAGACATATGGGATGAGTTAAACGATAATAAAAAAAGGAAAGTGTGCCATGACATATGAATAGGATAATTAGATACCCATAAAATAACAATAACAACTTTATTTGGGTGTAAATTCCAATCTAGGCATGTTGTATAATGTACCTTGAATGCTATGTTATGAAGATAGAAAATTAAAAATGACAGCTTCCCTTTAATAAGTGAAACAACCAGTGACATTTTAAGATTTGGCTTGATAGAAATTCACAATGCTAAACTACCCATTCATTGTTCAAAATAGAAAATAATTGATCTAAGATTTGTTGTGAATAATCACAACCTGAGTTATTTTTGTATAACCAGAGTCAATTTCTATTTTGGGTAAGTGATGTACAAGAGAATTATTTTCTCGATAAACATGTGATATCATGTAATTGTCAAAAGAATCTATCACATGCCATATTTTTTGTATTGTATATTCAATTTCGCAAATTGACCATTTTTTACTTTCTAATTGTGTCAATCAAGGCTATTCACTCTCCTTCAATATAAAGACAAAAAAAGAAAAAAGAAAAAAAAAGAGCAACAATTAAATTATGAAACAGAGACAATGTTGTAGTTAAACTATTTTCCACCCAAAGGTTTCCACGAATATTTCTTATACTTATGCTAGCTCCCAAAATATTTGGGTTGCCTCATGATGCACTATCAAAATTTAGTTTAGAAAATTGAGAGATATGGGCTTTCCATTTGATTTGTTTCTAACTAACTTCTATGTGATTTGGGAAAAAATACCTGCATGACAAGAGGTAATTTTAAATTAGATCAAGGACTTTAAAATCTTATTGTCCCAAGAAGTAAATTAAATACATGCATTAATGGAAATGGTTATGTAACTATTCCCAATTCCATAAGTGGATTTAAAGAATGGCCTTGAACATCTTAAATTGCTTACCTTTCCTATCTATAAATCATTTTTATTTCTTTCCCACCATAAGGACCAAATAAAAACTAAAGGATTGTTCTTGTTAATATTTTCCCTATAACATGTCACTCTTTGTCAATCATGTTGGTTACTCTATTTTCCCTTTGTTAGTAGCTACATCAATGAACCAAGCCCATCCCTTCTCTTCTTCCTCGATTGATCCTTCTATCCCTCATGCTTCTCTTGCTAAGAAGGTGTTGGATAATCCCTTGCCCCCACCCCCTATGTAAAAGCACGTGCCACATATCTAGTCATAATATCTCTATTCCTTACAAGATTATTGACCCAAAAGTGAATGATTTGGGGCTTACCCTATTTGGGAAATTTCTCCTATTCAGGCCTTCAATGGAGCAACTCAAGCAGTGGGTGAATTTGCCATTGGTCCCTAAAAGGGAGTTTTAATATCCCTACTGTAGTAAATGAATTTTTCATTTTCTCCTTTATTTTCCAAGAGGGCCTCTCTTACGTACTCACGAATGGGCTTTGGACTCTAGGAATGAATCCAATAAATATCCTTAATATTCATAACTGGAAACCTAAGTTAGACCCAATCCTTGACTTGGGGAATCATGCCCCAATGTGGGTATGATTTTTAGGTTTTCCACTGATTTTTGGAATATCAAGGATTTTAAAGGTATAGCAAACTACTTTAGATCTCTTCTAGTAGTTGACAAAGTCACCGAAATAAGATCCCTCATCTCATTTGCCAAGATTTGTGTCAATCTGATAGTTAGTCAAGTTCTTCTTGTAGAAGTCACTATTGAATCCAAGTTGGGGTCCTATGTAAAAACTCTATTCTATGAAAAGGTTGATTTGTTATGTTTAAGATGTAAAAGGTTTTCACATTTGGATGTGAACTCTACAACCAAGTGGTCTAAGTCAGAAACTCCTACTATGGCCACATCTAATAGATTTGGGAATGTTGATTCTAAATTACCCCTACATATGGAGATCCCAACCACAGGCCTAATTAGCAAGGAGGGGATCGAGATTCTCCTTGTCCTAAATCCCAAGGTTTTAGAGTTTGTACTTTCCCTATAAACCTTTAGCTGATCAAGGATATGAATCTAGGGACTCTATTGGCTTGCACCATTCTAAGTGTGAGATACCCCCATAAAAGGATATAGAGCTTCCCTGTTGACCCCAAGGAAACAAAAGATTCTAGAATTTTCACCTATGGCTTTGTAGGATTCCTCATCTAAATTTATTGGGCTTATAAGTCCCTCATTCCATATTAGATTTCCTACTAGAAAATCTTGTATTTATATTATTATCCCTACACTATTATCCTCTTTTGGATTGCCCTTCAGTGGTTATGTCTCCTCAATGTTGGAGGGAACTAAGCTAGTGTACCTTAATCCAAAGCTAGGGATAGATGGGGATTACAATTCTGTAATGTTGGAAGAGGCAGTCTAGACATTGGTTGATAAGAAAAATAAAAAGAAGAATAAAATAGATGTGGCTAAAGACAAAAGAGTGGGTAGAGCCCCATAAGAAAAAGGAACTACTAAAGGGGTAAGGGACCCCTAGAAGATAGTGATAGGCAATGGGGCCCCTCTTGGGTGTTAATCAAATGTTTGAGCCAAAGGGTTTGGTTGTTTTAGAAGCTACAATAGTTTCTCTTTTTCTATTATAGTCAAATTTACTTCTTGGAATGTGAGGGGATTGAACAATAATTTTAAGAAGCTATGTTAAAAAGTGTATTACTTGATTCTAAGATTGATATGGTGTTCATCTGGGAAACTAAGATGAGTAAAGATAACTTGGACAAGGTGATGCCCTCCATCTGGTCAATGGCTTGTTGGGTCTCTCACAAGGCCAATGGTTCTTTTAGAGGTTTGGCTATTGGCTAGAATAGGAACAAAATTCTAGTTAAGTTTTCTTTCACTCTAATCCAAAATCCATTATTTTAGTTTTTCATTACATTATTATTTGTTGGTACTATAATTTAGTGAACATTTATACTTTGAACTCTAAGGGGAAAAGGAAAAAAAAATGGGAATCCCTTGAAAAAATTATGAGTAACATCAAAAATATTAGATGGATGCTAGCTAGTGATTTCAATGCTCATCTTCTCCCTTTGGAGAAACTTGGGGGCTCTAATGACTTCACTGATAGTATGAAAGACCTCAAATTCTTCTACCAAGCAACTAGTTTATTAGATTTGAATATCAAAGGGGTGAGGTTTACTTGGTACAAACAGAGACAATGAAAAACCCTTACAAGGTCATATTAGATAGGTTTTTTCTTTCATCCAACTAGAGAAATATTGATGACTTCCCCCTTGAGGCAAAACCTAGAATAGGGTCAGACCACAATGATCTTCTCATGGAATGGAAAAAAGGAAAAGAAAACCTAACCCTTTTAGATTCAAGATAATTTGGTGATCCAATGGCAGGTTAAGAGACCTGATTGATGGATGGTGGAAGACCTTGCAAATTCCTCTCCTTTTTTAAACTTTCACTTTAAGATGGATTTTATTAGAGATAAGGTTAGAAAGTGCAATAAATTGTCCTTTGAAAATATTTTTGAGAAGAAACGGGACTTGGAGAGTAAACTTCTGATCTCCCAAAAGAAAGTAGAAGATAATCTAAATGGCCTAGACTCCCAAAAGTTGGAAAGATCCTATAGAGACCAATGGATCTCCATCATGGCCTAGGAAGAAACCTTATGGAGGAAAAAATCTAAGATCCAATGATTATTAAAGTAGATAGGAACACTAGATTCTTCCATCATACAACTTTATGACACAAGAGTAGAAACAAAATAAAATCTCTTAAAGTGGAATATGATAAGGTGGTTATGGATGAAGCTAATATCAATAATGAAGCCATTAACTACTTTCATTAAAGGGTGTTTTTGATGATGGTGCTTAAAACCCCCATGATATGTTGGATTGTACTCCTAAGCTTTTTTCTCCTAAGGACAATGTGGCTATGACCAAAAATTTTGATAGTGAAGAAGTTGTAATTTTTCATTTCTCCTTCCAATACTTCAAATATGTGGGCCCTAATGGGTTCCTACTAGCCTTTTGTGAAGAATACTTGGAGATTATGGGAGAGGATATTTTCAAAGTTGTCTGTCACTTCTTTATAACTAGTAATATATTGAATAAAACTAATCAAACCTATATTGTTTCTATTCCTAAAAATAATTGAGCCTAGTTGTACGGAAGACTTTCACCCTATCGGTCTTTGTAACACTATTTAAAAAATTATAGTCAAGGTTCTGGTGAATAGGATGAAACTAATCTTGGGAAAATCATTTTATAAAACTAAAAAGGCTTTGTTGGTGGGAGGAATAGTATGGATGTAGTTATTACAACTCACGAAACCTTACATTCTATGAATTCCAATGTTAAACTGACAATACCTTTCAAGATCAACATTCCTAAAGTATATGATACAATGAAAATTATCATTTGTTGATTAAATTTTAGCTAAATTTGGCTTCTCTCTTAAGTTCCACCAGATGATTATGAGTTGTGTCACCTCTATTAGCTATATTGTTCTTGTCAATGGTACCCCCTCATGGTTTTTTACTACTAGTGGAGGCCTCTGACAAGGAGACTCCCTTTCTCCTTACCTTTTCATAATCATGAAAGATGTCCTAAGTAGGAATATGAATAGACTAAAACTCTCTTAGAACTATCTATGGTGTCAAAGAGGCATCTAATGTCCCCAACCCTACTCACAAGAAATTTATGGATGATAATTGTTAATCTCATATTGGTTTTGGAAAATCAGTGTCTAGATACACTTTAGTCATCTATAAGCTATGTACTTAGTTCATGTCAAACAAGTAATGCATGTCAAGTCACTCAAGTTCTGAGCAATAGTGTGTACCGAGCGAGTCAAGTGCCAAGTAACTAGTAAGTGTCGATCCACTCAAGTGCCAAGTAGATAGTATGTGCAAGCTTATTTAGATGTCAAGTGATCAATGGATGTTGAGTCATCTAGAGGCCGAGTTACAACATTCAAGTTGTATTTTATGTCGAGCACCAGGGACATTAGATGTCGAGTTATATAGTTTTGACATTGCAAACCATTTTGGAGCCAACTTAAGGATTGTTTTACGATCTTAAATGAGAAGAAGAAATCTTTATTGTGAAACCCTATGCAATACATGCATCCAATTAGAAAGAGGGAAGAGTTAAGTAGCTAGATGGATCAATTACAATCATTGATTCATACCTAACCCTAAGTCACCTAGATATTCTTAAGGAGGAAAAATGCTAAACTTTTATGTGTATGCACAATTAGAGCTTTCATGTTCAGTAAGGAGTTGTGAATTGAGTTACATAGCAGAATCTGTTAGAGGAGAACAAATGAAAGGAATTAGAAGGAAAAAAAAGATACATCTAATCAGAAAGGATCAAGTACACATCAAGAAAGAGGTGATTTTTCATCAAGAAAAACATTTCTAAATGAAGGATCATTGTTGAGACATTCTAATAGGCCAATTAGTTAAATATGTTAATAGAGTAGTCTTAATAGGCTATTGTAGATCTTTTAATAGGGTGCTTACTTCATTGTAAGTTGAATTCCTTTAATTAGATTCACTCTTAACAGGGTGTATAAATCCTTTAAGAAGGTAAGACCTAACAATCTTTGTAAGCCTTTAACAAAGTAGACCTTTCACAAAGTAGATCATGTTTCATGATCAAAACATTGTAACCCTTATTACATACACTTTATTACTATAGTAGTGAATATTTGTGGGTGTCATTCCCCCCCTAGTTTTACCTTCTCCTTGGAGGGTTTCTAGGTAACCAAATATCTTGTGTCATACATATGTTGAATGTTTTTACTTTCACTATATAGTAGTATGTTCTTGATTTGGTATTTCAATTTTAAATTATGAGATGGATGTGAGTTGAATGATTTTATGTTTAAAAGTTGAAGTGTTGATTCACACCCCCCCCAGCTAATTTCAAAGTTTACTTTCCCTATTTTATTTCCAAAAGATAGTATCCTATTTGAAGAAGCTATCCTTTCTAAAGATCATGCTTGGACAACCCTGTCAGATAACTATGCCAATTTGTTTGGACAACATATATACTTTCATAAAAGAAACTCTTCTTTTTATCACTCAACAACACTTGAAAAGAATCATTTCTACAGAAATGGAATACCAAATCCAAAGTCTTTGGGATATGTATTTCAACCTCTCTTTCTCTGTAGAAAAACTTAACCATTACTATTGGAATAGTGTCATAGATAAATTTGAAAGGAAATTAGCTTGATGGAAAGGAAAATTGTGATATTGCTATCAAGATTTAACTATGTGATTTTGAGGCAAACTCATTGAACCATGTTTCATGAGTAGTGATTCAATATGAATCCATCTCTCATGAAAATAATTTGAACACTTAACACTCATTGGATCTAGGTGATGCTCACAGGGGTGAAGCACTCAAACTTCTTGGAAGGTCACCCATCCTAGTACCACTCCAGCCTAAGCATGCTTCATTGCTTAACTAATGAGTTTCCTCCATGGTTAAACCCAAAGCTTGCAACCCCATTTTCAAAACCTTCACCAAGTGTTGTGCCTTATGAACCATTCATTATAAATCCCCTTAAGCTCATCAATCAAAAAGTAGGAGATAATTTCCTCATCAAGTCAAATTGTGATATTGCTATCAAGATTTAACTATGTGGTTTTAAGTTAAACTCATTGACCCATGTTTCATGAGTAGTGATTAAACATAAAAAAATATCTCATGAGAATAAATGGAACACTTAGCACTCATTGGATCTAGGTGATTCTCATAGGGGTGAAGCAATGAGACTTCTTAGGAGGTAACCCATCCTAGTACTACTCCAGCCTAAGCACGCTTTACTATAGAGTTTCTTCCACGTTTAAAACCAAAGATTTGAACCCTGATTAAAAAACCTTCACAAAGTGTTGTGCCTTATGAATCATTCATTAGAAATCCTATTAAGCTCGTCAATTGATAGGTAAGATAATTTCCACAGCAAGTCACATTGTGATATTGCTATCATGATTTAACTATATGATTTTTAGTCAACCACATTAACCCATGTTTCATTAGTAGTGTTTCAAAATGAATCCATATATCATGACAATAAATGAAATACTTAGCACTCATTGGATCTAGGTGATGATCATAGGGGTGAAGCACTGGGACTTCTCGGGAGGTAACCCATCACAATACTACTCTAACCTAAGTCCACAACTAAAAATGTAGTTTCCTCCATGGTTAAATCCCAAGTTTGCAATTCCATTTGAAAAATATTCACCAAATGTTGTGCCTTATGAACCATTCATTATAATGAACCTTAATCATGTTAATTGAAAAGTAGGAGATAATTTCTACATCAAGGCAAACTGCGATATTGTTATCAGGATTTAACTATATGATTTTGAGTCAAACTCATTGACCCATGTTGCATGACTCATGATTCAACATGAATACATCTCTCATGAGAATAAATGAAACACTTAGCACTCTTGGGGTCTAGGTGATGCTCATATGGGTGAAGCATCAAGACTTCTTGGGAGGTCAACCATCCCAGGACTACTCTAGCCTGAGAGTGCTTAACTATATAGTTCCCTCCATGGTTAAACCCAAAGCTTGAATTTTTTTTTGTAAAACCTTCACCAAGTGTTGTGACTTATGAATGATTCATTAAAAAGCCCCTTAAGCTCATCCATTGATAAGTAGGAGTTAATTTCCACAACACGTCAAATTGTTATATTGTTGTTAGGATTTGATTATGTTATTTTGAGTTAAACTCATTGACCCACATTTCATGAGTAGTGATTCAACATGAATCCATATCTTATGAGAATAAATGGAACACTTAGCACTCATTGGATCTAGGTGATGCTCATAGGGGTGAAGCACTAGGACTTCTCGGGAGGTCACCCATCCTAGTACTACTCCAACCTGAGCATGCTTACCTATAGAGTTTCCTCCATGGTTAAACACAAAGATTACAACCCCAGTTGTGAAATATTCAGAAAGTTTTGTTCCTCATGAAAAATTGATTAGAAATCCCCTTAAGATCATCAATTGATAAGTAGGAGATGATTTCCATAGCAAGTCAATTTGTGATATTGCTATCAGGATTTAACTATGTGATTTTGAGTCCAACTCATTGACCCATATTTTATTAGTAGTGATTCAACATGAATCCATATCTTACTAGAATAAATGAAACACTTAGCACTCATTAGTTCTATGTGATGCTCATGAGGATGAAGCATTGAAACTCCCTAGAGGTCACCCATCCCAATACTAGTCCAAATTGAGTGCACTTAATTATGGACTTTCCTCCATGGTTAAGCACAAATCTTGCAACCCAATTTGAAAACCCTTCACCAAGTGTTGTGCCCTCTGAAAAATTCATTAGAAAGTCCCTTAATCTCATCAATTGATAAGTAGGAGATTATTTACAAAGGAAATCAAATTGTGATATGCTATATGGATTTAATTGTATGATTTTGAGTCAAATTTATTGACTCATGTTTCATGAGTAGTGGTTCAACATGAATCCATCTCTAATGAGAATAAGGGGAAAAATTAGCACTCATTGGATCTAGATGATCCTCATAAGGGTAAAGCATGAGGATTTCTCAGGAGGTCATCCATCCTAGTACTACTCCAGCTTCAGTGTGCCTAACTATGGAGTTTCCTCCATGTTTAAACCAAAAGCTTGCAATCCCATTTCAAAAATCTTCACCAAGTGTTGTTCCTTATGAACCATTCATTAGAAAGCACATTAAGCTCATCATTTGATAAGTTGGAGACAATTTCCATCGTAAGTCAAATTGTGATATTGCTATCAGGATGTAACTATATGATTTTGAGTTGAACTAATTGACCCAATCTTCATGAGTAGTGATTCAACATGAATCCATCCCTCATTAGAATAAATGGAATACTTAGCACTCATTGGCTCTAGCTGATGTTCATAGGGGTGAAGTATCGGAACTTCTGAGGAGGTCACCCATCTTAGTACTAGTTGGGACTAAGTGAGCTTAAGTATGGAGTTTCCACCATGGTTAAATCCAAAGCTTGCAATCACATTTGTAAAACTTTCACCAAGTATTTTTCCTTATGAACCATTCTCTAGAAAGGTCCTTAAGCTCATCAATTAATAAGTAAGAGATAATTTCCAAATCAAGTCAACATCTAATATTGCTATCAAGATTTAACTGTGTGATTTTGAGTCAAACTCATTAACCCATGTCTCATAAGTAATGATTCAACATTATTCCATCTCTCATGAGAATAAATGGAACACTTAGCACTCATTGGCTCTAGGTGGTAGTCATATGGGTGAACCATCAGGACTTCTTGAAAGGTCACCCATCCCAGTACTACTGTAGCTTGACTACACTTAACTATGGAGTTTCCTCCAATGTTAAACTCAATACTTGTAACCTAATTTGCAAAATATTCACCAAGTGTTGTGCCTTATGAACCATTCGTTAGAAATCACCTTTATTTCATCAATTGATAAATAGGAGACAATTTCCATAGCAATTCAAATTGTGATATTGCTATCAGGATTTAGTTGTGTAATTTTGAGTCAAACTCATTGACTGATGTTTCATGAGAACAATTGGAGCACTTTTCACTTATTGGATCTAGGTGATTCTCATAGAGGTAAAGCACCGAGACTTCCAAGGAGGTTACCAATTGCAATACTACTCTAGCCTAAGTGTATTTAGCTATGGAGTTTCCTCCATAATTAAATTCAAAGCCTACAACCCTTTTTACTTGACCTTTAGCAAGTGTTGTGCCTTATGAACCATGTTTGTCTAATTTTTTACAAAACAAATGTTCCAATTTCTAAGTGTAAAAATATTAGAGTTCAATCCATTTGGGAGGCTAGGGTTTCTAGTTTTTTCTTTTGCAATTTTGGTAACCTTTGAATATCATTGTTAAACCCTAGGTCTCAATTCTTTTGAATTTATTTGGGTGCAAAAACTTTTAAAAAGATACAAATATTCCTTGTCCTATTTAAATCTTTTGTGGTGTTGAGTGCCTTTTTCCAAGTCCTTCCCATTGTCTGATCTTTGTTAGATCTATGTCTATTGCATCATCGCTATAAGAAAGTGTGAGTTTTTTTAATGATAGTGACATAGCAATTGCAATGAAATATCTTGATAGTGTCACAAAAGTGAAAGCCGACACTGGAAAGGTGCATTGTTCTAGAAAGGGTTCATTCACGTGTTTTGTCTCATAGTTGAAAGTGTTAGAAAGGATATACTTGGAACTAGTTGTAGTTGGCATCACTAGAACTTAGATTTTTTGGTGAGTCACTATGTCATGACTAGAATATATTTGTACCCTTCTAGTAATAATGTAGCACCTTGCTAGAGAATGTAGAAATTGACAACTTTTGAAAATAACAACAACTGTGAAGTTCTGACATAGTTTCCTGAACATGCACATTCATTGTTTTGACAAAGGTATTAATTAACATGATCATAATTGAAAGGTAATATTTTCCCCCATCTCCAAATTTTAACAAATAACTAGAAGTCTCTATGCCGTGACCAGAAGGATGATAAATCTTGTCAGTAGTGACATAGCGACCAGTTAGGAAAATGGTTTTATGGTAGCGAATCTAGGGTGGGTACGAACATTTTCTTCATTAGATTTGAACCATGACATGGTGGTATCATTCTAAAATGTATGGGTATCAAAAATTTTGGAACCACTAGAGGTCGCTATGTCACGACTGAGAATTTCTTGTGAATTGTCGGTAGCGACATAGTGCCCAGTCTAAAAATAAAAAATGTGGCAAGGCTTAGAAGACATGATGACACAATGAGGATTAAAATATTGATATATATGCCACCTTGACATGGCTTTCCTACGTCATGAGAAAGGAGGACCCACACCCAAGTTAGATATCAAATGAAAAATGATGATTGTTGGATAAGATTAGATCAACGATCATTGCCAAGTCATTATGAGAAGTTTTTCTCTATTTACTCAACATGAGTTGGTGACTAAGGGACCCACCCTAGTTATAGGGATATATTGTAGTTTCCACACCATTAGATTAGGTCTAGATCTATGGTTGTTGCATCGTTGTTATGGAGAATCACACAAAGTTTAAAGGTAGAGATATAGCAAGTGAAGTAAGTGGATAGTGGACCCACCACATTTGTCTTAAATAATGCATCAAATATCTTCCTTTTGATTAGAATGAGATCAATGGTTGTTGCTATCTCATGTAGGAAATATGCTCACTCTTTATGTATAGTGAGATAGTGACATGATGACACATATCCTCAAGAGTTAGTGGGTCCTATTTGAAGCACAAACTACGAATGAGAAGAAACAATTCATTATTAATTCTTACCCAGATAAGGCCAAGGAGGTCATGAGGAGGTTGGCATTCACTCCTAATGTAGGAGCTAGACATTTGACTATCCAAAAGAGGCTAGGTTATACTATAATTCAAAATAAAAAGGCCATTGTGGATAAGGGTAAAAAAGTAATGGGATCCACTAGTGTTGTCATGAAAGAGAGACCTAATTAACCCTCTTCTAAGAGGCAAAGAATAATGAAAGAACTTGATCCTCATATTGAAGAATATTCACCTACATAATCCCCTTTGTGGATTGGAGAGGAGCAACACGCTAGAGAATAGATTGAACAAATGGGGTCATAGGGAGATGTTTTTATTATTCAAGAAGAATTTGATAAGGGAGACCCTCAAGAACCTCATGTGCCTAGCCTTGATTTCAGAGGTAGAGAATTGAACCCTATCATAGAGCAATCTAGTCATCAATTTTTGTCAAATGATAACTTTATAAAATCCAGAGCTTTCCACCAGTTTGCATGGAGGGCCAATATAGGAAAATTTGAAGAAAGATGCAATAAATTGAGAACAAAACACCTATAAATGGAGAAGACTACCTTGTGGAATCAGGTGAAAGGAGAAATGATACAAGAGTTTCAAAATATAAACCCTAAGGAAGGAAAGCAAATGGTAAAGGCATCAAACATTTTACTGTTGCCCAATTGGGATATAGTTGATGCCTTAGTTTTCAATTCTACTTCAAATAAGTATGATTTACAAAATCAAGATAAAAAGGAATTCCAGGGTACTCAATTCAGTGAAGACTAGGCTGTGTTAGTCATTTGGTCATTAAGGAAAGGATCACAAGCTACCTCATCATAGCTAGATGAATCTAGATTGACAAGAAATATTATTGTAAGAAGAGTGGTAGATATTTCCCAAGGACAGGCCATACACACAAATGTAGGAACCTCTCCTTTTGTCTTGACCACTACAGAGAAAGAAGAAAAAATGATGTTTGAACTATAGAGTAAATATGAGAATGTTTTGGAGGCCTATAATAAAGAAGTTCAAAAGAGAATTGAACTTGAGAATAAATTAATGGCGAGGTCTTCTAGGCCAAGATTAACATATCCCCATCTCCCAGTGGAGCCTTTTAAATCCACTCCACTTATAGAGCTACCAGATACATCACAAAGGCCAAAATAATACGCTACTGAAAATTTTGAAGAAGAAAAAAGCAAGTTGTGGGCATTACATGTGGAGCTAAATGTACAATATGAAGATAAATTGAAAAAAGCCCCTAATGTATCTAGTAGATAAAATTGAATGGCCCCAATTTTATGATCAATTAGCAAAGGTACTAAGCATATGGGGAGAATTGAAAGCCCATGAAGATATTTTGAAACCCATTGTCAATAACTGGAGAAAAAGAAGGAAAGAAATTACATTTTTATGTTACTCTATTATAAAGTCGTCCCATGATTATATTGAGAAAACATATGATATTGCTAATGATTTGTCAGATTTTGATAATAGAAGGGTTGCACTATAACTAAAAGTTATTTCTTATCTAAGCAAGTATAAGAATGAGAAATTTGATTTGTTCCCTTGTGCTTTAAATAGAAAGAACAAACTAATGAATAAGGAAGAATGGGCCAAGGAATTGGATGACCTATTCTATTTGTGAATGAATAAGGTTATTAATGAAAAAGGGCATGCTTGGTGGGCCACCACAAAAAAAGAATTGGTGAAAGTCCAATTATTCTTTGATTCTTTAAAACCAAATTTTGTTAGTATTGATAAGGAAGCCAAATATGTGCATAGGAAGCAACATGATGTTTTGCAATTCAATTGGCCAGATGATACACTTTTTGACACATGGATGGTAGATATTGCTTCTAATGAATAGTTTGAAGAAGTGGAAATAGATGATGATGAGGTGAAGGAAGGTGAAGTATAGATTATTGAAATAATAGGGCTAGATCGGAGGCATGAAGAAGATAAAGGCCAAAAATCAATTTCAGTTATAGGGTCAAAAGACCAAGATGTGGACATGATAGAAGAAATATTAACAGAAAAGGTATTTCTGTTAGTTCAAGGTGAAGATAGTGAAAACCCATGGGTAAAAGTTGATTTGCAAGTATTACAACAAGACTCATCATTGGCCAGTATAGTAGCTACATATGCCAAGGACTCATAGTGAATAAAGGCCAATCATGGGATGTGTAGCATTTGAAGATGTAACAGAAGAGGGGCCTACCAAGAGAATATCATGATGTATTACCTTTCTATTACATAAATCTTTGTCTTTTCCTATTAATTAAAATGTAAATATCTTTATAAAATTACACCTTTCAATTTCTCTATTCCTAAAGCTTGTTGCATCTCACACTATATAAGTGAGATTCCAGGGGTAGAGAAGGGTCTAAAAGTGGTATAATTTTTGTTTTGTTCAAAAAAGGTATAGTCAGTCTAATTGTATGTAGTTGTTTTTAGTTTACTATCAATTGTGTACTCTGATAATATTTAGAAATGATAGAATCAACAAGATATTCAAGGTTTCTCATTGATTTTGTATTGGTCATTGTATTAGGCATCTAAAAGGATAATACAAAGGGGTATTTGCATCAGATCTATGTCACCAATTTTTGTCTCCATTTTATGAGTTTGTTTACTTTGAAGTCATTTGAATAAGGTTTAAGTTATTGAATGCAGTCTGGATGGGTTGTATATTGGTTCTGTTGTTGGTCTTAATTCAAGAAATTAAGTAAATGCTTCAATATATCATTAGAGTTTATAAGTTTATGAAATGGATAGTTCGTAAGAATGGAAATGGGTGATTACAATTGATGGATTCATTTACAAGTTATTTGAATTATATCTTCCACCAATAGCCAATCTATTTCCCAATGGATAGGGCACTAGTCACATAAGTCAGAAGTGGGAGAGATTAAATTCTACCATTTTATATCAAATCAATTATAAAATCAAATTCATTTTCATTATATTTTGTTCAATGCTACTAATGCTGGTCACCACTAGTTTACATGTAGTTTTTGAGTCTTAGGTAGTTGCTATTTTCAGAAACATTCGTAAACCCTAGGAGAATTATGACCAGATCTACTTATGAGGGATGCATATAAGTCTAAAAATATTAAATAATTGGATGAACTGTGTATGTGTTTGAAGATACAAGATGAGAATCAAAATGAAACTAAGATAATTTTCATACAATAGTTTGCATTTGAATCATCCCTAGGTATACCCACCTTGGTTTTGTAGAGCCTAGAGAGTAGAAAACCATCTTTGGTTTTGTTGACGTTGGGTCCAAGTGTTTTGCACATGTATTTGTTAATAGTATTACCACTTTGATATTGAGCATTTTGTTGTTCAGTAGTTTTAAACACCAACAAAATGGTGACTCCGCTAGGGAAATAACACTTTATGTTGTCATAAACTAGTGTATCATTTGAGATCTATGTTTCCCTTGGGTAGAGTCTGAGGTAGACATTTTCACATGAACTTTTTTGTGGTTTTGAGTGTTATTTGCATTTTGTCTAAGATCATTAGTTAACTAATTGAGATCTATTCAACAAATTTTCCCATTCTGATAGGGTTGGTGGCAACTCAAAAGGTTTAAACTATTGTCAATACTTAGAAGTTTGTTGTCTCAAATCATGGAGAATAAAAAGAACACACAGTAAAATGTGAAGAAAAACCTGGGAATCAAATTACAAACGGATCTCCCTCCTAGGGGAAGACAAAATTGGGCTGTGAAAAGGTCTTAGATGCATAAAGAAGACCATCCCCAAGAGCAAGTAATAAGGGGAGAGAATACTCATTTTTTCTACTATGGAAAGGGGATCAGCTTGCCAAAGTTCTAGATCCCACCTTGGACTATTTGTTGATGACTTTTTTAGCACCCCCAAAATAATATGCCAAGAAACTATTAGGCAGCACCATACACCTAGTTTAGACAAAAGAAATAGCAATAATCTTTTCCAACAAAGTATGAACTCTTTCTTATCTGATTATTCTCAAGAAGAAATAGCACCAAAACACTTAGACCCTAAGAGTTTTAATGATGAAAAAAATACTAGCTCTGGGTTTATTGTTCCTGATGCTGATGAGATTGAGGTTCTGAGAATGCAACTTACTGAGATAGAAGCCATAAATAAGAAATTGCAAAAGGAGAGGGAAGGAAAGATTATGAAATCCTTTCAAGAAAAGAAGACATTACTTAGGAGAATTGCTACCCTAAAGAAGAAAAATGAAATAGAAACCAATGCATGGAAACCAGAGATTATAGGTTAATATATAAGAACAAAAGTTGTTGGAAACTTAGAATGTGAACATAGGACCTATAATAAAATAGATTAAGAAATATAGTGCTCTAGAGGCTAACAATAATAAATCAAAAGATGTAGGTCATATTGTTGAGGCTAAAGATAAAGGAAAATAGAAGGAGATTGGTGTTAAGATTAAGGAACCATCAAAGATTGTTTAAATCCATGGTTCCATGTCACCTTTTGATGTTGAGTTGGAGAAGAAAAGAAAATTAAAGGATGCTTTGGTTAAGAGGTTGGAGATCGCAGAAAATGGAGCAGCCATAGTTAAGATAAACAATAAGATTAAATTCTTGGAAAATGCTAGGAGGCAATCTATAGTTATGCCAAAAGATGATGGTGGATCCAATGATGAAAATCAAAATACTACTAAGGTACATGTCTCTTTCTTATCTTCATTTTTACATAAAGTAGATCTTAATAAATCTATTGGTGATGCTAGCACTAGTAATACTATAGATAATACTAAGAGAGATGTTGACCATCATCCTAAGATTGATTTAAAAAGGAGAGTTGTCCAATTAGAGGGTTATAGGAAAATATATTTTGATGGAATCCCTAGTTACCATAACCCCATCCCATTGGAAATAAGGAAAAGGTTGCCTAAATTTGCTGGGAACAATCCTATCACTTGTGAGGAGCATTTGAGGAGTTTTCTTGATATGATGATTGATTATGAGGTTGAGGCTAATGATGTTAATATGAAGGTGTTTGTTTAGTCATTAACTGAAGATGCTAGAGAATGGTTGAAGAGACTCCCTAAATTATCTATTGTTGATTGGAAGGATATTGAGTACTATTTCAAAGAGAAATATGGTGAAAAGCAGAATCAAAGCTATATCCTAAGTGAATTTAGTAATATTAAGAGGTTGTCTAATGAGTCTATCACTGAATTCAATAATGGATTCCAACAAAGGATGTATAAGCTCATGCAATCCATGCAATTTGATGACAAAATGGCATACCAACTTAGGGATAAAGAACCTAGGACTTTAAGATATGTTTTCATAATTGCTATAAATGTAGGGAATAACTTCAGAGTTTTAGGAACGTTGGAAAGTAAAAGAGATGATCGTAGATTGTTTTGAAATAAGGGAAATAGAAAGGAGGATAATAAAGGTGGAGGTGGAAAAAAGAAAGAGCCTAGTGAGATAAGTGAAGTTCTAAATGCTATAAAGAGTCTAAATATCCCTCAGATGAAAAATGATAGGAGTCCCAATGAAAATAGGGTCCCTTAGTAATTAAATTCAATAGGTTGCAAAATTTTCCCTATAACACCACCTGGAAAGATGGTCAGCCTAATGTCCCTCCCCCCAAGAATACCAACAATAAGGTCACCCTTGATTCCTTATCCAAAAACTTTGTAAATTTAGTGGATGATTCAGAATTCACTATTAAACCTACATGGTGCTTTGTGTGTCAATTACCCCATGCTCCTAAGTCTTGTGCAGTAGCCTTGTTCTTCGTTGGTAATTAGACTATAGTAGAAAAATGTCAAGAACATGAAGAAAAAAATGATGGTGTAGGATGTAATATGTTTAAATCACATTATGATTACTCTGATTGTGAAGATTATGACATAGATGTAAATGATAAAAGGAGTTTTAGAATGAAATGCAACAGCAAGTCTTTTCTAATGAAAGTGATGTTCAAGATAATGTGTACAACATGGTAAATGCCAAAGAAGAGGTTACATTAAGGAAGCCCTCTAGGGAAGAGATTGATCAAATTATTGCCAACATGATAGCTCAAGTGCAGACTAGAAACATGGCTCAAAAAGAGGGAAATGACAAGGTGGCTAGTATGTTTACAAAGGGAGTCAATCTTAAAAAAGGGGAACTTGTGAAGCCTAAAGAAATCCTTGCTGAGAAGGTTAAAATTACCAATAAAAAGTGGGAACCAAAGAAGGTGGATAATCCCAAGGTTAATGAGTCCCCAAATAATGTTCCTAAGAAGTTAGATGAGAAGATACCAAAAGCTATCACTATAAATGACAAGAATCACCAAGCTATTGTAAATATTTTGGATAAACATCATGATAAAAGGAATAAGGTTATTGATGGCCCATCTGATTCTTCTATAGAGATGACTACTATGTTATCACAAATCACTATCAAAGTCCCTTTGTCTGAATTATTAAGAATCCTTGAACATAGAAATAAAGCTTTAGAATGGTTGAGAGATACTGATATAATGGTGAGACATGAGTGTAATGGAAATCACAATCCCAAGGAAAGTAGTAAAGAAAAGGTGAAGGAAAAAGAAGCTGAAGTAGTTGTGTCTCAAATTCCTTGGATGTTTTTGGATAATTCTATAAATCAATGTTTTGGAAATTTTGAGCCATTTTTCTTAAGTATCTTGATAAATGGTAAAACATTAAAAAATTGCATGATTGACTTTGGTGCTTCCAATACCATGATGCCTTTTGAAATAATGAAGGAGTTAGGCCTGAAGGTAGACACTACTCAAGGAAGATGTTGTGCTATGGATAAAAGAGAAGTGACAGTCATAGGTACTATAAATTCTTTACCATATAGACTAACAACCTATCCTGACAAAGAACTTACTATGAGTGTATTGGTCATTGATATTCCACCTCAGTCTGGCATGTTGTTATCTATAAAGTGGAGTGTTGCCATGGGAGGGAGTCTACAGTGTGATTTATCTTTTGCTACTTTCAACATTGAGGGGAATTTAATAAAAGTAAATAGGGAGCCTAAAAGTATATATATGATAAAAGAAGACATAAAGTATGTTATGACAAACTTTGTGGATATAGATATCAATGCATTCTGAGCTGAGGTTTTGACTTTGAAGAAATCCAAGCATAAGTCTTAGATGGAAGTAGAAGCTGATACAAAGATAGACAAAGGTGATTTGTGGACTTTGATTTTTGATGGTGCATGCTATAAGGATAGATATGGTGTAGGTATTTTGTTGATATCTCCAGCAAAGGTAACATAAAAATTCTCCTTTACTTTAAGTTTCGCTTGTACCAACAATATAGCAAAATATGAGGCTTTGTTATTAGGCCTTAGATTAGCTCACAAGCATGGCATAAAATGTTTACATGTGATAGGAGATTCTGATTTTGTTTTATCCCAAGTAAGAAATGCTTATGTATCAAAGAACAAAAGATTAAAACAATACAAAAATGCTATATGGGATATGATTGAATGTTTCGATGCATTTGGGATAATTTGGAAAGATAGGACTAACAAAAAGATGAAAGACTTACTAGAAAATACAGTAATAAAACCTAATGATATTACATTTCTTGGTATATCTAAAATTGAGACTCAAACTAGACCCTTTGCTCTTGATAATATTTAGAATTGGTAAGTGTTTGAAGATGATAAGGATATTTTGAGATTTTTGAACTATGAGAATATGTTTCCAGGACAAAAAATTGATTGTGTAGCTTATGTAGAAAATATAAATGGAAAGGATATTATTTTTGGGTAAGAAGTTGTGAAATTAAAGAAAAAAAAATCTCGAAGGGTTTAGTTGTTTCAAAAACTATTTTTGACAACCAAGATAGCTCACAAGTGGATGCTAATAAATATGATGCTAAAGATTTGGAGGAGGTAAATTTGGGAACTGAGGAGACACCTAAAAAGGTATTTATTGGTAAGAAATTACCTCCTAAAATTAGGCAAGACTTGATAAATTTTCTAAGGAAGCATGGACACATGTTTGCATGGTCATATTATGACTAGATCTAATTATGAGGGATGCATATATGTCTAAAAATATTAAAGAATTGGATGAACTATGCATGTGTTTGAAGATACAAGATGAGAATCAAAATGAAACTAAGATAATTTTCATACAATAGTATGCATTTGAATCATCCCTAGGTATACCCATCTTGGTTTTGCAGAGTCTAAAGAGTAGAAAACCATCTTTGGTTTTGTTGATGTTGGGTCCAAGTGGTTTGCACATGTAATTGTTAATAGGAAGTAGTTGATCCTTAGGTTATGTGAGTATTACCACTTTGATATTGAGCATTTTATTGTTCAGTAGTTTTAAACATCAAAAAAATGGTGACTCTACTAGGGCCACTTTTCAAAGGGCTATGGATGTGGCTTTTGTTGATATTATTCATAAATTTCTGGTTGTATATTAGGATGACCTCACTACTTATTCCAAGGATGAGAATGATCATGGCATACATCTAGAAAATTTATTTATCAAAGCTCTTAAGTATGGTATCTCTTTAAATCCAATGAAATGTAATTTTGACGTTATTGAAGGAAAGTTGTTAGGGCATCTAGTTGGAAAGCATGAAGTGAGGATTGATCTCGAAAGGGTAGAAGAAATATACAAAATTTAGAAACCCAAAAGTGTTAAGGGATTTCAGTCATCTTTTGGATAGATTAACTTTCTCAAAAGATTTATGACTAACTTTGCAAAGATTAATAGGCCTATATCTAGAATGTTAAAAAAGGGATTTGAGATATAATGGGATAGTGAGCCTAGCATTGCATTCTAGAAGATCAAGTAAGCTATTAAGTATGCTCCTATTCCTAGGGCACCTAATTATGATAAGCCAATGCATATATTTTCTTTTTCTTCATTTCACACTACTACTGCAGTACTATTACAAAAAAATGAGGAAGGTTATGAGTAGCCAAGTGCATTTTTTAGAAAATCTTTGCAAGCAGCAAAATTCAAATATGGTATAAACGAAAAAAAAGCATATGCACTGGTGAAATAGGTAAAATTTTTTAGGTGTTATCTAATGGGAGCCACTATTATTACATTCATCCCTACTGCTACTATAAAGGACTTTTTTTCACAAAAAGAGGTATCTGGCAGAAGATATAGGTGGATTAATAGAATACAAGAATATAATATTGATATTCAGATCACCAAACTAGTTAGAGGTTAAGACCTCACCAAATTAATGGCATAAGAAAATTTGAAGGAAAACCAAATCAATGAACTTGATGATGGTTGTAGGGATAACCTCTGTGATATGGATACTTCTAACTAGTATAGAGATGTGATTTATTACTTACAAAACATGAAATCCCCACCAGGATTAATAGACAACTAGAAAAGATCTCTAAAATTGCAGGCTATAAAGTATGTTATAGTGCAAGGGAAGTTGTGGTGGAGGAATATGGAAGGGGTCCTTTTGAAGTGTGTAGATGAAATTGAGTCTAAGAGGATCTTAAGATATGTGCATGAAGGTGTGTGTGGGGGTCATTATATGGCTGAAACCACTACTCATAAAATTCTTATAGTTGGTTTTTGGTGGCCAACACTTTCCAGAGATGCTCATGAATTTGTGAAGATATGTGATTCTTGTCAAAGGTTTAGTGGAAAGTTAATTTTTTTTGGGAATTTACCATTAAGACCTGTTGAAGTGTAGGCACCATTTCAATAGTGGGGAATTGATTTCATTGGTGAGATTTCTAATAAATCCAGTGGTGGACATTCTTGGACCCTAGTGGCTACTGATTACTTCACTAAGTGTGTTGAAGCAATTCCTACTAAGAATGCAATAAGCAAAGTAAAGTATTGATTAATTTCATTCTAAATAATATTGTGACTAGGTTTGGATGCCCAAAAATGATTGTAACTGATAATGCTATGTGTTTGAGATCTGAGGAATATAAGAATTTTTATAAGAAGTAAAACATTATAGAATACACCTCATCACCCTATCATCCCCAAGGGAATGGTCAAGTAGAATCAAGCAATAAAAGTATATTGAAAATTATTAAGAGGATTTTAGGAAAAAAAAAGAAGGCCTGGGATTCAAAACTGCCATTAGCTTTGTGGGCTAATAGGGTTACTGTGAAAAAGGCCATTGGATGTGCTCCTTTTGATTTGGTCTATGGTATACGAGCTAGACTTCCATAGAATAATTTGAAGGAAATGTACAAGTTTGTTCAACTTTATGAAGAAGATATCATTGATGAGATGCAACTCAGGATGGATGATATTGTACAATTAGAAGAAGCAAGGAGAAATTCTTCTATTCAAAATGCCAAGTTATAGTCACAGGTGAAGCATTTGTATGAAAAAAGGATCATTGAGAGGAAATTTGAAATAGGTAATATGGTATTGATGTGGAATGCTAGAATGGAAGATAAAGAAAAGCATGGTAAATTTGATCTAGATTCTAAATTTTAGATTCTTGCATAGACTCGGGTAGTATATTATCCCTAGACAGAGCCACTATTGGTCTGATTTTTTACAAAACAAATGTTCCAATTTCTAGGTGTAAAAAAAAAATAGAGTTGAGTCTATTTGGGAGGCTAGGGTTTCTGGTTTTTGGTTTTGCAATTTTGGTAACCTTTGTATATCTTTTTTAAACACTAGGTCTTAGTTCTTTTGAATTTATTTGGGCACAAAAACTTTTAAAAATATGCAAATATTCCTTGTCCTATTTAAATATTTTATGGTGCTAAGTGCCTTTTTCCAAGTCCTTCCCACCATCTGATTTTTGTTAGATCAATGGTTGTCACATTATTGCTATTAGAAAGTGCAAATTTTTTAATGACATTGACATAGTGACTTCCATGAAATATCTTGATAGTGTTGCAAAAGTGAAAGCCAACACCAAAAAGGTGCATTGTTTCGAAAAGGGTTCAATCACATGTTCCATCTCAGAGTTGACAGTGTTAGAAAGGACATACTTGGAACGAGTTGCAGTTGGTGTCACCAAAACTCAGATTTTCCAGTGAGTCACTATGTCATGACTGGAAAATCTTTGCACCTTGCCAATAGCGATGTAGTGCCTCGTCAGAGAATGCAGAAAGCAGTAGCTTTTGAAAATAACAACTACAAAGTTCCCACGTAGTGTCATAAACATGCACATTCATTATTTTGAAAAAATTATTAATTAACATGATCATGATTGATAGGTAATCTTTTACCCCATCACTAAATTTCAATGAATCACCAAAAGTCACTATATCACGACTACAAGGATGATAAATCTCACCGGTAGCAACATAGCGACCAGTCATAAAAATGGTTTTGTGGTAATGAATGTAGGGTGGGTCCTAGAATTTTCTTAGTCAAATTTGAACAATGACGTGGTGGCATCATGCTAAAATGTGTGGGTATCAAAAATTTTGGAACCACTAGAGGTCGCTATGTCACAACTGGGAATTTCTTGCGAATTGTCAGTAGTGACATAGTGCCCAACCTAAAAATGAAAAATGTGACTAGGCTCAAAAGAAATTATGGCACAATGAGGATTAAAATATTGATATATATGCCACATTGACATGACTTCCCTATGTCATCAAACAGGAGGGCCCACACCCAAGTTAGATATTAGATGAACAGCGATGATTGTTGGATCAAGATTAGATCAATGATCATCACCAAGTCATTATGAAATTTTGCACTTTTTTTATTCATCATGACTTGACAACTAAGGTACCCACCTTAGTTATAGGAATATATTTCAATTTCCACACTGTTAGATTAGGTCTAGATCTATGGCTATCACATCGTAACTATGGAGATTCACACAAAGTTTAAAGGTAGCGACATAAAGTGAAGTAAGTGGATAGTGGACCCACCACATTTGTCTTAAATAATGCATCAAATATGTTCTGTTCAACAAGAATGAGATCAATGGTTGTCACTATCTCACATAGGAAATATGCTCACACTTTATGTAAAGTGAGATAGCAACATGATGACATGTGTCCTCAAGAGTTAGTGGGTCTAGTTTGAAGTGATAACTATGAATGACAAGAAATATTTTTTAATTAATTCTTACCTAGATAGGGCTAGGGAGGTCATGAGGAGGTTTTCATTCACTCTTAATGTAGGAGCTAGATAGTTGACTATCCAAAAGAGGCCAGGTTATACTATAATTCAAAATAAAGAGGCCAATGTGGATAAGTGTAAATAAATAATGGAATTTGCCAATGTTGTCATGGAAGAGAGACCTAATGAGCCCTCTCCTAAGAGGCAAAGAATAATGAAAGAACATGATCCTTATATTGAAGAGTATTCACCTACACAATTCCCTTTGTGGATTGGAGAGGAGCAACTCACTGGAGAATAGATTGAACAAATGGGGTCATAAGGAGATGTTTTTATTACTCAAGAAAAATTGGATGAGGGAGACCCTCAAAAACCTCCTATGCCTAGCCTTGATTTAATAGTAGCAGATTACAAAGGTAGGGAATTGGACCCTATCATAGAGCAAGCTATTCATCAATTTTTTTAGATGATAGCTTTATTAAATCCAGAGCTTTCCACCAGTTTGCATGGAGGTCCAATATAGGAAAATTTGAAGAAAGATGCAATAAGTTGACAAAAAAGCACCAAAAAATGGAGGAGACTACCTTGTAGAATCAAGTGAAAGAAAACATGATACAAGAGTTCTAAAATATAAGCCATGAGGAAGGAAGGCAAATGGTAAAGGCATCAAACTTTTTACTATTGCCCAATTGGGATATAGTTGATCCCTAGTTTTCAATTTTTTTTCAAATAAGTTGGATTTACAAAACTAAGATAAAAAGGAATTCAAGGGTACCACATTCAATTAAAACTAGGCTGCCTTAGTCATTTGGTCATTAAGAAAGGGATCACGAGCTACCTCATCATAGCCAAATGAATCTGGACTGATGGGAAATATCATTGTAAGAAGAGTGGTAGATACTTCCCATGTATAGGCTACACACATGAATATAGGAACCTCTTAGTTTGTCTTAGCCACTGCAGAGAAAAAAGAAAAAATGATGTTTGAACTACAAAGTAAATATGAGAGTGTTTTGGAGGCCTATAATAAAGAAGTTCAAAAGAGAATTAAACTTGAGAATAAATTAATGGGGACATCTACTAGGCCAAGAATAACATATCCCCATGACCTAGTGGAGCCTTTTAAATCCACTCCACTTATAGAACTACCAGATACACCACAAAGACCACAATACTACACTACTGATTTTGAAGAAGAAAAGAGAAAGTTGTGGGCATTACATGTGGAGCTAAATGTTCAATATGAAGATAAACAAAGAAAGGCTCTAATGTATCTTGTAGATAAAATTGAATAGTCCATGTTTTATTATCAATTAACAAAGTTGATAAGCATATGGAAAGAATTGAAAGCCCATGAAGATATTTTGAAACCCATTGTAAATAAGTAGGGGAAAAGAAGGAAAGAAATTACCTTTTTATGTTACTCTATTATATATTCTTCCCATGATTACATTGAGAAAACATATGATATTGTTAATGATTTTTTAGATTTTGATAACAGAAGGGTTGCACTACAACTAATATTTGTTTCTTATTTAAGAAAGTATAAGAATGAGAAATTTGATTTGTTTTGTCATGCTTTAAATAGAGAGAACAAATTAAAGAATAAGCATGAATGAGCCAAGGAATTGGATGTCCTATTCTATTTGAGAATGAATAAGGTTATTAATGAAAAAGGGCATGCTTGGTGGGCCACCATAATAGAAGAATTGGTGAAAGTCCAATTATTCTTTGATTCTTTAAAACTAGATTTTGTTAGTATTGATAAGGAAGTCAAATATGTGCTTAGGAAGCAACATGATGTTTTGCAATTCAATTGGCTAGATGATATACTTTTTGACACATGGATGGCAAATATTTCTTGTAATGAATAGTTTGAAGAAGTGGAAATAGATGATGATGAGGTGCAAGAGGGTGAATTAGAGATTATTGACACAATAGCACCAGATCAGAGAGATGAATAAAATAAAGTTCAACAATCAGTTTTAGTTATAGGTTCAAAAGACGAGGATGTGGACATGAATGAAGAACAATTTAGGGTAAAGGTAGTTTTGTCAATTCAAGGTGAAAATAGTGAAAACCCATGGGTAAAAATTGATTTGCAAGTATTACAAAAAGACTCATCATTGGCCAGTATAGTAGCTACATATGTCGAGGACTCAGAGTGAATAAATGTCAATCATGAGATTTGTAGCATTTGAAAATGTAACAGAAGAGGGGCCTACCAAGAGAATATCATGATGTATTACCTTTCTATTACATAAATCTTTGTCTTTTCTTGTTAAGTAAAATGTAAATATATTTTTGAAAGGACACCTATCAATTTCTCTATGCCTAAATCTTGTTGCATCTCACACGATATAAGTGAGATTCCAGGGCTAGAGAAGGGTCTAAAAGTGGTACAATTTTTATTTTGTTCAAAAAAGGTACAGTCGGTCCAATTGTATGTAGTTGTTTTGAGTTTATTGTCAATTGTGTACTCTCTAATAATATATAGAAATGACAAAATCACCAAGATATTCGAGGTTTCTCATTAAGTTTCTATTGGTAATTGTATAATTAGTCATCTAGAAGGATAATAGAAAGGGGTATTTGCATCAGATTTGTGTCACCAATTTCTATCTCCATTTTATGATTTTTTTTTTACTTTGATGTCATTTGAATAAGGTTTATGTGATTGAATGTAGTCTGGATGGGTTGTATACTAGTTTGGTAGATCAATAGAGTTTATAAGTTTATGAAATGGATGGTTCATGAGAATGGAAATGGGTGATTACAATTGATAGATTCATTTACAAGTTATTTGAATTAGATCTTCCACCAATTGTCAATTTGTTATCCAATGGATAAAGCACTAATCACATAAGTTAGAAGTGAGAGAGAGAAAATTATACCGTTGCATATAAAATCAATTATAAAATCAAATTCATTTTCATTCTATTTTGTTCAAAGTTACTAATGTTGGTCACCACTTGTTTATATCTAGTTTTTGAGTCTTAGGTAGCTGCTATTTCTAGAAACATTCATAGACCTTAGGAAAATTATGACCAGATCTGATTATGAGGGATGCATATAAGTCTGAAAATATTAAAGAATTGGATGAAATGTGCATGTTTTTGAAGATAAAAGATGAGAATCAGAATTAAACTAAGATAATTTTCATACAATAGTTTGTATTTAAATCATCCCTAAGTATACCCACCTTGGTTTTGTAGATCCTAAAGAGTAGAAAACCATCTTTGGTTTTGTTGATGTTGGGTCCAAGTGGTTTGTACATGTAATTTCTAATAGGAAGTAGCTGATCCTTAGGTTATGTGAGTATTACCACTTTGATATTGAGCATTTAGTAGTTTAGTAGTCTTAAACAGCAAAAAACCATTCATTAGAATGCCTATTAAGCTCATCAATTGATAAGAAGGAGATAATTTCTATTAGTATTTAACTATGTGATTTTGAGTCAAACTCATTGACCCATGTTTCATGATTAGTTATTCAACATGAATCATCTCACATGATAATAAATGAAACACTTAGCCCTCATTGGATCTAGATGATAATTACAAGGGTGAAGCATTGAGACTTCTTGGGAGGTCACCCATCCCAGTACTACTCGAGCCTAAGCTCACTTAACTATGGACTTTCCTCCATGGTAAAACCCAAATCTTTCAACCCCATTTGGAAAATATTCACCAAGTGTTGTGCCTTATGAACAATTAATTAGAAAGCCCACTAAGCTCATCAATCGATAAGTAGGAGATAATTTCCACAACAAGTCAAATTATGAAATTGCTAATAGGATTTAACTATGTGATTTTGAGTCAAACTCATTGACCCATGTTTCATTAGTACTAATTCAACATGAATCCATATCTAATGAGAATAAATGGAATACCTAGCACTCATTGGATCTAGGTGATCCTCACAAGGGTTAAGCACCATAATTTTCTAGGAGGTCATCCATCCCAGTACTACTCCAACCTCAATGCACTTAACTATGGAGTTTCCTCCATGCTTAAACCCAAAGCTAGCAAACCAATTTCCAAAACCTTCACCAAATTTTGTGCCTTATGAAGCAGTCATTAGAAAGCCCCTTAAGCTCATCAATTGATAAGTACAAGATAATATCTACAACAAGTTGAATTGAGATATTCCTATGAGGATTTAATGGTTTGATTTCGAATCTAACACATTGATCAATGTTTAATGAGTAGTAATTAAAAATGAATCCATATCTCATGAGATTAAATGTTACAGTTATCATAGGGGTGAAGCATCAAGACTTTCCAGGAGGTCACCTATCCTAGTACTACTTCAACCTAAGCATGCTTAACTATGGGGTATTCTCCATGGTTAAATGAAAATATTGAAACCCCATTTTCAAAACCTTCATCAAGTGTTGTGCCTTATGAAACATTCATTAGAATGTACATTAAGCTCATCAATTTATAAGTAGGAGATAATTTCAATAAGAAGTCAAATTGTGATATTGCTATCAAGATTTAACTATGTGGTTTTGAGTCAAACTCATTGACCTATGTTTCATGAGTTGTGATTCAACATGAATTCATCTCTCATGGGAATAAATGGAACACCTAGTACTCATTGGGTCTAGGTGATGCTTATAGGGGTGAACCATCAAGACTTCTTGAGATGTCATCCATCCTAGTACTACTCCAGCCTGAGTGTGGTAAACTATGTAGTTTCCTCCATTGTTAAACCCAAAGCTTGAAACCCCGTTTGCAAAACCTTCACCAAGTGTTGTGCCTTATAAACCATTCATTAGAAATCCCCTTAAGCTCATCAATTGATAAGTAGGAGATAATTTCCATAGTAAGTCAAATTGTGATATTGCTATTTGGATTTAACTATGTGATTTTGAGTCCAACTCATTGATCCATGTTTCATGAGTAGCGATTCAACATGAATCCATCTCTTATGAGAATAAATGGAATAGTTAGCAATTAGTGGATCTAGGTGATGCTCATAGGGGTGAAGCACTGGGAGTTACCAGGAGGTTACGCATCCTAGTACTACTCTAGCCTTAGTGTGCTTAAGTATGGAGTTTCCTCGATGGTTAAACCATAAGTGTGCAACCCCATTTGAAAAAAAATTCACTGAGTGGTTTTCCTTATCAATAATTCATTAGAAAGCACAAAAAGCTCATTAATTGAAAAATAGGAGATAATGTCCACAAGACGTTAAATTATTATATTGCTATTAGGATTTAATTATGTGATTTTAACTCTTAAACTCATTGACCCATGTTTCATGAGTAGTGATTCAACATGAATCCATCTATCATGAGAATAAATTGAACACTTAGACTCATTGGATCTGGGTGATGCTCACAAGGGTGAATCATCAGGACTTCTCCAGGGTTCACCCATCCTAGTAGTACTTCAACCTAAGTGCACTTATGTGTGAAGTTTCCTCCATGGCTAAATAGAAAGCTTGCAAACCCATTCAAAAAAAATTCACCAAGTGCGGTTCCTTATGAACCATTGATTAGAAAGCCCATTAAGCTCATTGATTGATAAGTAGGAGGTAATTTCCATAGCAAGTCAATTTTTGATATTGCTATCAGGATTTAACTATGTGATTTTAAGTCAAACTCTTTGAACCAAGTTTCATGTGTAGTGATTCAACATGAATCCATCTCACATGAGAATAAATGAAACACTTAGAACTCATTGGATCTAGGTGATTCTCATGAGGGTGAAGCACCGTGACTTTCTGGGATGTCACCCATCCCAGTACTACTCCAGCCTGAGTGCACTTAACTATGGAGTTTCCTCCAAAGTTAAACAAAAATCTTACTACAAAATTTTTAAAATTTTCACCAAGTTTTTTTTCTTTATGAACAATTCATTAGAAAGCCCCTTAATCTAATCAATTGATAAGTAGGAGATAGTTTCCATAGCAAGTCAAGTTGTGGTGTTGCTATAAGGATTTAACTATGTGATTTTGAGTCAAACTCATTGACCCATGTTTAGTGAGTGGTAATTCAACATGAATACATCTCTAATAAGAATAAATGGAAAACTTAGAAATCATTGGATCTAGTTGATCCTCATTGGGATGAAGCACCAAGATTTCTCAGGAGCTCATCCATCCCAATAATAGTCAAGCTTGAGTACACTTAACTATTGAATTTCTTGCATGCTTAAGCCAAAAGATTGCAAAAATATTTCCAAAACCTTAACCAAGTGTTGTTCCTTATGAACCATTCATTAGAAAACCCGTTAAGCACAATAATTGATAAGGAGGAGATAATTTCAACAACAAGTCATATTGTGATATTGCTATTAGGATTTAACTATGTTTCATGAGTTGTGATTCAACATGAATCCATCAATCATGGGAATAAATGGAATACTTAGCAGTCATTGGGTCTAGGTGATGCTTACAGGGGTGAACCATCAAGACTTCTTGGGATGTCATCCATCCCAATACTACTCTAGCCTGAGTACGCTATACTATGTAGTTTCCTCCATGGTTAAACCCAATGCTTGAAAACCCATTTGCAAAACCTTGACTGAGTGTTGTGCTTTATGAACCATTCATTAGAAATCCCCTTAATCTCATCAATTGATAAGTAGGAGATAATTTCCATAGTAAGTCAAATTGTGATATTGCTATTAGGATTTAACTGTGTGATTTTGAGTCCAACTCATTGACCCATGTTTCATGAGTAGTGATTCAACATGAGTCCATCTCTCATGAGAATAAATGGAATAGTTATTACTTAGTAGATCTAGGTGATGCTCATAGGGGTGAAGCACTGGGAGTTCCCAAGAGGTTACCCATCCCAGTACTACTGTAGCCTTAGTGTGATTAACTATGGAGCTTCCTGAATGGTTAAACAATAAGCTTGCAATGTGATTTGCAAAACATTCACCAAGTGTTGTGATTTATGAAAAAATCATTAGAAAACCTCTTAATCTCATCAATTAATATGTAGGAGATAATGTCCACAAGACGTTAAATTGTTATACTACTATCAAGATTTAACTATGTGATTTTAAGTCTTGAACTCATTGACCCATCTTTCATGAGTAGTGATTCAACATGAATCCATCTATCATGAGAATAAATGGAACACTTAAAATAATTGGATCTGGATGATGCTCACAAGTCTGAACTGTTGAGATTTCTCGGGTGGTTACCCATCCTAGTAGTACTCCAACCTGAGTGTACTTACATATGGAGTTTCCTCCATGGCTAAATAGAAAGCTTGCAACCCCATTTGAAAAATCTTCACCAAGTTTTGTTCCTTATGAACCATTTATTATAAATCCCATTAAGCTCATCAATTGATAAGTAGGAGGTAATTTCCATAGAAAGTAAATTTGTGATATTGCTATCAAGATTTAACTATGTGATTTTAAATCAAACTCTTTGACCCATGTTTCATGTTTAGTGATTCAACATGTATCCATCTCACATGATAATAAATGAAACTCTTGGTACTCATAAGATCTAGGAGATTCTCATGAGGATGAAGCACCATCACTTTCTGGGATGTCACCCATCCGAGTACTACTCCAGCCTAAGTGCACTTAACTATGCAGTTTCCTCCACGGTTAAACAAAAATCTTCCAAAAAAAAATTTAAAACCTTCACCAATTTTTTTTGTCTTATGAAAAATTCATTAGAAAGTGCCTTAAGCTCATCAATTGATAAGTAGGAGATAATTTCCATAGCAAGTCAAGTTGTGATATTGCTATAAGGATTTAACTATGTGATTTTTAGTCAAACTCATTGACCCATGTTTAGTGAGTGGTAATTCAAAATGAATCCATATATAATGAGAATAAATTGAACACTTAGGAATTTTTGGATCTAGGTGATCCTCATTGGGTTGAAGCACCATGATTTCTCAGAAGGTCATCCATCCCAGTAATACTCAAGCCTGAGTACGCTTAACTATGGAGTTTCATCCATGTTTAAGACAAAATATTGTAACCCCATTTCCAAAACCTTAACCAAGTGTAGTGCCTTATGAACCATTCATTAGAAATCTTGCTAAGCTCAACAATTGATAAGTAGGAGATAATTTCCACAACAAGTGAAATTGTCATATTGTTATCAAAATTTAACTATGTGTTTTTGAGTCAAACTCATCGACCCGTGTTTCATGAGTTGTGATTCAACATGAATCCATCTCTTCTTAAAATAAATTGAACACTTAGCACTCACTAGTTCTAGGTGATGCTCATAGGGGTGAAGCATCAGGACTTCCCCGAAGGTCACTCATGCTAGTAATACTCTGGACTAAGTGTGCTTAACTATGGAGTTTCCTCCATGGTTAAACACAAAGGTTGCAACCCGATTTGAAAAACCTTCACCAAGTGTTGTGCCTTATGAAACATTCATTATATTTCCACTTAAGCTCATCAATTGACAACTAGGAGATAATTTCTATAGTAAGTCAAATTGTGATATTGCTATTAGCATTTAGCTATGTGATTTTGAGTCCAACTCATTCATCCATGTTCCATGAGTACTGATTCAACATGAGTCCATCTCTCATGAGAATAAATGGCACACTTAGCACTCATTGGATCTACATGATGCTCATAGACATGAACCATCGAGAGTGACTAGGAGGTCACCCATCCTAGTACTACTCTAGTGTTAGTCTGCTTAACTATGGAGTTTCCTCGATGGTTAAGACATAACCTTGCAACCCCATTTTAAAAACCTTCACCAAGTGTTGTGCCTTATGATCCATTCATTAGAAAGTCCCTTAAGCTCATCAATTGATAGGTAGGAGGTAATTTCCATAGCAAGTCAAATTGTGATATTGGTATTAGAAGTTAACTATATGATTTTGAGTCAAACTCATTGACCAATATTTCATGAGTAGTGATTCAACATGAATCCATCTCTCATGTAAATAAAAGGAAAACTTGGCACTCATTGGATCTAGGTGATGCCCATAGGGGTGAAGCATTGGGACTTCCAAGAAGGTCACCCATCCCAATTCTTCTTTTCACTTAGTGGATCTAGGTGATGTTCATAGGGGTGAAGCATTGAAACTTTAGGGGAGGTCACCCATCCCTATACTAGCCTAGCCTAAGCACATTTAGCTATGGATTTTCCTCCACAATTAAACCCAAAGCTTGCAACTTGATTTGCAAATCCTTCACCAAGTGTTGTTCCTTATGAACCATTCATTAAAATGCCCACTAAGCTCATCAATTTATAAGTAGGAGATAATTTCCATAGCAAGTCAATTTTTGATATTACTATTAGTATTTAACTATGTGATTTTTAGTTGAACTCATTGACCCATGTTTCATAAGTAGTGATTCAATCTGAATCCATCTCTCATGATAATAAATGAGACACTTATCACTCATTGGATCTAGGTGATGCTCAAAAGGGTGAAGCACCATGACTTCCTAGGATGTCACCCATCCCACTTCTACTTGAGCCTGAGTGCACTTAATTAGGAAGTTTCCTCCATGGTTAAACCCAAATATTGCAACCCCATTTGAAAAACATTCATCTAGTGTTGTGCCTTAAAAAAAATTCATTAGAAAGCCTATTAAGCTCATCAGTTGATAACTAGGAGATAATTTCCACAAAATGTAGTAATCTAGCATGAGTGCACTTAGCTGTGGAGTTTCCTCCATGTTTAAACCCAAATCTTGCAACCCCATTCCTAAAACCTGCACCAATTACTTTTCCTTATGAACCATTCAGTAGAAAGCCCCTTAAAATCATCAATTGATAAGTAGGAGATAAATTCCACAACGAGTTATATTTTGATATTGCTAATAGGATTTAAATTTGTGATTTTGAGTCGAACTCATTGAACCATGTTTCGTGAGTAGTGATTAAAAATGAATCCATATCTCATGATAATAAATGTAACACTTATCACTCATTTGATCTAGGTGATGCTCACAACAGTGAAATGTCGAGACTTCCTGGGAGGTCACCCATCCTAGTACTACTTCGGCTTGAGCATGCTTAACTTTGGAGTTTCCTCCATGGTTAAAAAAAAAATTCTTGAAACCCCATTATAAAAACCTTCACCAAGTGTTGTTCCTTATAAACCATTCATTAGAAAGACCATTAAGCTCATCAATTGATAAGTAGTAGATGATTTCAACAAGTCAAATTGTGATATTGCTATCAAGATTAAACTGTCTGATTTTGAGTCAAACTCATTAGCCCAAGTTTCAAGAGTAGTGATTCAAAATGAATCCAACTCTCATGTGAATAAATGGAACACTTAGTACTCATTTTATCTAGGTGATGCTCATATGGGTAAAGCATCAGGACATCCCAGAAGGTCACACATTCCAATACTACTCTAGCCTAATCACGGTTAGCTTTGGAGTTTTCTCCATGCTTAAACCAAAATCTTGAAACCCCATTTGAAAAACCTTAACCAAGTGTTGTGGCTTATGAACCATTAATTAGAAATCCCCTTAAGCTCATGAATTGATAAGTAGGACATTATTTCTACAATAAGTCAAATTGTTATGTTGCTATTAGGATTTAACTGTATATTATTGAGTCAAACTCATTGAACTATGTTTCATGAGTAGTGATTCAAAATGAATCCATATCTCATGAGAATAAGTTGAACACTTAGAGTTCATTAGATCTAGGTTATGCTCACAAGGGTGAAGCATCGAGACTCCCTATGATGACATCCATCCAAATACTACTCCAGCCTAAGTACACTAAAATATGGAGTTTCCTTCATGGTTAAACCCAAAGCTTTCAACCCAATTTGAAAAATATTCACAAGTGTTGTGCCCTATGAATGATTCAATAGAAATACACTTAGGCTCATCAATTGATAAGTAGGAGATAATTTCCGCAGCAAGTCAAATTGTGATATTGCTATTGGGATTTAACTATGACAATTTGAGTCCAACTCATTGGACCATGTTTCATGAATAGTGATTCAACATGAATCCATCTCTCATGGGAATAAATGGAACACTTAGCACTCATTGGGTCTAGGTGATGCTCATAGGGGTGAAGCACCAAGAGTTCCCAAGAGATCACCCATCCAAGTACTACTCTAGCCATAGCGCACTTAACTACGGAGTACTTTTGAGGGGGGGGTGAATTAGAAGTATCACACTTTTAACACTTTCTAATCCTTTAAATCAAATAACTAAAAAGTAAACTACGTGCATATAAACATATAAATGAACATAAAGTAAACACATGCAAGTAAAAACATAACATTAAATTTTGTAACCCATAAACCCTCAAGGAATAAGAAGGTAAAATTTGGGTGGGGATGATACCCAAAAGAATCACTGCAACAATAATTGTTTGACAACTTCTAATGGTCTACCCTGTGAAAGGCCTACCCTGTTAAAGGCTTTACATTGTGTCAATAGTGACTTGGTTAGAGGATTTACAAACACTTTACATAAAGTGTCACCCTATTAGAGGATTTATTCACCTCTTCAAAGGATCTACAAAATAGTTGTTAAGCTAACCTTTCAGCATATGATTTTCACTTATCTAATACAATGGCTAGAAAGTATTAGGAATCTTTGACCTAATTGCTTACATTCTTCAATTGCTGATTTCAGGCACTTGATCTACTCACTCTAATCTTGATCCTCTGAGATCTGATATCTAATCATGTCCCTTGTCCCTTGTATTATTCTGATCAACTAGTTATGTAATTGTCGCTCTGTTTCTCTAAGTCTATCTCACTTTCATACTGAATTTCGCTATAGTTTACCCATACACTATTCTCTTCCACATATGCAATGGGGTTTTTGACCTCCTTTTAAAGATTGTGAAGACTTAGGGTTAGGTATGGATATACGATCTATACTAAATCTTGAGTTCTCACTCATTCCTTACATTTTCCTCATTGGTTTCATGCCTTCTCAATTTTTCTAATTGGCTACATGTTGATTGCATAGGAAATGAAAAAGATTCATCCTTATCCTTTTTCTCCTTTGAAATCCTTCTATGTTGGCTCCAAAAATGGTTTACATCTGAGTTTGTGAGGGCACAAACTCATATGTTGATTCTATGTTACTCGACACATACTGGACTACTAGTGCTTGGCACATATACTATCCTAGCTTGCTCAACACCTATTACATTCTATCTTTCTCAGTGCATGTAAGATCCTAGATTACTCAACACATGTATAGTTTTGGATTGCTTGGCACACGTATAGTTCTAGATTGCTCGGCATTAACTGTGACTCAACACCTATATATCACTCGGCACTTATATATTTCTTGGCACCTAAAGTCAATTGGCACCTATTGGAAATCTGAGTCGGCACACATTATGGCTTGGCATACATAGTGTACTCAACTTCAATGTAGAAAGTGGTTAACTGTATTAACACTCAAATGTCAAAACCATCTAAGACCAACAATCTCCCCCTTTGATATGAGTGTCAAAAACACTTAACTAAACATCACTAATTTTTCCTTATGAGTACCTTATTAACAAAATGTCAAAATTTGTTCAAAATACCTTAAACTCCCCCTGAGCTGATTGTGCCTTGACATTATTTGTCTTTTGCCCCATTCTTGTAATCTATACATGTGTGTTGCTTTATTCATATCTCCCCATAAATATTATATCTCCCCATAAAAGAATGTAATCAAAATTTAGTATTTATCTCCCCTAGATATATTTTCCTTACTTTTATTTCTCCCCCAATACCTTATTATCTCCCCCTTTTTGATACTTATGTCAAACCGTTGTAAGGAGTACTACCATATTTTGCCAAAAATTTACTATTTACCTCCATTATTATTTTCAGAGCTGGATCCCAATTCTCCAAAGCAATTTCAAGTGACTTGTGCTAGATGGTAGTCTTTATAGCAATGTGTACAAGTCCATTAAGTGTAGAAAAAATAGGATCTTTCTTTAGAAATGTTTCAACATATAGTTGCTCCTTGTGGAGGACTTCCAAATGTGTGGTAATAGTGGATTGAATTTGCATCAATTTAGCCTTAATATTTGCTTCCTCTACTATAAGCATAGCTAACTCCCTTTGACTGTGAAGTGATTGTGCAAAATTCTTTTCACTTTGAGCTGGATCCTTTGGTAGGTGCATGTTAGAAATTTTCAAATTTCTTTCCAAGCTCATTATTCTTTGACTTGTTTCATGTGCAAAGTTGAAAAAATCACACAGCTTTTTGTACAATGAGAAAATTTTCTCAAGTACAACTTTGACCTTGTCTATTTTCTTGTCCAACTCTACTTGTTCAAATGCTATTCCACTTGATATCTTCTCATTTACTTTTCCTTGAAATTTTCTCTTTGACCATTCCATGAGTTTAACCTTAGTATCCTGATCTTCATTGGTCACTTTGTCAACTATATTTGATAGTTTCACTACTATGGGCTTTGCTTCATCTGGTGACTACAAGCTGAAGGCATCCATAAAGATTTCATTGATCTCATGAAGTGCTTGCTTATGTTTAGACTCTTTCCTGAGTATTTCTTACCTCATCCTTCTATCTAATGTATTTTTCATTTCATTGATTTGCGCCATTGTGATGGTCTTGGAATCATAGGACTGTATTACAATATCTTCATCTAATTCAGGGTCTCCATAGTGAAGTGCCCTAGCCACTATGGTTGAGCTCGATCCTAGAGTTGAAATTTTCAAAGGTGTGACTTCAGTGCTTAGCTTGTGAAAGGTCATTGTAGGAGTGCAAGTTTTTGGTAGTTCCACCAATGTTTGAATGGTAGCTTGATCTTTTTCTTTTGAGGTATCCTCCTTCTCATCTGATTTCCCTTCTTCTACGCTTGGCTTCTGTGTGTTACCATTGTAGGCAGTGGAAGTATCAAAAATTTAATCCTAGTAGCTATGTAGGTGAAAGGTGGTTCTTGTGGTTTCACCTTTTCTCTTTGTGGTGTTGCTACTACCTTCTGTAGCTCATCAACACTCACCAATACAGGGTTTGTGCATAATTGTGCCTATAAAATAGATTGGTGAAAGATCTTGGAAAGATCCTCTACAGTTAGGAGATTTATGTTCTAAGCTGACTTTTCAGGACCATACTTAATGATTATTGTGTCTACAAGTGTAATGGTTGAATGAGGTGGACTAGGAGGTGGCATTTGTCTGTCTTGCACACCCTATTCTTATTTTTTCTCTTGTTGTTTAGTTGTTGCCATGTCTTTTCCTTTATTTTATTCCTCCTCTTCTTTTTCCTTATTCTCTTCCTCTCCTTTTTCTTCCTCACCTTTCTTTTCCTCCTCTTTCTTTTCTTCTTCCTCTTTCTCTATTGCTTCCTCTTGTTTCTCTTCCTCTCCTTTATACTCTTTTTCTTTGTTTTCCTCTAACTTTTCCTTGGCACTGGTTTCTACCTTATTTGTTTCCTCTACCTTGTTATCAATTATTTTATAAATTTTTTTCCATAATTGTGTGGATTTATTTATTACATCCTCAATCTTGTTTTGAAGGATGCCAAAAGCTCTATACTTAGGTGCAAATTTGCCACCATGTTTCTTGTTTGCCTTTGTTATTTGCCCCTTTGTCATGTTAGGCTTTACTTGAGCCAAGGTTGATTCTCTAATCTCCTTTTCCATTTTTAGACAATAATGCCATTTATTCTCAATTATCTCATACAGTTCCTTGGGCATAGTATTGTCAAGTTCTAGAGGTGTGTTTTTAAATTTTGCCATCATGGCATACACAGATTCCTCTAATTTATTTTTCTCTTCTCTACTGAGCTTATTAAAATCAAGAGTCTTTAAATCATTTAAATCTGTACTCCTAATCTTTTCACAAAATTTTTCTAACAAAATTTAGGAGGATGACTTACCACTCTAAATTGGCTGATATCCTCTAATTCTATTCTTTCTTCTCATTTGTATCTAGCTATGCCACATACTTCCTTCTCTTCTTTTTCTCTTCAACAGGCTATTCAGTGGCTTTTGTTTTCTCTTTTTTTGCCTCTTTGTCCTTTTGAGTGGATGCCCTTGTGGTGGCCCTTGTTGCTAGAGCTGGCTTAGTGACTTGCATAGGTTTGGGCTGAGCTGTAGGCTATATTTTTTCCTTTCTTTTCTTTTTCTCAGCAGGTGTAGGTGCTTCATTGGCTTCTTCTTCCTCAGCACCTTCCTCCTTGTCTTCTCCTAAACCTTGAGTCAACTCTATTGGACCTTGCCCTTGCTCATCTTCTTCTTCACTTTCTTCTTCTACTTCTTATTCTTCTTCATCATAAATTCCTCCTTTAATGCTTGCTCCAATTTGTTTCTTTATCAACTTATCTTTCTTCTTCATGACAATGGCTATTTTTAATTCAGCCTCAACTTTGGACTTGACATCATCATATGTTCCAAAGTGAGGAGCCTTCTTGTCTATCTCTTCTGCAAGCAATGTTGTGATTGCTACTGAGGCTTCATCTACATCAAGCTCATATCCAAATGGCCTTAGCCATCTTACTCTTGGTATTGGTGCCTGGATGTAGGTATTGTCAATGTCAACCAAGAAGCATATGTCATTGACATGTTTCTCTACTAATGAAACTGGTATTCTAACCCTTTGCCTCATAGATTTCCTAAAATCTTCAAAATAACTTTTCATTTGTGCCTCAAAATTGTCACCCATTTGATCAATGAACTCATTGATTTGTGTAATTACAGTTTTGTTGGGGTTCCAATTCACCTTTCCTATAGAAGGAAACTCTTCCATAACATAAAAGAATATACACATAAGAAATAAACTAAATTTACATTGGGCACCTTTTGATCTCCTTATTGCTCCTAAGTTTTCATTAATTTGCTGCAACATAAGTTCTGATAGATCATATGTGTGATCTCTCTTGACCAGTTTGTATGCCACATCAATAGCTATACATGGCACATTGTTCAATCTACTAGATTGGTAGAATTTTGAGGGATATTATTCTCACAGAAAAGTCTAGAAGAGGATCAATTATAGTGTCAATAGTCATACCCTTCTTATTTCATTTGGCACCCATATTATTTTCAATGATCTTCTTGGAATAATTGTACAGGGTATTAGGCTAATCTAGGGTTGGGAAACCTGTAACTCTATGCACTATCCTTTTAGTGATCTTTACTAGTCCTATTTCCAGCCATAAACATCCATTATGAATTCTTCTTTAAAAAATCTATATCCATTATGTCTTAAACACTATGGGAAAGACTAGGGCATTTGTCAAACCCTTTTTCTCAACTATCTCAAATTTGTTTTTCAAAATCTTATTGTCACATAGTTTATCATAAGCTTGGAATATCTCTAGATCACCTATGGCACCTATTTTGCAGTTATAGAATTTTCTTACATCTTGCACCATGACTACTTTAGGTGGAATAATAGATAATGTGCCAGCTGGGTCATCTATGTAGGCAACTTCAAGGATTGGCCTAAATTTGGGTTGCTTTACCTCATTGCTAACTAATTGGACCTCATGACTCTCTTTTCCTTTAGGGTTTCTTGAATTGGAAGTCATTTTATTGAACTAGGGTTTAAATGTATTACAACTTTAACTTCTACATAGCTTAGCACTAGATAAATATCTTTGAATCGATGAATTTGTGCTAAATTGCTATTTAAATCTATGCAAACGGTTGTTAGGTTGCTGCTTGATCACTTCTCCTCTCTTCTCATTTTTATTCTATGTTCAAATGGTGTGAAAATGAGCAAAATTCAACCTTATACTTGTTAAAACTTGACATTAAATTCTTATTGCATATAGCTATAAACTCAACACTTGAACGTTTCACCATGACTCAGCTCCCATTATATTTTATTTACTCAACTTCCACTAGTTCACCACCTCACCCGATTTCTATTTTCAACTTGGCATCCATTGGAGCTTTACTTGGCATCAAAGTACAGTTCGGTAGTATTTGCAAAAACTTTAAATTTTGACCTGGCATCTTTGCTCTTGTAGATTTCTTCCTTGTAGTACTTCTTTGTTTCAGAACTGATGTATGATATGACCTTGTATATCAGTCCCATACACCTTTCTTTTTCTTAGTTGGATGAAGTGTGATCAGTTGACCTCTTGGGTGAAGTGATCTCTCCATTTGATGTGCTACACTCATCTTTCTTCTTCCAAGTCTTGCTCATTTGCCCTCTTATTTGTTCAACATAAACCTTCTCTTTTCCTTTTTTGACTTTTGTCTTGGGTGCTTTTGATTTTCTTAGGAAATTCCGTCTAATATGATTAGTTTTCAAGCAACTGAAACATGTAGTTTGACTTAACCATCTATTGTAATTCCCTATAAAATGTGTCCTTACACAATTTTCAGGAATGTGTCCATACTCCTTACAATATTGATAGCTATACCTGGTATTGTAATCCCAATTGTAGTGATGACCATGGTTGTTTCCTCTTGTAGGCTAATTAGGTGTCCACATAGGCTTTGATCTACATTCAAATGCTCTATGTCCATATCTTTTGCAGTTGTAGTAGTGACCTTCAAATCTTGGTGTCCTCATAGTCTTGGTTCTACATTCATGTGCTTGATATCCTTGCTTTTTGCACTTGTGAAAAAAGCTTGCATTTGTAGGCTTATTATGCTGATGATTGTTCTTTCTCCTGCATAAATTAGAAATATGTCCCATTTTGTCATAGAAATTACAAGTAGGTTTATTTTTCTTAGCTTTGTTTTTTCTTTCTTCTGTAGTCTTGGCTAATTCTCCTTGCTTAGTGCTAGTGTAAACAAGTCCTAAAGTATCATTGTTGGATCTTGGTGATTTCCGCAATTATTCAAAGTGCTTGATGGCTTCACTTGATTTTTTGAAGCTCTCTACTATCTCCTTTTTTCTCTTCAACTCATTCTATAATTGTTCATTCTGCATTCTCAAGGTGGAAATCTCAATGTCCTTCATGTTTAGCTCATGATGAGCATTCATTATCTGGCCTAAGGTGTCTAGTAGCATGTTTGAGATCCTTTCAAACTCAATTGTCTTCTCATCCAATCTATTGGTAAGATTTCTCTTGTCATCTTCTATCATGGCCTTGTCTTCAATGGCTCTCTTCTTTTGTTCAATCACTTCACAAAGCATTATGGCTTGTGATTCTTGTTCAAGCTTGAGTAATATGATTTCTTTAGCTTGTGCTCTATTTTTCTCCATCAGTTATGCTATTGTTGCATCAAATTCCTTGGAAACTCCATTGGAAAACACTTTTCTGATATCAATTTCCTTGTAGTGTATTGCATTTTCAGCTATGGCTATATCCTTCCTTCCTTTTAAGAACTTTCTCAATTCTTCTCTAGCTTCTTCCAATTTGTATAGAGTGAGGTGTACATTAATCACCTAATTATCTATGATCTTCCCAAGTTTGAATTCTTCCATCTTTAGACCTTTTCTCTAAGTTGTTAGGCTTCTCCTTGTGAGAACCTTATCTCTTATACCAATTGTTGGAATGTTCAAAATGGGAAGAGTACTTCCAAAAGGTAAGCTGAATCAAAAGTATCACACTTTTAACCTTTTCTAATCCTTTAAATTAAATGATTGAAAAGTAAACTACATGTATGTAAACACATAAATGACTATAAAGTACACACATGCATGCTAATTGCATAGCAAATGCAAAAGATTCATCCTTATCCTTTTTCTCCTTTGAAATCCTTCTATGTTGGCTCCAAAAATGGTTTACGTTTGAGTTTGTGAGGGCACAAACTCATATGATGATTCTATGTTACTCAGCACATAGTAGACTACTCGTGCTCAACACATATACTATCCTAGCTTTCTCGGCACCTATTACATTCTATCTTGCTCGACACATGTCAGATCCTTGATTTCTCAGCACATGTACAGTTCTGGATTTGCTCGGCACATGTATAGTTATGCATTGCTCAGATTTAATTGTGACTTGAAATCTATATATCACTCGATACTTATATATTTCTTGGCACCTAAAGTCACTCGGCACCTGTTGGAAATCTAACTCCGCACACATTGTGGTTTGGCATACATAGTGTACTTGGCTTGAATGTAGAAAGTGGTTAAGTGTATTGATACTCAAATGTGAAAACCATCCAAGACCAATAGAAACCCCATTTGCAAAACCTTCACCAAGTTTTGTGCCTTATGAACCATTCAGTAGAAATTCCTTTAAGCTCATCAATTGATAAGTAGGAATTAATTTCCACAGCAAGTTAAATTGTGATATTGCTATTAGGATTTAGCTATGTGATTTTGATTTGAACTAATTAACCCATATTTTATGAGTAGTGATTCAACATGAATCTATCTCTCATGAAAATTAATGGAAAATTTAGCACTCATTGGATCTAGCTAATGCTTACTGGGGTGAAGCATCAAGACTTCTAGGGAGGTCACCCATCCTAGTACTACTCCAGCCTGAGTGCACTTAACTATGGAGTTTCCTCCATGGTTAAACCAAACGCTTCCAACACCATTTGAAAAACATTTTTTGAGTGTTGTGCCTTATGATCCATTCATTAGAGATCCTCTTTTGATTATGAATTGATAAATAAGAAATAATTTGCACACCAAGTCAAATTATGATATTGCTATCAAGATTTAATAGTTTTATTTTGAGTCAAACTTATTGACCATGTTTTATGAGTAGTGACTCAACATGAATCCATATCTCATGAGAATAAATGGAACACTCAAGACTCATTCTATCAAGGTGATGCTCACAGGGATGAAGCATTGAGACTTCCCAGGAGGTCACTCATCCCAGTACTACTCTAGCCTGAGCATGCTTAACTACGAAGTTTCCTCCATGGTTAAACTCAAAGTTTTTAAACCACATTTGAAAAAACCTTCACCAAATTTTTTGGCTTATGAGCCATTCATTAGAAATCCCTTAAGCTCATCAATTTATAAGTAGGAGATAATTTCCAGAGTAAGTCACATAGTTAAATCACTTAAAAATTATCTTAAAGGGCTTTCTAATGAATGGTTCATAAGGCACAAAACTTGGTGAAGGTTTTGAAAATGGGGTTGCAAGCATTGAGTTTGACCATGAAGGAAACTCCATATTTAAGTTATTTAGTTTGGAGTTGGGATGAGTGACCTCTCAGGAAGTCCCAATGCTTTACCCTACGAGCATCACCTAGATCCCTCGTGAGAGATGGATTCATATTGAATTGGTACTCATGAAACATGGGTCAATGAGTTTGACTTAGAATCAAACAATTAAATCTTGATATCAATATCATAATAGACTTGCTGTGGAAATTATCTCCTACCTATCAAAAGGAAAACTTTTGAGTTTTGTGGGTAAGATCCTTGTTAAAGAATGCCTTCAAAGTATTCTGGTGTACCTCCTATATTTTTCCTTAATGGTTGTGAAGGTGGAATATATCCTAGAAAAAAATCCAAAATATATTTATGTGGTTGGGAGTTGAGGAAATGAGGTGAATAACTCTCGTCAACTAGAATTGAGCTTGCAAACCCAAGGTGAATAGTGTCCTAGGTGTCAAAAATATCAAAAGTATGAATAAATCTCTTAATGTGATAGGTTGGTTAACTTTAGAAGGAATTAAAGATTTGAAAAAAATACTAAGGGCTAAATACTTATCATGTGATCCTACTTGTTCATATCTTAGAAACAACAACCCTAAATGGTAGCTTTGTTCTATGAAAGAGCATTTTGAAAACCAAAAACTTTATTATAAGAGGTAGTCAAACTAAAATGTGAAAATGGTAGAAAAATCCTATTCTAGGAATAATTTTGGAAGGATGAGGTACCTATTAAAGAGGTGGTGAATGACTAGGGTCTAATTGACTGGTTAAAGGTGTATTTGAGGGAGAAAGTGGAAAACTACCTAGAATAATGGGAGAATTGTAATGGCAAATAGAAAGACCTTATTAATTTGTGGCATTTACAATGGGAAGCCAAAAGAATTAGACATGTTAGAAAAATATGTAGTTATCTCTCTTATAAATTTCCTCCTTGACACTACTCTCTTTATTAGGCCTAGATGATAAATGATTCTGGAGATATAACAACAATGGCCTCTTTCCTATTAGTTCAGCCTAGGGAACACTTGAAGATTATTTTACTGCTAATAATTTTTGGAAAGGAATCTTGACCTATAATCTTCCACCAAACATAAAAAAAATTTGGTGGGATGTGGCTCATGGGAGAATCCTCACTCTTGACAAACTAATTAAATGTGGGTACCAATTGGCTAACATATGGACCCTATATGAAAAGAATGCTAATTTTGTTAATCATATTGTATTACATTACTAGGTCATGGTTGAGATTTAAAATATAGTACTCAGGGAGTGTCATCTAACCATGGTTTTCACAAAAAATATTAAGGAAATGATCTTACAACTGAAGGTTTCACCCTTATCCCACCCTATCTTAGCTTATACTTGGGAAATTATTCTTCATATGGTTAGCTAGTATGTCTAGATAAAAAGGAAATAGCATAATATTTAGAAACAAAGAAAGGGAAGCTTCCTCCATTTTCTATATAATTAAAAATTATCACTAGAGATAATATAAATTGTGCTCATTTCTCCAAAAGCATTAAGAGTATGTGTAGGATCATGGTGTGCCAAAAAGTCTCTTAATAACATCCTTAGACCTCAAGCTGTGAAGAAAGCATCCCTGAAGAGTAGGGTTGTAGATAGAGGTGCTACTTTTTAAAGTAGCGATTGCATCATTTTATCCTTACTATGAAAGGCCATAATATCTCCTTCTTGACTAAGTTTGCTAACTAATGGAATAAGGGTTAGGTGGAGTAAGAAGTATCAATTTCATGGTGATGTAAGAGATGATTATTAAAGTTATGGATCTAGATTGTGTTGGTATAAAAATTGAAAGAAAAGGTATTCTTGATTATAGTGAATTTAGGCATAATTTATTTGAGGGAATGAAAGAAATTGTTAGAGTCAGTTCTAAAAATGGTTATGATAGGATTTTCCTTCCTAGTGCCTTTGGAGCCATTTATTACTAGTTAATTAAGTCTTCACTCTTAAAGGTGGGTATATGACCTACTGTGTCTACCATTTTCCCTTTCTTAACATGCTACATCATGGGCAAAAAGTGAACATCTATTTCTTCCTATACTCCTCTCTAGTCAACAATATTGTCTTGGGTGAAAACCCACCATCCACCAAGGGCTTATTTTTGTCCTCTACCATCATATTTGTGCTAACCATCCAAGGTTTGGTAGATGTCTCCTGCCCATTGTCAAACTTGCTTGGCCTAAAGGGCCTAAGTCCTCAATGGCTACTGAAGAAATAAAATTGAAAAAAAAAAACCTCTAGAATTGCCTCAAATCACTAAAATCTCTTAGCCATCCAAGCCCAAGAATCTTATCATTTCCATGGAGCAATAATTTTTGCATGAAGCACCTAGAAATTGTAAGAATTCTTCTCCTAAGTCCAGCCCTGCAAGTACCCTTAAGAAAAGGCAAAGGATGAATTTGACATTATTGAAATAGGCAATAATGAAGGGGTGATTTTTTTTGATTTTGAGGCAAAGGATATAGCCATGGACTCCAAGAATCATAAGCATGATAATAGTTATAGGGAAACAAGATTTGTAAGACTCAAAAACAAAATAAATTGAAAAGATACAAGGAATAAAGCAAGGAGGACATCAAAAATTCTCCAATGGACAATAAAGTACACAAGACAGAAGTTGAGGAAATGCTAGAGAAAGCTAGGGGGTGCTCCTCTATAGATGTGTAATTTGAAGCTGAAGTAGAGAATTTTGATGAGGAAACCCAATCTCCCAAGGAAACAAAAGTGGTATTGGATCTTTGAATGTATGGTGAAGAAGACTTCAAGTCCTTTGATAAAACTAAGGTAGGGAAACAAGATGTCTTCGCTGGATTCATCTAGAGACAATTTGAAGACTTTAGAAATGATTGTGAAAATATTTTCACTAGAATTAATGTGAGGATTGATATGCTAAATAATAAGATTAATATGGACATTCACTAGACTTGGGTTAGGTGTGGTAATTTCTATGATTTTCAAGGTGCAAAATGAAATGATAATAAATGATGTGTTTGGGGTGATAAATGGGAACTATAAACTAAGAAAGGCATGCAAAATCAGAGAGTAAAAGTGTGATGAGATTAAGAGTTCCACATAGATTGAGAATTAGATGGAGGAGATCAAGTACCTCAATAAAGATTAGGAGAACATCAACCAGGCCTAGCCATCTTTTTCTATGTTTCACAATATTAATTCTCTAATGGTTAGATTTTTTTTTGTATGGTTTTTTAAACTTCATTTTCATGTTCTTGATGTTGTCAAGATGGTCTCTCATTACTATTATCTATATTAGTCCTCACCATTTTTTGGATAGAAAGACCTTTATTTTGGTTAGTAAGTTTAGTAAATTATAGTTTAGTCTTAAGTTAGTTATAGATTTGGTTGGTTTAAACTATTTAGAAAACATGGTGTGTTTTGATTATTTTATTATTCTATAAGTTCTGGGTGGAACTTTGACCACTTGGGTCAAAGTTTTCTTCTCTGCTACTTGGTTGTAATTACCTAGAGTGGAGATGGTCTTTATTTTATGTTGTTATATAATTTTCAGACCATCTTCCTCTCTTTTTTAATTAAAACAACTAAAGTAATTATCATCCACATGCAAGAAAATATTGAATTTAAATATAGAATCGGTTATACTTGAATTAGATCAAAAAAAAAGAAGGAAATGGTGACTAACAATATACATTTGGGAAAATAAAATAAAAATATTTAAGTAGAAAATGAGAATTAAAGAAAAGGGTAATCATTGCTTTCCATATCACAAAGATTGCATTTGGAAATATTCATTTTATTCAACTTGGACAATCTATCACTAGTAAGATATATTTTTATCATAACCAATCATGTAAAAATACCACCTTGTAGAGGAATCATACTTTCCAAGAAAAAATGATATTCCCTTTTAGAGACAATAATTGATGGAATGTTAACCTATTTTAACAAAATATTAACCAAAGGAGGAAAGTAGCAAAAAGATATTATCTTGATTATTGGAAAGGAAGACCATTCTATCTTTATGGATCTACTATAATGAGTATTTTTGTTTAGTTGAAATATGACCAATAATTATATCTTATCAATGAACCTTACTTGAGAGAAAATCCATTGTATCAATTTAATTTAATAATTTTTTATCCCATAGATTAGAAACTACTTGATGAATGTCTCTAAATATATCCATGGAGCACAAAGGTTTAAATCTATTCCTTGAGTTTGACCAAAAATGTATACTATCCCCATTATGCATTACCTATAAAATATATAAGAATATAATTCGATGAGAAGACATTAAAAAATTCCACATTTTAGTTCCATTAGGGGGATCAACAACATAGAAAATTTTGCATGACTCCATTGAATATACACCATGGAGAGCTTGGTGTAGATTACATTCACGAAACTAGCTTAGCACCAAAAGACAAATTTGTAGGTAATAAATAATATAAACCTGTGACACCACAAATTCTATCCATATATAGACTTTGAATGCATATATAGGAAATTGTGTTATCATTCATATTGTTACTCCAAAAAAACTTTTTGATGACCTTTTGAATCTATTTGGTGATTGATCTTAGTGTGTTAAGAATATCAAAATAATAATTCAAAATAGTTAATAAGATAGATTGTGTAAGAGGTAAATGACCTACAAAATAATTCCACCTAGATTTTTAAGTGGGGGTATTTATCATAATATAATATAAAATGTTTAACAAATATTATATATTATTGGTCCACAAAAAGAAAGATACCTAAGTATGAACTAGGTAGTTGTGACATTAGGAACCCATAAATGAGCAAAAACCTCACTTTTAATGAACGATTCATGTTGAAGAGGAAAGGTGAAGAATTATGAGATTAGATTTTATGATTTTAAAAAAGTTCACAAGACTTGAACATGTCTTAAATGTGAAGAATCACTGCTATGGTGGCTTGACAAAAAATAAGAGTAAAATCATAAACTAATGAATTAGTTGATGAAAAAGTAGTGTTAATAATGTGTACTTTTAAAAGAACTTCAAAATGTGATGAAAAAGTAGTGTTAACAATGTGTACTTTTAAAAGAACTTCAAAATGAGATGAAAAAATCATCTAACTTAAGGATTCTACCATAATGAAAAAAAGATAAGGAAAAATTGGATCTCCTTAATGAATAGATTGAGAGGAAATGAAGGGATTAGTCAAAAAACCATTGGTAATAATGAAAATAAATTCTCCTTTAATGTAAGGAATCACATATTTGTGCCATTTTTGTAAAATCCAAATCATTGTACGACATGCATGAGGAAATTACAATTCACTTTATTATATGCCTTCGTCATGTCTAGGTTTATCGCACAGGATGGACTATTATATTTTTTAATAGATCATAATAATTCATGAGTATGAAGAACATCATTCATGGTCTCCCTTCCCAAGATAAAACTACATTATTCTATGTAAATAATCCTTGGGATTTGTGATTGAAATCATGAATAAATAGCCTTTGTAAAAAAATCATCAATTAAATTCCATAGAGAAATGAGTCTAAAATCCACAAAAATATTAGGATTTATTTATTTATTTCAAGAATAAGCAGAATATTCAAATGTGCTATTGAGTCAAGGTAGAATCAACCCACTTTTCTAAGATTCTTCAAGAAAAAGGAAAAAATCAAAACCAATAAAATCTCAATTCTTCATTAAAAAAATAAATTGTGAAACCATCTGAGCTAGCAACTTTATCCAAAGAGAGTGAAAATAAAACACCTCTGAGTTCCTCTAACTTAAAAGGGTTTAAAATATCATGATTGTTAGTAGACTAAATACTCCTAGGCATATGATCAAGCACTTTTCAACATTTGAGCCTGATCTTGTAGATTGTGGTTGAGAGAGATCCAAGAGATTTTTCAAAAAATTAATCCCTTTTATTTTAAGATCAACTTGTTTAGTTATGGAAAATCCTAATGATAAGTTAATCAAAACAATGGTCTATGTATCTCTTAATTTTAGCAAAATTGTGAAAAATAATTATATTTTTGTCCCTATCCTTTAACCAAATCTCTTGGATTTATGTTGCTAGTAAATCTCTTCACATAATCCAAGATATTTTCATCTTTTGTATAGTTTTTTTCTCTTGAAGTACATAGAGTTGTCCAAATTTGATTTAAATAGTCATGCACCTATTGTAATTAAATTTTCAAAATGTTCTTATCCTAATTTTTTTTTTTTAAATGACTTTTGCCCATACATAAATTTATTTCTTGAGAGCTTTGATCTCCATATAAAGGTGATACATTTTAGTTCATTTCACAAATGGAACTAATACCCAGCATTGTGTCATTGATGGTAGGAATGTAGATGTTTGAACCACATTTTTTTAAATTTAAACATGGTTTCTTAGTATTTGAAAATTTATTTTTTCTTATCTCCATATAAATGGAAAAATGATTAGAGCTAATCAAAGGAATAACTTTGGAAGAAATAAATGACATGTAGAGAGACCAACAAAAAGATAATAGTAAATGCTCTAGTCTTTTGGCCATTTGGAGAAATTATTTCTATATTTAGTCCAAGTAAACTTACTATTATTGGGTCTCATATCCATTAGAGAATTTTTCTCAATTAATAAGAAAGAATATAAACATTATTTCCTTGTAACAAGTACCTATTGCAGCATAAACATTAGAAATAATGAAATGTAGATCATTTCTTTTACCATTAGTTATTGTGAGTGACTACTACTTTGTATTGAAGAAACTATGACTAATTTTGTATTCCAAGGAGTAATAAGGCTACCTAAAGATCCCTAAGAAGCAACATGAAAATAGCTCTAACTATCCCATTTATAAATGTGTTGATTGTAAAATTGCATAGATAGTTTAGTTTCTTAAAGAAGAATGATATAAGCTCCACAAGTATCAAGTTGTTTCTTGATATGATAGAGCTTTTTAGAAGAATTAATGCCTCTAACATTTCATGAAATAATTTTCATAATGATTAGAAGTGCAATTACTCATTGTATTCCTACTAATAAACATATTAAAATTTAGTGTAGCCTAGATACCCATATCAACCTCTTCTTTAATTTTGGAAAACTTTTCTTTCCTTCCTTGCATCTTAGGAGTCCTAGTTACCTTTGACTAATTTAAAAGAGATGGAAAGAGAGAAAATGATTGAAAGAAATCAAAAGCTTCCTTAAAGTTAGAAATAGTTGATGAAGGTTGTAAAGAACTTAGCGAACTATCTTGGGAAAGGACATGGAGATACTTTTAATAAAGTAGTAGACAAAGAAATCAAAGCCTACTATTCAAGGACTAAAGAGTTATTGAGAGTTTACAATTGAGAGTCAAGAAAACATTGTTATTTCTCCTTTGAATAAACAAAATTTTCCTCTAAAGAATTCTTAACATATCCTTAATCAACTTTTAGGATTGGAAATAATTCTAGAATTTCCTCCTAAATATCTCCCAAATTTTCTATTTCTTCACAGTTTGATCTATCTTAGAAAAATAAAATGGAGAGTGCATTTTGCTTCTCAGAAGGGTAAAAGTGAAAATAGGAGAGAAAATTTTATAAAAAAGAAAGGAATCAAACTTAAAAAATGGAGGAAAACTTATGAACTAAATAATTTAAAGAGGGTGCTTGATTAAACATTCTTTTCTCATGGTAATCTTCTTAGGAATAATACAAGCATATGAAGATAGCTCTAAATTATTTCAAAAATTACCACTCTGATATGATAATAAAGTGCAAAGAAAATATTTATGAGATTATATATAGTATCCTTTAAGGGATTCTCCACTTGATGTAGATCATAATTAGTTCAGGGTTGTTGATTGAGGGATTATCTAGAAGCATGATGAATGCACTTATCTTTAGAATGCCCTATAATGTTACAAATCTAGAAATAATTTAAAAGTGATTAAAAATATATATACTACCAAAAAATGGTCTTAGAGGCCAGTTTGATTTAATTTTCAACAATGGTATTTGTAGCAAGCATGACTTATACTCTAATTGGGAGTGAGGGATCTAGATAGAATAAAGAGTCAAGCTTTATGTAAATAAAATTTAGTTAGTAATAGCTTCAATTGTATGACACTTTCTATATTAAAATGTAGTATTAGGGAGTTCAATCCAAAATTACACAAATATATCACTAAAATTCTATGTTTGAATGTTGGGAGATTATGCTTGCATACTTAAAATAGCACCATTAAAAACCTAGTGCTTGATAAGAAAAACCATGTCCTTCTCTAGAGAGTCAAATAATACATAAAATATCCCTTTTTATCAAGATCAACATAAAATAATTTAAAGATTCCACAGCATTCATTTTTTTAAAGTGTATACATGGATTCAATATCTAGGGTTTGGTTTGAAATCTCATAGAATAAAGTCCTAGAACAAAGATATTGAACTTGGGGAATTAGTTTTTCTTGTTAAAAAAATGGAGTTCAAACCTTCTCTAAGAAGAGTGTATTGGAGTCACTAGTAGGGTTTACCATGGTCACACCTAAAGAAATGGGTAAATTCTTTACAACTCAAATGGATAACTAATGAGGCCTACAAGGAACTTGCTTATGGTTTTTGGGCTTCAAAGGAACTTTCAGGGAAGAATCTCCCTATTGTGGACTGCAAAGAATAGAGGTTTCTTTTGATTCAACTATTTTATTCTTATTTAACACCATAATATCTTCATTCAAAGAAAATCTTATTTATTTGGCATCCCCTGCTCTACTAGATTCATAGTCCTGAGATAATCTATCCTCAAATAAAGAATCAAATGATATATTTTCCAAATCAAATCACTTTTTTGGAGGGTTTTTTTTTTTGCCACAAATATCCAAGAACTATAAGGAATGATGTGTTCAATAGTGCTACAAGGAATATTACATTAGACATAAGCCCTACTAGGGAAGATGATTCAAGATTAGAGTGTGTGAAATGTGACACCCCTATTTTTTCATCTATATTGCATTTTCCTCTAAAGAATTCTTAACATATCCTTGGATGGATTTGGTTGTATTTAAATTTTTTTTTGCTCCTATCTTTACATTCAAATCCAGTACCCACTCAAGATTTTCCACCTACTTCAAAAGCCATCATCATGAGTGTAATAGTTCACCAATTTTGCACTATTTCTATTTTTATGAAAACTTTTTGCACTTTTGTGTTGTTATAAAAATATATAGTAAGTTTGAATAACATAAGCATATGTTGAAACTTTTATGTAAGTGTATTTTGATTTTATAAATGACTATACTAGATAGATCTTATTTCCTTCTTCTAAATGGATTTGATTTTGACCTCTTTTTATATAAATGGTGTTAGGATTAACAAGGTAGAAACAACAATAACATACAACTATGCTCAATACCAAAGTAATATTACATGAAGACAAGACGCACATGGGCTACATCTACCAAACAATGAGTTAAATATTCTTATTATCTAGTGATTACAACTTGATTACAATCTGTAATTCTTAACAAAACAATACAGATCTACAAGAAGCTACAATCTCATCACACATTATGAAATCCCTAATCCTAATCCATTTTATGCAACATTTTTTTCTTCCAGATTATGGATAGAAAAATATTACCAATAGAAGAAGAAAAATGTAATTCCCAATGTATTTTACATTAGTAAAGTTATTTTTAGCTCTCAAGGTTGCCCTTTCATCCTACTCTATAAGTGACAAGGAGCATGCTTGGGGATGCTAACCTTAGGATCTCACAAGGGGCACCACCCCTTGACCCCTAGAGTAGGGGGAACTTCCTCTAAATGCCCATAGTAAAATTTGGGGGAAACTACATCAAAAGAAGTGTGAAAAAATTAATTGTTGAGTCTGATTAGGCTACACATCACAATAATCTCCCACTTGGAAACTGATCAAACTCTACAAAAATAACCTACCACTTGGAGATTGGTCATAGAAATGGTCTATAATCTTGTAGCTCCAAATGGGATGTAAAACCACCCAAAACTCTATTGTTTTGTTGCTTTGTTCAATCTAGAAGACCAACTAAAGTTGAAGAGGAGTTCAAATTCTCACTTGTCACTCCCTTTGTAAATATATATATGCTAGTTTATGAACTATATGTATCTTCTCCAACATTAACTATCATCATCCCAAACTAACCAAATCAAATGGTATGTCAGCTATATGTGATTTATTTTTTAATGTAGATTAGAATATTTTGTAAGATGAATGACACTTTAGCTATTTATAAACAAATAAGTGTCCATTTGTGGGTGTCATAACTCTTCCATAAATAATTGAAGCCATACGATTTTCTTAACTACCTCTATAGCAGCAACATACTCTACCTCTATAGTGGATAAATAATTCACATTTGTAGCTAAGAAATCCAACTCATTTTTGTCTCACCAACAATAAATACATATTATGTATTACTATGCCTAGTATCTAGATCCCCTACCAAATATGAGTCAACATAGACTTTTAAATTAATATTAGAGCCCCCAAAATGTACGTATTTACTAGATATTCATGTCAAATATCTTAGAATCCATTCGACTACATTCCAATGCTCAATCCCAAGATGACTCATATACCTAGTAACAACTTCCACTACATGTGCAATATCTAGTCTAGTATATACTATGGCATACATAAAGATCCATACAATTGAACAATAAGACCTACCTTGGAAGTCATATCCTTCTCTTCTTTATCTTTGGACACATCTCCTTAGTCAATTTTAAATGATCAGGCAAAGGAAGGGTGGCATCATTAACATTATCCATAAAGAAAATTTGCAACATATTCTCAATATAATCAACATGAGAATAAGTGAATTTTTTGTTCTTCCTATCTCTACAAATTTTTATAGGAGGGGATTTTTTTTCCCTAGATATTTCATTGAAAATGAATGTGCTAACTCTTGTTTTAACCCCTTAATGTGATCAATGTTAGACCTAGCTACAAGAATATCATCAACAAATAAACATTAAATAATGTAGCTACCATCATTCAACCTCTTAAAATAAATGCAATGATCTGAATGACACCTACTGTATTCATGCTCATACATAAAACTATAAAATTTAAGATAACATCTAACCATTGTTGAGGTTCTTTCTTCAATTCATATTAACTTTTCTTCAATCTGCAAACTAAATTATTCTTATGTTTGGCTAAAAATCCTTATGGTTATTCCATATTTATTTATTCATCTAAATCACCATGAAGAAATGTGTTTTTAACATCATATTCCTCTAAATACAATTCTTCAGTAGAAACAATACTTAAAACGGTGCAAAGATAAGTCATTGTAACAAAAGGAGAAAACATACCATTAGAATAAATACCCTTTTTATGAGCAAATCCTTTTATAAATAACCCAACTTTAAATATTTTCTTACCTCCATCCTCTTCTTTCAACTTGTAAATTGATCAATTTTGTAAATCCCTTTTACATATAGGCAACTTACATAAATACCATGTCTAATTTTTCAACAAGAAGTCCATTTCATCCATCATTGGAGACACCCTCTATATCTTTGTATCTAACTGCACATATTCATCATAACATTGAAGTTCACCAACATTTGTTAATAAAAACACTACAAAGAGGGAGAAAATATTTTTGAAGGTCTACTTAGCCTTGTTCATCATCTAACATTCACTAGGGTGTTTGGTATTTTTAGTTGTGGTTATTGTGGAGCATGAGGGACTACTAGAACATCATCCTTTTGAGTCATCCATCACTATATTATCATTTTATTTATTCTCACACCTATTGTAATTGATCTTTGTACAACACTTTCTTATTGAATATGATATTGTCACTTCTTACAATTTTATGATTTTCAAAATCTCAAAGCCTATAACCAAATTCATAAATGCCATATCCAATAAATACACATTTCTTTGACTTATCTTCTAGCTTGGTTCTATTTTTAGAAAATATGTGCAAATGCTTCACAATATAAGGTTTTGAGAAAAGAATAACTCAACTTCACATAGGTATATTCTTCATCTAAAATATCACATCCCAAAGAAGCAGAGAGACCCCTATTGATCAACTATATAATAGTATTAACAACATCTACCCACATGTTTAAGGGTGGCCCAACATGTAACCTTATGCTCCTTGCATACTCCATTATTGTCTTTTTCATACATTCAACCATTCCATTTTCCCTTGGAGTCATTGGAACATTTTTCTTCCTATGAATACCATTACTGGAACCATAATCTTCAAATTCATTTCTTCTATATTCAACACAATTATGAGATCCAAGACATTATAATCTTCTACCAATGCCATTCACAACCAAGCATTTCCATTTCTTAAAAGTTTGAAATATATCGTATTTTTTCTAAGGAAATACATTCATAATGTTTTAGTTGCATCATCAATGACTATAATATAATAATGAGATCCACCAAGGGAAGATGCCTATGTTGGTCCCCATACATCTATATGCACAAGCTCTAATTTCAAATTTGTCTTTTCCTTCTCAATCTTCACAAAATTAACCCATTTTTTTCTCTATACACACAACTTTCATGTAAATCAATATCAATACATTTCGGACCTAGTAAAAAATTCTTTGAATGATATAATCTCACACCTTTCTCACAGGTGTCCCCAAGTCTGTTGTGACAAAGTGCTTTTTAAGAATCTACATCAACTATTTGTTCTCCATGCTCAACTAGAGCAACTATTACTAAACATTAATTTTTCTCTCAAACAATTAAAATAGGAGGAATACTATGACCTTTACAAAGATATAAGGTACCTAATTTCACACCTCTTTCTACTACTAAGAAACCTTCAAATTTTTATCATTAAAGGTAATTGTACAAGCCTCATCACCCAATTTCTGTGTTGAAATTAAATCCCTACTCATCCTTGGAATATGTCTTACCTCTTATAGTAGTGAATGATTCCAATTGTCAAATTTAATCTTAAATTTTCCCTTTGCAATAATCTAACAAAATTCATTATTCCCCAAATAAACAATCTAAAAATTCCCTTAGACATAATCACGAGAATAACCTCTACTAGGAATAGCAATAAATGAAGCCCTTAACTCTAAAACCCATCAATCATCAACACTTTCTAAAGAAATAAGAGAAAAATCCTTTTTGTATTTGTTACTTACCACATTTTCCTCCTTGTTCAATTTTTTTTCCTCCTTTGTTGTTCTTTCAAGTCTAGGAATCTTTCTTCTTATGCCCTAGTTTCCTATAGTACCAACAAAATCTTGGTCCTCTAGATTAAAACCACTTCTCCTTTGATTTTTCTCTTGATTTTCCATAATTTACAAAATGATCTCCTCTCTCATTCATTTTGCCTCTACTTTGTGCATTCAAAGTACATCCTAATGTAGATCCACCTTAGATTTTCCTGCATGTTTCCTCACTGACAATAACACCAATTACATCATCAATTTTTAGGGTATTATATCTAGAAACAAAATTACTGACAACCATTACCAAGCCATTCTAGATTTCAAGTAAAGAACACAAAATAAAAATAGCTTTAATTTCTTCATCAGAATTAACATTTACAAAAGACAATTGACCAATAACCATATTAAACATATTTAAAAGATTAGAAACTGAACCACCTTCTTCCATCTTCATAATAAATTAATGCTTTATGAGAAATTTCTTGTTTGAAGCAAAGGGATTTTCAGAAAACTTCACTTTGGTTTGCATAAAATCTTCTATTTTCTTAGCTTTTGTAATAATAAATGCCACCAATTTGACTAGGAATAAAAAAATATTTTCAAATCCCTTTCTTTGAAAAATATCTTAGTCCTCATCTGACATAATTGCTAGTTTCTTTGATTTTCCTTGCAATTACCACCATAAATCCTTTTGACAAAGATAGTCCTCTATTTTCATTTCTCTAACTGATATTTTTGCACATTAAACTCCTCAACCTTCAACTCATCCTCATTTTCCATCACTCCCACTCAACTGTGAGATTCTCACTCAATTGTGAGACCTTCATGGAGAAGGTAACTAAGCAATAACCTTTCTCTAATACCACATTTTAGGATTAATGAGATGGAAATAATGCTTACATGTAGATACAACCAATATACAAGTAATAATAAATCACAAAAAAGAGAACACCAGACACAAATATTTAACATGGTTCACCCAATCCCTAGGCTATGTCCACCAAACACTAACTCCAATATTCTTATTATCTAGTGATTAGACCTTGGTTAAAATCTACAATTCCTTATATCTCAATACCACCAAAAAAGCCTACAATCTCATGATACATTATGAAATCCTTATGCCTAACCTATTTTATAAAATGATTTCTCTATGTACAAATTAGGGCTATTATAAGCTCACCAATAGAAAAAAGGTAACTTCTAATACCTTTTTACACTAGTAAATTCATTATTGGCCCCCATGTTGTTTCCTTTTGACCTTGCCCTATATCACAATAGGGAGTGCACCTGGGTCACTAACTCCAAGACTGTACAAGGGTTCTATCCCTAAACCCCCATACTAAAATATGGGGGGCAACTTCACTAAATGAAGTGGGGAAAAATTAACCTCCAAGTCAAATTAGGTTTAAATAACAAAAAAATGATATTTTATTTTTCTTACATGTTGTTTGATATTAAATAAAAATAGACTAACACAGCTAGTAAATTAAGAAAAAGATTTATTCCATGAATTATTAGAAAATGGTCAAAAGGGAGTATTATGATCAACTATTTTTAATCCAATAGAGTAAGTAAACTTGGTATCTATCCTTATATTGCAAGAAATATTCGTTAGTTGACCTAGATTTGAGCTAATGAGAAAATAGAACATGCATAAATGATGATACAAACTAATAATATAAATAAATAAAAATTAAAAAGATACAAATAAGTCTATAAATGAATCTAGGGTAAATGATACAATCATTGCAAAAAATATATCCCAAAATTATTAGCCTAGTGTTTTAATTTTTGCGATCACTTGATGGCCGACTTTGAGAAATTACCATGATCTATTACTAGAAACCTCTAGAATATTACAACAAGTTTTAGGCCAAATATTGGGATATTGATGTTGGAATTTTACATTAATTTAGAAAGCTTTTAGTTTAAAATAATAAATAAATTTTTAGTTTCATGTTAGTTAGGAAATTATATTCATAATCTATTTTGGTAATAGAGTAATGGCTTCTACATCCATATTTTATAATTTAATAATTATCCAATTACAAATCTTAATGCATTAAATTTTAATTTTCTCTTATGTTTCATATTAGAACCCGTACAAGAGTTTGTCCTTATGAGATGTGATGACATGGATATCTATAATGAAGAGCCTATTATTCCAATGATGGCCATATAGTTGAAAGGAACACTCATATATTGATAATATCTTTAAGACTTATACTTATGATATACTGATGCAATAAGTTCAATGTTTATTGAGAAAACAAGGAGGATTAGTGAGGGCATTTCATCAATGTCTCCAAAGGGTTCAGCTGAAACCCCTAGAACTTACACTATTATTTGAAATTAGTGTAATAAGGAGGGAATGCTTATTTTCAAAATAATTTAGGTTATCTTTTAGTTTAATGCACCAAATAAATAGTTAATACCATGTTATTTGAGAGGTTATATTCTAGTAATCTATTTTGGTACTAGAATAATGAATTTATACATCCATGTCTTAGAAATATAATAATCATCCAATTAAAAGTCTTAATGCAAGGAGTTTAAAGTTTCTCTCTTGATTTAGACTATCCCATTGACTAGGAATTTCCTTCTAACATTTTCTAGTGAAATTTGATTAGATTGTACAATCATTATATATAGGTTGTAAACTAGGGTTCAATTTGTAACCTCCAAATGTACTAAAGAGTGATTTGTTTTTTTTTTTTTTTTTTGTGTCTAAGGGATTTTATTAATCAATCATATAAATATTTCTTTGTATCTCTATTTATCTAAGTTTAACCTAAGGTTATATTATATGCTCTAAATTCTAATTTTTCTATCATTTTGGAAAGAACATAGATGAATAAACATAAATAAGTTTCAAGCTCAAAAGTGTTTGAGTAAACCCTGGATGAAAAGAGAATTTTTTTTTATGTATATCAACTCTTTAATGCATGAATCAAATATATTATAATAAAAGAATATGATTGATATTACATCATAAAGTAAAACTGGAATTCATGAATTGTGATTAACACTTTGTAAAAGGTACAAGATAGTCAACTATTACCAATTAATTATAATACTCTAATATATTTTAAATATTTGATAATGACATAATTTTTTAATTCATTTTTAATGAAGAATCAACCTTTCTAATTATTCTTTACTTTGATAGATGTTTACAACCACATTTAGTAGAGTTTTCACAAAATATGGATATTATAATAATTTATATCTCAAATGATAAACGATAGTTTCTTATCTGTGAGTTGCAAGAGTAAATTGAAAAAATCATAACACAAAATAGTCATTTCAAAAAAAACACCGAATCCTACATATTTATTGCCAAAACTTAAATCCCATAAAAATTTTGCGAAATTTCGTTAAGGCACATGTGTACTAATCTTAAATCAAAGACTACACAAAGTCATAAAAATATTTAGTGGAGTTGTAACTAAAGTAAATTCGAAGTAGAGTGTTGAATTGGGATGATAACTAAGGAGTAAAATGTATGGCACTACCGTCAGCCCTCACTTTAGTGGTTATATAATAATACATTAATACACAGGATTAAGTACTAAAGTGTTAAACATTAATATAACAAAAAACTCACAAGAATTGAAGGATGTAATATAGGAATACTTACAAGATAACATTAGGAACCACATCTTGCATAACCATATTATTGGTAAAATAATAAATCATCCATATTGCATACTAAGAGTGGTAAAATTTGTCTATAGATATATGTCTCTTTCTATCTTATTATATATGTTGAAATATGTATTACAAATGCTTCATAAAATTCCACATCTTGCATCACCATATTGTTCATAAAATAATAAATCATCCATACTGCATACTAAGAATGGGAAAATTTGTGTGTAGATATATGCCTCTTTCTATATTATTAGATATGTTGAAATATGTATTATGAATGCTTCATGAAAATGTTGAAGTGGCAAAAAACAATTTCAATAACTTTATTAATCAAAATTTCACCAAATCAAAGAAAAATTAACAATAAAATAGCTTTATTGTGATCCAAACACAATAAATAAAATATAATGTAGATTTATATTGTTCAAATTTTTATTAAATAATTCACCTATAATTATAAAGTCTAAGGCTACTTATTACATAGTAAAGCTTTGTACTCTTCAACTATTCATTTTCCTTATTAAATCATTAATTTATTAATGAGAGCTCCACAATAAAATGAAATCAACTATGCTACATAGGTGAGGACACCAATCATGTAGGATACAAAAATTAATGTGTTTATGCATTGTGGGAGGAACCCATATTGATGAGGTAGATTTTGTATTAACAGTTTAATGTATTTAATTTTGTGGTTACACACAACATGTCATATATTTCAGCTGCAGAGCCACCATATTACACATCATGGACTAGAATTGGTAGCATAGACTCATTCAAATTCTATTTTCTAAATAATAAAATTTACATGAGTTTTGATGAAATTTTTAGAATTTGATGATAAGATAAAAAGTACTAATTTATTGACATCAATGTACTTGTAGGTACCTTATGTAATCTAGGAACATTTAGGTGAGTACAAATTTACAATATTCTATGTGATCAAATGATTAGTGTCTCTAACCATTTTTGGTATATATTCACTATACATTTGTTGGTATCTCTAAACATTGTCGTCTATTAGTGTCAACCACTTAATTATTTACAAGGTAGAGTCGGATGGTCATCACTATGATTGAGCTACTCTACATAGGCCGAGTCATGTACATAATAGTATGTATAGGAGCCGAGTATGTGTATGACCATAGAGTAATTTTCTATATGCACAGAGAAAGTAATCAATGACTGAGTTAATTCCAAGTGATATAGTATGTTTCAAACATAATATATTCCAAAAATCATAAGGTTAACAAAGGCCGAGCAACAACAATGCCAAGTATCTAAGATAATAAAGACTAGGCAATGTAGAATTTACATAAAAGTTAGAAATGGTACAAAGTTTGAGGTAAAAAATTTATCAAGCCAACTTGGAAGGATTATTTAATACTGGAAGAGATTATTACAGAATATTTACATGATGTGGATCACATATCCTTTTTTTGTATGTTTAGTGATCAGGGTGAAGAGGCAAAACATGGAACCATCTAGAAAACTCTCTATGGAAATCTTTAAATATCAATGATCTTAACCTAGGATGTATACATGATGACAGAGAAGAAGAAGATAAGAGTATATGTGTGAACATGAAGCATTATACTATGAAGGATTGAGAAGACCAGAAGTCAGTCAAGGGTGTTGTTGTCATCTAATAGAGAAAGTGATCTATTCATATGTTGTAAAGTGAAAGGGGAAAACCAATATTATTAGATTAGAGGAGAGGATTAGTTAGTAAGGAGAAGACTTGAAATTAGCTTGTAGAGAAAACCAAGAATCAATTACTGAATTAGTTTTAATAGATATGAATTAGGGTAAATCTCTTAACAGAGTGTTCTTAATAGATCCTCATAAATCTCCTAACATAGTCCTTACTTATTTGTTAGTGTTAAATCCTCTAACAAGTTTAGACCTAACAGTCTCTTAAGTATTTAATAGGATAAAATCCTCATATGGTAGATCATTTTTTATGGTTAAAAATTGTAACCTTAACTAGTTAACTTTATTACTATAGTAGTGAAGATTTGTGGGTATCATCCCCACCCCAGTTTTACCTTCATCTTGGATGGTTTTTGGGTAACAAATATTGTGTTATGTATTTTTACTTTCATGCATTTGATTGAAATCATTTACATATTACAACAAGTTTACATTAGAATTTTAACATGCACAAGTTACTGATAGATGTGGATGAATCTAAGAAAATTTTAAACTATTAAAGATTCTAATTTATCTCCCCTCTCAATATCTACTTTACACCTGCATAAATCAACACTTGGTATTAGAGCACAAGTTCTCTGAAATAAGCTTAAAGGCAAGACTTTTGATAATTAGGTGATTGACATCCAACTTACACTGTAGAAACTTGAGGAGGCAAGACAAGATTTGAAGGACTGCCTAAAAAGGAGATAGGAATTTACCCTCTAGATAAAGCAATACTCTTATGAAAAAGTTGAGACTTAAGGACTATTCAAAATAATCAATCCAAATGACAAAGCATCTGGTAATCTACTTGATAGGAAAAGACTCTTGAATAAAGAAATAAGAGCATTGAAAAGAGAACATGAAATTCAATCAGTTACACTATGTGAAGTGACTAGACAAAGAAAGAAACATGAAGAAGACATGACTATGGTTTAAGATAATAAAAGGGTAATGACTCCTAGACTTGAAGAAAGGATATTACATGTGCAAAAGATCAAAAATAATTAAATGGATCTAATTAATTAACTAATTCTTGCAAATCAAAAACTAAATCGCAAGGATCTAGAAATTATAAATCTCAATTCAAGCAATGCATACTGAAGAATGAATTGAAGAATGAGAAGGAATCTATGGAGAAATTCAACAAACCAAAGGAAGAAATGAATTACTTTGAAGAACTTATGAAGTCATCAAGTTGTTCTAATGGGTCAGGATATTATTGCATTGAGAAAAGAGAATCATCTAGGAATGGATAAATGAGAAATGCAAAGCAAAAGGACAAACCAACATGCTATCAATGTTGAAAAATTGGTTATACTACAAATATCTATCGAAGTAAACATGGTATGCACAATTATAAACCTAAGTTTATTGGTCACTTTTTTTACTACAACAAGGACATAAAATACATGAGTGTAGGTCAAGACTGAGGAATACACCTACTACACCTAGATTTGAAGGATGCTGCTATATCTATCAAAAAATGGAAATAAAGCATTTGAATGTAGATCATAGACAAAACTCTATTAGCCAAATCAGAGGAAGAAGAATTCTGTACCTAACAATACATGTTCCAAGTGTCACAAGTTTGGACATCAACGCCAAAATTATAGGACTCAAGTATATTTAGAAAATTAGACAAAGGATATAGGCAAAGGCAAAGTGGACATTGAGCAAGTGAGGAATGAAATGAACCAAAAATGCAAAAAGAAAACATAAGATGAAAATATAGGAGCTAATGGAGTTGAGGCCACTCAATCCAATGGAGAAAGTGATCATGTCATCTCTAACTAAGAACGAGCGCTATGTATGGAATTGTATACCTAAACGATAAATCATATATCAGTTCTTTACATAAATGTGTCAAAAGTTAATATATAGGTATACAAGATGCATAAGAACATATTTGTGAAAGGTTTTCGAGAATCAAAAAAAAATTCTATGTTGACTGAGCATTGCAACATAGATCAAGCACTCCAATAGAAACCAAATGATATGTTAGAAACCAAAGGTTATCGAAGAAACTGAGGTGTTATGTAAAGATGTTAGTATCAATCGAAATAGTTGGCTTCCATTCAATGAAGTATACAACAATAATGGAGACCCTAATATGTAAAACTGAAGGTATATAAAAAAAATTGAGTACATTATTTGATACTTTGCATTCAGATTTTTGAAGAGTACAAAGTAATTTAGCAATTCAAGAAACTAACAAAGATTTTAGGAGCAATTTGATCAAGAGCTTTGAATGGCTAAAAAGTGTAAATGAGTACTGAGTATCTAGAGAAGGAAGAAAATTAAACCTTAGCTATGATCATGGTAGCCTCATCGACTGCTAGAATTAGCCAAGAGGTTAGTAAAGTTCAACTAGTGAAGGGTGACACATATCCTCCACCTACATTTTCTATTATTCCAAATATTTTTGTGAAAGGAAACGCAATTGGTGTGTTACCCTTGATGCCACCTAAATTAATTATCATCTATGATGTCAAAAGCTATGATATGTGCAAAATTGGAGAAGTCAGATAATTATTTAATCAGGGAAGCTTATGAGAAGCTATGTAATGAAGGAAATTTGAAGAACAAGTTTGAGATTGTTGAAAATAAAGGGCTAACTAGTGTCCTGTAAGTTTTGAGGAATTTCATAATCAGATACATTAAAGTTATTTTAAGCAGAGTTCATGATATGAAGCATTGGTTACATAATGGACTAGACCTAAAATCATAAAGAAAATGATACACAGGGTTACAATTTATCCAACCCTAGATAAGAACAAAAGCATGTGATGCTTGATCTGAGAAGAAATTGATGCAAATACATGTGCCAAGTGGAAAGGACACGGTTTGTCCATTCAAGCATCTCTGATCCACTTATAGAACTTTCAATGAGAGTCATTACTCATAAATTCTATTAATCAAGGAAATTGAATAGTGTGTAATGTATGGTTGTAGACCAAGCGTGGAATATTGTGATGAAAGATCATGAGTATGATCTTGCTGAGCTACAAAAGCTATAACTAGTAGAAAATTTGTCATCAATAAGAAAGGTGAATAATTCAATGTGTAAGTGTGGTTCCCTAATTATTTGTATATTCTTTTATATCTAGAAGTATTTTCCTAGTATAGATAATGTTGTATGGGAACAAGAGAAACTAGTGACAAGGAAATTCAATGAGTTTATTTCTCAATTGGGAGACAACTTTGAAAATTCAATGAATGCTTGTTTTGATGAATTTAGGCTAAGGATGAAAAGGAAAATGATATTTCTAGAAGAATTGGTCACAAAATATTACAATGACATATGTTTTCTTATTGATGCAAACAACACATTGTCACAAGCATTTAAGCTGAGAGAGGCATGGTTACAAAACTTTGAATGCGAGATAGATAGTGATGTTGTAAGTGAAAACATTGATGCACAATTGAAAGAAGAAAGAGATGTTGAGGCCAAACCTTTTGGAAGATATGAAGAAGCCAAAACAAGGGTAACAATGAACATCAAGATAGCTTCTAAGGAGAAGAAAAGGAAGGAGATGATTGAAGACCTAGAAGCTAAGCTAAGCACCCTAAGAAAGGGAAAAGAACCATTAATATTGACACAAGGTCTTAGTGAAGATGAATAACATGGTAGTGGTGATGAGGAAGATGAAGTAGAAGAAGGTGACAAGAGTAAAGCCCTAGTTGTTGTCATGCCACCAAGAAAGTAGGCTAAAAGAAAAAGAAAAAAAGTATGCAGTAACACCTCCACCACCAAATAACCCAAGGACCAGGGCAGCTTCTAATGCCGAGTAGTATGCAAAGTAGAGAGTAGCAGAGAAGTTACTAAGTCAAGTACACCTAGAATCAAAATAAAGAGATTGGTTAGAGGACCACCTTAGAGGAAAAAAAAGTCTATTGATGAGGTATGTTCATACACAAAAGGTTCCCCAAGATGATCTTATTTTAAATTTGTGAAATATGAAACACTAGATAAATATTACAAGAATAGAATTGAGGAGGCTATTATATAAATGATGTCAAATTTCAAGCTAGCTCCTAGAGAAATAGAGGGACATGCACCCCAAGATCTTTGGAAAGACTACATAGAAGATGGGAGTAGGTAGGAGAAGTAGAAAACTAGATAAGAACTGACACATTAGTCAAAGTTATGCCTAATCTATCACAAGATCAAAAGGATACATTTTTGTAGTAGTATAGGAATAGATTTATCCCAAAATATAGAAAATTTATGATGCTAATAAATAAGGAGGAATTTGTACAAAAAAAAAGAGATTTGATGTGGAAGAGCATTTTTAGACTAACTACAAAGAAGGTAGAGACTATAAATATTGATGATGAATACAATAGTGGAGAAAGATTAGGTACAATTAGTCCACAAGGCTGCATGTCTCCTCTACATGTTGTCACCCCTCACACTTTGGAAATTGAGCAATAAGGGCTAAAAAATGAAAGGGAAGATGGTGAAGATAGAGAAACAAATGAAAATGACAAGATTGTTTCAGCAACTCATACGAAAAGAAAAGAATACAATAAGGCTGAACTAAGTCTAACTATTTTTGTCTCAAGCATAGATGCACAAGCAAGACCAATTGGTGACACCTACTCACCTACTCCTAAGGTAGCACCAAGAAACAAGACCCCTTCACTAAACATGAAAAGAAAAGAAAAAAAGGATGTTTCACTAGATATTGAGTTTAGTCTAGATGAAAGCATTGAGATTCCACAAATTGATCTAGAAAATCTCACCTTGGAGAAAAACATTTTTCTATAAAAAAATTTGAAGAAAAAGAGACAAGAAGAACTATGGAAAGAGCTAAAGATGAAACATATATTGTATAATGTAATCATGTTTGTGTTGATTCTTTTGACATTCAAAATTTTGATTAAGGGAGACCAATCATTGAACAAATTATAAATACAATTGATCAAATAAATGCTGAAAATTTAGAATCCAATGAGAAGCTAATGGATTGGTCAGAAAGAAGATTTGAAGAAAAAGGTTGTATACAAAGTTTCCATAACTATTGTTGAGTAGAAAGTGTTATTATAAGAGAAAGCACATGTTATGATTGAAATTATATAGGGAGCACAATATTTGTAGACAATTTTATCAGATGTGCCAAGGTTTACAGATAATATTCATAAACAAATAAATAAGATTCAAGCTAAGCTGAAGGAATCTAATAGTATTATTTCAAATTTAGTAGGATCTAGCATTGATTACTATAATACTCTATTGAATGCTCATGGAACAGTGGTTGAGCTTCATGAAGCTAACATCAACATGAGAACTAAATTAATCTCAATTCAAGAAATGATAATATAACATCATTTGGAGGTCATGCAGAGAGAAGTGAAAATAGCCCAAGATCTTATCATGAAATATTACACTTATTAGTGGCTGAAAGTTTAATTGATTTAGTTGCAAGGCTATGGTTGTAGAATCAAAATTAAGAGGTAGCATGAACCACATGGGATCATCAATTAACCATGATTACTAGAGTTAATAATGAATATATTGAAGCATATGGATTAATTCAACACATTTAACCCTAATATTAGTGACATATATTGTTCAAACACAAGGGGGAAAGAGAATTGACAACGAGGAAATAGAGTGAAGGAGGAAAGAGAAATGTATACGAGAAAAGTATAAAGGCTGAAATGGATTTTTTTTTCATTTTTCATATGTCATAAGACTTAGGGGGAGGACACATTTTTATCAAATTGTATTGTATATATTTCAATATGAAAAAGTGTTTTTTCCACTAATGTCAAAGGGGGAGATTGTTGGTATCTATAACCATTGTTGTCTATTACTGTCAACCACTTAGTCATTTACAAGGAAAATTCACGGTCATCGATACAACTAATCTACTCTATATATGCCAAGTCATGTACATAATATAGTATGCATCGAGCATCTCTATGGGATTTGAGTAAGTGTATGGTCATAGAGTAATTTTCTAAATGTACCAAGAAAGTCATCAATGACTGAGTGAATTCAAAGTATGCAAGTAACAAGTGATATAGTATGTGCTAAGCACAATATATGTTGAGCATTAGAAGATTAACAAAGGTTGAGCAATAGAAATGCAAAGCATCAGAGATAGTAAAGACTAAGCAATATGCAGGTTACATAATTTAAGTTAGAAATGAAATAGAGTTTGAGGAAAAGAATTTATCAAGCTGACTTGAAAAGATTATTTAATACTAGAAATGGTTGTTACAAAATATTTACATGATTTGGATCACATATCCCTATGTTTCATGTTCAACAATCAAGATGAAGAGGAAAAACAAGGAACCATCTAGAAAATTCTTTACAAAAATCTTTAAATAGCAATGGTGTTAACCTAGATCATATACATGAAAAGAGAGAATAATTAGATAAGAGTATATGTATGAACATGGAGCATTATACTATGAAGGATTGAGAACCTAGAAGTCATTCAAGGATTATATTATCTTCTAAAAAATCAAGTGACCTATTGATAAGAAGTGAAGTGAAAGGGAAAGAAAAGTGTTTTTAGATCAAAGGAGAGTATTAGTTATTAAGGAGAAGACTCAAAATCATCTTTCTATGCAAACTAAGAGTCAGGAACTAAATTAGTTTTAATAGACTTGAATCGGGGTAAATCTCTTAATAGAATAGTCTTAACAGATCTTTGCAAATCTCCTAATAAAGTCCTTACTTAGTTGTAAGTGTTAAACCTTCTAACAAGGTGATACCTAACAGTCTCTTAAGTCTTTAACAAGGCAGACTCCTCATAGGGTAGATTATATATTATAGTCAAATATTGTAACCTTAAATGGATATCTTTCTTAATGTAGTAGAGAAGATTTTTGGGTGTTATCAACACTCTAGTTTTACCTTCACATTGGATGGTTTGTAGGTAACAAGTATTGTGTTATGGGTTTTTACTTTTATGCATGTGATCGAATTTATTTACATATTACAACAAATTTACATTAGAAGTTTTACATGCACAAGTTATTGATAGATGTGGATGAATCTAAGAAAAATTTGAAGTGTTAAAGATTTTGATTCACCTCCCCTCTCTGTATCTAGTTGACACCTCCATAAATCAACAACATCATGTATACTAATAGATATAATGATGTGTTGCTCATTGCATTTATTGAGCCTTGATTTGTTTACACTTGCACATTACATATTTTGACAAGGGAGATGACTATAAGAATAGAGAAACATTCTATTTATTCTACTAAAGGGAAAGATTATAAGATTGATGGTGCCATGTTTGCCTATTGTTATTAAGAATGATGAGAGATAATTTTAATGGGTGACTCATAAATAGATACATTAAGGATAACTTAATATACCAAACTAGTACAATGTTTGATAGACATTCCTATACTACCAAAAGCTTATTTATTTTTATAGATTCTTTTCTTTCTAAATTTAATGGATGTGCAACACACTTAGCTAAGAACCCCAACCTTAAAAAATTGAGACTTGAGCATGATTATCTAGTAATGCATACACTACTACTAATACATCTTCATGACCTATAAATTTCTCCCTACGTAAGAATTTAGGAACATTAGATACTACATGACAATGATTTTTATTGATTTATAATGTATGTGGATACCCACAAGTACATATCTATCCACTTTATACACCATAGTAGAGGGAATTTTTTATGTATTAGATAGTGGTATGTAATATATCAAAATCTTCAAGAACCATATGAAGGAAGACAGAGCCTTTTTATGAATAGGTTATTCAAACTAAATTGTGAGGATAATTTCAATTGATAGCTTAATGAAATGTAATATATATAAGTTATGATGAGGTTTTAAATAAATGCTACAAGTGATAGATAATGTATAAATGTTAAGCTATATGCCATTGTGATCTAATTAAAAAAATTATCGCAAGCACTTAACCAAGGGAAAGAAGTGGTGATGTAATGTATCGAGGTTGGTAAAATGTCAATCTGATAGAGCTCTAAGATATTTTCAATAATGGGTTCTAGGAAACAATAAATTGGATCTTGAGTTATATGCTACCATAATGAGCACAATCTCTTAATCATTAACAAACTCTAAAAATTTATTCTAGTAAAACCACTATCTCTAAATTTCAATTTTCATTTAAAGAATGTCTAAAAAGTTCATACAAGCATTAAATATCTTTCATTGAAGATGCATTGAAAATGCCATAATATATACCATGTTAATATTATCTAATGTAGATTAACAACATCTAAATTTATTTAATGAAAGGACACAAAAAAATCCATGTATTAACCTAAATAAATGTAGGAAAATAAAAATATATCTATAAAAAAAAAAATTCTACTTACTCGATGAAATATAACAAATAGATTTCATACCTAATTAATTTAGTATTTCAAAAACTTAAGTGGTTGCAATATCATCACTAAAAAATCTATCATAATCAATATGACTATAATTTATAACTCAATATATATAAAGATGAAGTATTTAATTATAAAATCCATCAATCATGAATACATCACTGAGAGTAATATTTTATATTAAAACAAATTCACAAGTAAATAGATTTAGCATAGATGTCCATTAAAGTAATCTCTAAAAAGTTGTGTTAAGAAGGAAGGGCAGTGGGCAAAGGTTTTGAAATTCTAAGCTTGGTAGGGTGGAAGAGGTCAATGAAGACAATGATCCAAGTGGATATGGGAAGGTTTTTTTGTAGATGGAGAGTTATTTTTTCCCTTCTTTGTTAAGATTGGAGGTTTTAGATGGTATTTTTGGTTTTGAGGTTCGTTTTGCCTCTAATACTTCCTATACATGGTTCATTGATTTTCAAGCATACTTGAGGTACTCTCTCTCTTCTATTTTCTCTGTCTCCTACCATGGTTGATTTCTTTGTCTATGTGCCCTTTGTAGTTGTTTCCCCTTCACTTTGGGTGTGTGATGATGTTGGGGAGGGTCTAATATGAACCCATTTGATGACTTCATTCCTCTATAGAGACTATTTTAAAGAGGGTTTTAGTCCCTTTGTTACATCTTTTTTCATTGATATGAAGGATTCTTATAATTCTTGGTAGCTTCTTGGGACTTATAGACAACATGATTTATGGAAGTGGGCCTTTCTACTTCTCATACATAGTTTCCACAAACTGGTTTAGCATGTTTGTGACAAGGGAGTTACATGGTTTGGGATGAGGCATTTAGGGTTACCCCTTGATTTCCTCTTCCCATGGCTTCAATTTTCTTTTGCACTACTATGGGAAGGATCTCACAACTTGCTTTCCATGTCTCTAGTGGTTTTGGAGTGTTTTTACTAGGGCATGTGGGTACTATGGTGCTGACCCAGATTTCCTCTTGTGAATTTATCTTTCCTTGGAGTGATACTTACATGCAACAAACTATTGAGAAGGTGGTGCTTGATTTCCTTAAGGATTTCATTCGAAGAAGATTGGAGCTCTTACATTTTGGACCTTTTATAATTGTTACTTTAGATATGGTGGGAAGTGAGAGGTTCCCTACTCTTTGGAAGGCTTTGTCTTTGAAAAGGTGTTCACCCTATGTTGGAGATGAGATTCATATAGAATTTCAATCTATTTTTAGGAGTTGGTTGCAATAGTACAGTGTTATTGTTGTGATGTTTTGGAAGACCAAAGATTGTGTGAATGAAGATGAGGTTGTTCTTTGGAAATTTCCTCTCTTTTGGATTTGGTTGAAGTCCTCTTGGGTTATGTGTTCTCTAACCTTGAATCTAGACCAGAAATATGTGTTGGCTTGAGGTACTATTTCCTTAGTAATGATGCTTTTCATTGAATGTGAGGTGCTTGGTTTTCCAAGAGCTAGGCTTGGTCAAATTATTTCCCTTCATTTAGTGGCTATTTTTACATTTGGGGGAAGAGAAGATCAAAGCTTATAAAAGGTTTTTCTTCCCTTCTTATGGACAAGAAGTGTATTGGTTGGATTTGGATGCAAACTCCTTGGGCTAATGTTGCTAAGGTGGAAAGTGTTGTGGTCCACCCAGGTAATGGATGGATTGTGGTTCCCCCTCTGTCCCTTGGTGATTCTGTGGTGTGGGGGTTCATACAGGCAAGTTGTTCTAATGTCTTGTTTGAAGGTGGGGGCTCTCCTTTTGGAGCAAGTATGGTTGAAAGGATCCTTTCAATTTTTTTATGTTGGATGACCTATGTTTTATTTTTTGGGGAGTAGTAGTCTTCCTTTTCTAGTGGCAATATGATTGTTGAAATTTTTCAAGGGCTCATCAGAGTTTGGTGTAGTTGTGCTACTAGTTTTGGGGCTTTTTCCAACCTTTTGTTTGAGCTTGGTTCTTGGAGGGAAAGGAAGTGGGTTTGGTATTTCTTCCCTTTCCTTTTGATGTACCTCTTTATTTTGTCTATTGAGTTTGGCCTCTTTTCTATTGGGGTGGAAAGGGGTTGTACAGCTATGAGGTGGATCTCTTTTTTGGTGTTCTTGTTCATCAATGGGAGACTTGGCTCTCTTCATTTTGGCTCAAAGTTCAAGAGTGAGAAGATATGGAATTCTTACTTGGTCATGTTTACTAATTTTAAGATGGCTCTATTGGAATTTTTTTATCTTATGTATCCTCCTAAGGGTGGTTGGCAATGCATTGTCTGTGGTTTATTTTGGCATCTACATTGTAAATGGTCACATATGGCTTGGTATTATTGTGGTGATAGTGCAACACATCTTTTTTTGTTCTAATTTCTTGTTGTAAAGGGTTATCCCCCTCATTTGGCTTCTTTTATTTATCAAAAACATAAAGAGGACATAAACTTATGGACACTGAAGTATCTAGAGGTAAACTAAATAAATTAGAAGGTGCAACAATAAAAACAAGTAATCAGTAGAACACTATTATTACATAAACCATCATCCATAGATATTTCAAATGGGTGTAGCATTCAAGTACAAGAGATACTACTATCAAAGATCCCAAAATTTGTATTATCATTATAAATCAAACTAAAAAATATATAATCTTTTTTATATGATAGGAAAGACATTTATGACAGGGATATAGCTTTGAAGGCATTTGCAAATGTATCAAAATCCTAAATAATATAACTTCCTTTTGGTATCAATATGAAATAAAAATTATAAAATTTAATACCAAACTATATAGTGATTGATATCAAGTGTATTAGAAAAATAAAATTATATATATATATATATATATATATATATATATATATATATATATATATATATATATATATATATATATATATAAAGTAAAATATTTTTAATCATCTTGATTATTTTTTTATCAATCTTGTATTATCTATTTGTTACAATGGATTAGATATCACACAAATTTGGAATTCACCACAAACTAAACTTGTCCAATAGCTTTACAGTATAATTGTACTATTAGACATATGTTTATCTAATCTAAAGATTGGGTTCATTATCAATAATCTGAGATGTGTTTGTACTACCACTAAACAGTAGTGGACTTTCCTATGCTACGAAGGAAACTATTCTAACTTCCAAACATAAGTCTAAATGCAAACCTTCAATGATCCAATACTTATTTAATATTTGTAGACAATACAAAGTAGAGGAAGTATCAATATTTAGCAATACTATTAGCACTTTGTTATTCCATATAATATTTTAAATATTCTATAATTTAAAATGTATTCTATCTTTTAATTCTTTATAAATTAAATGATATTTTTTTAATGTTCTTTTATGCAACGACCAAAAATGTAAAATTTAATAGATAATAATATGGATTTTAATTTGTTTATGCCTAGAATTAAATTTTGCAACGCTTGAACCTTAAATACATCTCTTTCAAATATACAAGATTAAATATTAAAAAGATAACATTAAGATAGTTTTCAACACATATAGAGAAAAAAAATCCTTGATCATTTTATCTGAAAGTACAACAAAGTTCAGACCAATAAAAACGCAAGGAAATTAGATATTTCAACTCTGTAACTTAGCACAATTTAATTATAAGCACATTCCGTTTTCAGGTAGTCAGTCTTGCAATAGGTTTCTGTCCTAATTTCGTATAGCATCCTAACTGCGAATGCTGTTGAAATGCAGAAACTTTTGAAGAATAGTTATAGCAGTAATAAAAGTCATCACCACTATTTTGTACATTAGTTCGAATTATTCACATGCCAGAGTTTGAACGATATAGCTGACAACCGTCTCAAGAATGATGCGCTTCGGAAGATTTTTATTCTTTGTGGAAAAGGAGTCCAAATTTGGTTAGACAAGTCCATTTTTGACGTTTATTTCCATCCCACCTTAAATCTCGGCGGAATTTGCTGTCACCAGCAATATTTGAATATGCCTCTCAAATATTAATATACCATCATTTTTCATATTCAATTCAGAGTTGTTTGAGATAAGGAGAAAACTGAAAATATTGTGATAGTAGCGTATACAATAAGTATCCCAGAATTTCTTGGAAATCAATTTTGCGCACGTTAATTTTTGAAACTGTTTGTAGCTTTCTAATGTTGTTCACCGTTACCATTTCTGACCAAAATATTGTCGTGCATTGGACTGTCAAATATCAGAATCAGCGTGGCGACAATTTAGTATTCTTCTAAATTTAAACAACTCAGTGATGATATAATTTGAAATTCAAAAACGTTTTGGAATTCTACTGACCACGACAAACAATCATCATCAACAATCTCTTTCCTATTTTGTATTCTTTGCATGTTAAATGTTTAAGATGTAGTTCAGAACTCTCTTGAGAGTGAAGTTTCTTGGAATATTTTATGATTGGCGGCGAAGAGTCCAAATCTCCTTACAGGATTCATATTTTGATGGTGATTTCCATCATGGCTTAAATCTCGGAGGAATATATCACTGGAAATCTTTGAATATGCCTTTTAATCAACATCAGTTTATAATCAATTGTAATGGTGATTTCAGAATTGTGGGAGATACGCATAAACTTGAGAGAACTGTCTCGGTAGCGTATGTAATCAGTATTTCAAAATTTCTGGGAAGACATCTCTGACTAGAATATTGAAGAATATTGGAATATCAAATGGCTTTCACTAAGACAGGTGGTGATGATTTTCATGTTCAAATAATATTACATTTTAGTTAACATACTTGTCATTCGATTTTCCATTCTTGGTAAGAGGGATTTCACCATACACATTAATTGCAGTAATTCAATATGCAAATTTTATGTGCTTACATAACGATATTTAAAATTATTAGTTTTATTATTGTAATCATTGAGTTCAATTTTACAATTAAGAATGTGCTCTACCAGGGTTTGTATAGTTTTTTTCTAAAACTATTGGTTTCTGTTGCATGTCAATTCACATTTACTGTAGGATACCATTTAGTTTATAATGGCCTCAACCTTCTCTAGCCTAGCAATTACTACTGGTGCTGGAACTGGAGCTTCTATTATTGGCACCTATGGCTCCTTTAAGCAAACATCTACACAAGCTCATCTCCAAGGTGTTTCACGAGTGATGTGCTTAATGTGAAAAAATTGATACTACTTATGCATGGCTTGAATACTAGACCTTGATAGGCTATTTTGTTGATCACACTCCTTCTGAAAACATATTTCAAGAGTGGATTTCCAAAGCTTGAATCCCCCAAGGCATCCATCTTCAAGTGGTTTAGAACCTCCCCAAAGGCTATTTCTTGTTCTGTTTTGGTAACCCTAGCCAGGCTAAACATGTGTTTGTCTACGGTCCCTAATCTATTATGTCTTCTCTTTTGGTTTTCCAGTATTGGTCTCAAGACTTTACTATCTTCAATGACTACAAACTTAAGGTCCCAATTAGGGTTGATTTTCCTAGTCTCCCAACTCCATGTTGGTCACTTTTGCAAGCTATTGTGCAAATTATTGACAAGGTGATTTGCCTTGAACATGACAAAATTTTCAATGTTTGTCCTTATCATAGGTTTTGTATCAAGTTTGACCTCTTTGAGGACCTCAAGGAAACTATGGATGTTTAGATTGGTAATACCACCTTCACCTAGAATGTGCTTTACCCCAATCTTCTTAATGCTTTTAACCACTACCAATTTGTTGAGCACAAGATTAGGGATTATTCCTTGCTCAAGTTCAACAAGAACCTAGCCAAAGAGGTTAAGCCTACTAAGGACACAAAAAAATTTGAATCAAATATGGTTGTTAAGAAGGGTAAAAGAAATAGTATTTTTAAAGAAAGTCCCTTGCAGGATAATGGTTAGGCCACCTCTAATATAATATCATTAGTTTCTCTAGTTACTTTTCTTATGCCACCACTTGTTTGAAACCTTGAGTCTTAGGGGATGGCTGGCTCTGCTAGTTCAGAAATGTCTAGCCACATGGGTCCATGTATCATTAGTAGCTTCCATGATTTCTATAGAGACCCTTCATGTCCTTACAACTTAGATGGCTGAAGTGTTCATTTGATGTCAGGAAGAAAAGGAGGATCATTTCCCTTTGAGACCCCTCTCTTGAATCTAGATTTCCTTTTTCTTTAAGACGTCAAAATTATTGGGTTTCTCCTCACACAACTTGCCATGTGATTTTTCCACACAATGGCCTATTTTCTTCCTAGCATGAGGTGGGCTGAGATGGTCTTGTTACTCTTCTTTCACCTTGTTTAATTTCCTCATCTATTTCTCATGGTATTGATCCCATTCATAGAGTTGTTTAGATTTTGTTGTCTCCATAATCATTCTTTTGGCATTGCTATTGTTTATGCTCCCAATTATGTCATTGATTGTTCACACCAACAACATTGTATGGTAGATCATTTGTCACTTGTCACCTAGGTTTTATGTAGGAATTTTAACATTGTTGAGCTGGCTATTGACAAAGAAGACCTTTTCCCTTTTCAGTGGTCATTTAGTGAGAGAGAAGCCTAGTTTTATATGCATAGTAGATTGGGCCTTCTTTATCCCAATACTAACCATTTTCATCTTGGTGGGGTTCGGCATACTTATTCCAACTTTATAGTTAGTTTTGTTAGGGTTTTTATAATGCTTTATCATTTCTTTCTCTGTCATTTGGAAAAGAACTCTCTCTCATACTTGAAAGACACTATTTTTCATAACACATCTATATTGGCTTATACCCCACCTGTTTCTCATATCTTGCATATCAAAAATATTGAGCCTTGGCCCCACAAACATGCTGGGTGGATTCAATGGTGGAATGATGTCATCACCCACACTATGAGGTAACTTTGCATTATAGTAGAAATTTGGCTAGGTGCCATGAGAAATATTATGAGACTACCTCTAAAGATCTTCTTACTACCTTTGAAGCCCTTTCATTGAATCCTTTCGATAAAGATCTTAAGCCATCTCGCCACCCTTCATCACCAAAAGAAAATTACAAATAGATATGCAACCTATGGAGCTTAGATCAAGGTCCATCTCCACTACTTGGAGGTTGGTGATAAGGCCTCAAAGAAGTTTTTTCAGCCCTCCTGAACTCATCATTCCTTAGTGGGTACTAAGATAATCAAGAAAGGTCAACATACTCTATGTGATATTTCGGATATTCTCCAGGCCTTTGTGTACAACTATGCAAAGTTTTCACTAGATACGCAAATTCTGCCATGCTTGACCATGCCTTGCTAACCTCCATTTTAGTTACCCCTAAAAAGGTTGCATGTGAACAATATGGTTTTTGTGAAAAAATAATTACGCTTGCTAATCTTGAAGATGCTTTCTTTTATATGATGAATGAAAAAGCTCCTAGGTGTGATAGCTTTCCTTGTAAATTCTACAAAACTATCTTAGACACCATTGGCCCTGATTTTCATCTAGTCTATTTTGAAGCCTTTTGGTCTCAATCAATTGGGAGCATAATTAATAAAGGTAATATTAAATTCATACCTAAGTCTAGAGACTCCAAGCATATATAAAATTGGTGACCCATGACCCTCCTTAATATCTCTTAGAAGATCATTGCCAAGGCCCTCTCCCTTAAGTTCTAACACCTATTATGATAGATTGTGCATTTTAAGTAGACTAGCTTGAGTAAGTCCAAATATATCCTAGATAATACTATTGCAGTATATGGAATGGGCCTGTTAATCTAAAAAGCATGCCTTGTTCCTCAAGTTTGACTTTAAAGCTTATGATTGTATTGAATGGCCCTTTATCCTTTAGATGTTATAGGCTTTGGGCTTTGACCCTATTTCTCTTTATTCAATACAAATAATTTTTGGATGCCTCTGTGTGGATCACCATTAATGGAAATAAACTTGAGGATTTTGGCATCTTTGAGTCTATTCATCAAAGGTTCCCTCTTGCACTTCCTTGTATATGTTGGCTATCGAAGGGTTTGGTTGCTTGCTAATGCCATATAAATGGTGTAAGTGTGAAGCATTTATCTCCCTAACTCCCGTGAGTAGGTTGTCAATGGGTACTTTTATAATGATTCATTTCTCACTCTCCTTGAGGAGGAGGAAAAGATTTCCAATTCTTTACTTTACTTGGATACTTTTTGCCATGCCTTTGGCTTGACTATACAGTAGCACAAGACTTTGTGTTAAATAAAATCCTTCTTGTCTAGCCCTCATTAGCTTGCATAGTTCCAATAGAAATAGATTCAACATGGGGAGGTGTTTCAATTTCTTTGCATACCTTTTCAACTCCCTAGTGGAGTTTTTCAATGAAGTCCTGGCTAGGATGGAGAGGAAGATGAAGTACTGGATTACCAAACTGCTTTTGATAGCTCATAAATTTTAGATTTTCTCCAAATTGTTGGTTTCCACCTATGTTTATTACTTTTCTTACTAGGCACCTTCAAAGGCCACTAACTTTAATCATGAATGCTTATTGTGTGACTTTTTCTGGAGTTCAGATGCCTCCCATCGTGGGTTTCATAGAGTGGCATGGGATTTTTTCTCCTTTCTAAAGGAATCAGGGGGTCTCAACTTACTTTCTACCTAGAAGTATAGGATAACCTTATGTGACCAAGTGGGCCATTTTTGTCGTCACTAGAAAAGTAACCTAGAAAATACTTTTATGGCACTGTATCTCTTCAGGCTTTCCAGTTAATCATCTTTCCTAGAAGGGGATTTATTTTCAAACCTTTCTAGTCACTTGTAAACTTATTCAAATTCATAGGATATTTTTTTCTAAAGTAATTTGGAGACCCTAAGATGAAATTAAGTGTTGTCTTTATTGTGCTAGAAATGAGTTCAAAGATAAGCTCTCTATGTGTAAGGAAACTTGAAAGAAAGAATATAACCATATTTACATAACCCATAATAGATCTAAAATAAACATGCAATTGAAATCCACATGCAATAAAATAGACAACATACCCACAAAAATTGTGACATAAGATATACTCTAGGAAACCCTCATTGAGGGAAAAACCTAGCCTCTAAAAGCATCCATCACCACATATTATTATGCAAAAACACCATTGCAATACAACCATGGAATACTTCAAAGACATAGCCACAACTAAGCAATCCATGTGAAAAATCATAAATCCACACATCCCATGCCATGCTTCCAACCTTCACAAATGCTCCCTTGGCTAACCTGTCAAGCCTTATCTTGCTTGACTCTTATCTTTTTCCATTCCATCTTCTCATTTCTCACACACTAAAAACTACACTTTGTGGCTACTTATATAGTAGCAAGTCCCATAAAACCACAAAGTCATAAATTACATAAACCATGTGCTACCTAACCCATTGACCCCACATTTAATATTGGAAATTTAGTTCTTTTCCCTAGCATTAAATAATTATATAAAATATTATCACAATATTATAGTACAACTCATCAAGTATATCCTATGGGAATCTTTACATGTTGCATGTCCATCTAGATGTAACATTACATGATAAAATAAAAGAATATAATATAACAATATTATGCAATGTGTGCAACCCCCAATATCTCAACACTATGAACTAGAAAAATTTGTGGTGGTCATCCATGTTTGTTTTTTAAGGGATCCCTTTGGGGAAATTCTAGGGGCCCATTGCACTATATTTTTTTAAAGGTGGCATTAGGACTCCTCATGGTCCCTTTCCTAGAGTCACCATGAACCTTCTCTCTTGGGAAGATATGCAAGTGTAGTTTTGTCTTTTCTATCCAAATCAACAGACATTGGATCTTCTAGTTTCTATGGTGCTCTCACATCTATTACATAAGCTTCCCATATGTAGTGTGTTAAACCTTGGTTGAAGGATTGCAAGTGGTATCATTCCACCCCTCTAACCAATTAGAAAACAAAGTTGAGCTATTAGTGGTTGCTTCCTCACTTACCTATGGTTTTTGTGCTCAACCAACATTGGAATTTTCATTCTTCTCAATAGACTTGGCATCATAGGTCCACCATGTGTAGCAAGCCATCACTGGGCTAAACATTGTGCATTTTTCTTGGTACATCATTTTCCAAGGGTTTCCTTTGGTCCATTGCCTTTGGAATTTGGATGTTCCTAAACCTAGATTCCCTTTTTGTGGGTAGCCTAAGAAGTTTCTACATATTTTATGGATTTTGCAAATGTGCCTAGTTATATTGGCATTAGATTCATGTCTTTTTCAAGGCTTTACACCCAAACACTATTTCTTGGCATATCATCTTGCTAGGGGATTCACCCAGGCTTCCCTATAAGTACTCTTAAATGCTTTCAAAATGGAGATTTTGTTCACTATATGGAAGGATATAAATGTTGTTGTATTTTCTCAAAACATAATTGATATAAATATTTTAATGTATACTAAATCTGGTACATGCAATAATGTAATGATTTAGATTCAAGCATAAACTGATAAAGTGGATCTAGATGTGGCCCACCTATAGGAGCTTTTAGCTCATTAGGGAAATTATCCCTATACAGTTGCTAGGGTGTCGCTTGATGTTGTTTCTAGGGATCGTATGCCTTCCCATGGTTATTGGTGGGGTTGTATCTCTTCAACTCACCAATATCACACTCTTGGGTTGTAGCATCCTGATTTCTCACTAAGTGGTACTTTTAGAGGTTGTCGATGCTCATTTTCTTCTCCCTTGAGGCATGGTTCTTGTTGGTTCTCAATGGTACCCTATTTTATCCTACTTCTACATAGCCTTCCTGTAGTCCAAATTGTAAGTGATCTTTCCCCCAACTAGATTGGGTGATCTCACCTCCCAAGAGAGAGGGATATTAAGATAAAGAGAAGAATGATTATGGCACTGATGAATGGGCTCCTCCTGAACACCCCACTAACCCAACTAATGTATGATAATATGATGATCATGAACCTACCCCCATAGTTGGTGTTGCTCTTGTAACCAAAGGGTTACTTTCTACTTTTTTTATGAATAGTAAATTGTCCAACAATTAACCTTGAGTCCCCCAAACCCTTTGTTTGTGAATATATAACTTTATATTTAAATTAATAGAAAGGGAATATCCATTAAAAAAATTATAGTTAAATTATTTATCTTGATTGGTCAATCCTAATTTTAGTAACTTTAAAAATTGATATTCTGCCACACAAAGAAGAGATTTTTTAGCATGCAACAAAAGTCTTTTTTTATACCTGAAAATTTGCACATTTATTGTGCATTAATGACAATTTTTTTTCCTTATTTTGTTTTAATATAAAAGTCTTTACACTTATCTTGTGACATGTCCAAATAAAAGTAGATAATAGTATTATATTAAGTTTTATTATTTAAAATTTATGAGTTCATAATGAAATTATATTTTATATTATTATCATAATTCATATTAGAATTTTAATGAACATATATTCTTAGTTTTGTTATCATAAATTTAAAAACAAATATATCTTAACTTTATTATTTTTTATTATTTTTAAATTTATATAAATTAATACCTTTAAAAAAATTTAACTTTTAATATTTGTATTTTTATTTATAGAAAACAATATATCAGTCTTTAGCAATTATTTTATTTATTAATGTAATATATTGGGTATTTTTTCCAAATTTAAATGAAATCTTAAAAGCATAGTTGGTTCCTTTCTTTATTTCTTTGTTTCTTGCATCCCTTTCCTTAATGAGCAAGCATATGTATCCTACCTAGTTGGGGATGAAATGATGTCGTAATTCCATGATACCCCTTCCCCTCTGAGTGATCAAATGTGTGGCCCCCTTTATCTTTTACCATATAATTTTTTTAATAAAACTTTATATTGTTTCATTTTTTTCTCTTGAAAATTTTATAATTTTACACATCTTCAAACAATATAATCTTTACATGGGGACTTTTATGGATTGAGTCTTTTTTTTGAAATGGACTTTCCATTTTCAAATGTAAAATTTAAGTGCATTAATTTTTATTTTGTGATGATTATAAATCAAAAATCTTAACTTTTTTAGATGAAAATAACTATTTTATTATAGGTTAATAATCTATATTAATATCTATTATATTGTACAAAATATTTTATTTATTTGTGCAAATAGATTATTTAATCAATTTGATCTTATTTTGTATAAGCACACACACACAGACACACACATGTGTGTGTGTGTGTGTGTGTGTGTGTGTGTGTGTGTGTGTACATACATACATACATACATACATACATATATATGTACACACACACACACACACACACACACACATACATGTATTTAAGAATATTTTGTATCATTTATATGAGTTTTGTTCAAGTATATGTTTCTTATTTTCATTATTTCTACTACTTATAGCTAGATACAATTTTCATTATATATGTTTAATTATTTCATCTTTCTCGCTATGCATGTTGTACATGTTCACTGTATTTATTGTAAAATTAGGATTTATAATGGTTGTAATTATGTACATTTATTACTTTTTACTTTATTTTTCTAGACTATGGCTAAATTGTTATTGTATATTTCTATGTACTAATAAAATCTTTATTCTCCTTCTCATATCCCTAGGCTCTAGTGTGGACAAAGCCAAAATGTGAAGCTGACTAAAAGCTCCAAAAAAATTGAGCTAATTGAAACCAACCTTCCATTTCAAAAACTCAAATAATACGAAGAAGAAAAACAACAATGTTGAATGATCAAAGCATTAAAAATGATACCCCCTTTAAGATAACTTTTAGGACATATCCTCATAGAAAGGAAATGCTGCTAAAAAATTCACCCCTTCAAAAAAATGGAAAAACTAGAACAAACATGTTAATTAATAAATGAGCATTTTTATAGGTATTGATAATTAGGATGATATGGATGACGTGAAACTAAAAATATTGATGAATCTAAGCATGATGGTTGTTTGAGGGAGTGAGCCTCATTTGTCTCCTCAAAAAAGAAACAACAGATAAGTATATTATGAAGGAAGTGGTCCCTGAGACACATTTAGATTATGAGTTGCAAGAAGAGGATGGATCTTCAAAGAACACAAAACATATATAGATTATTTTGACAAATTTGAAGTGATTGAGAAAGAAGATAAGGGGAAAAAAAAAGGACAACACCATGAACCTTAATTAGTTAGAGGATATTGTGAACATGGTGTGTAACTCCCATACTAGGGATTGTAATGAGATTCTAGATAAAATACCACACTTTTCTATCATAGAAGAGAGAATATGAGACCCTTAACCTAAGAAATCAAGTTGCTTATCTAAAGAAAAGAATCATTTTGTAGAGAGTTCAACTATAATGTCTATAAATGAAAAATATCATTTCACAAATGTCACTTCTTCTCTCTATAGGGTGATTGATGAAATAATTAAGAGCAATATATTTGGAGTTGTCTTTGGAAAGAGAAGGATTAAGAGAGTGACAAAGAGAAAGAACAAGGAGTATAAAATTGAAGAAGAGAAACAAGATGAGGATACTAAAGACTCATAGAGAATGCTTAAATTTTTTCTAAGGACAAGGATAGGATTAATAATTCCAATGATAGTCAACTATTTTAATTTGGTACATGCAATAGGTTAGGTTCTACATCAGGGAAGGTTTTCCTAGCCATATAAATCTTGCTAGAAACAAGTTCCCATTTTGATAAAAGTGGGTATGATTTCGAGGCTTGGGTACCTAATAATGGTTTCTAAAATCGGTATCAAAATTTTCATAATAGTGTACATATTTTAAATTTGGTACTTATTTTTAAATATGTATTTGTTTATTTTAAAATATGCATGGATATTGAATTTTTGAAATATAAACTACAAATATTTTACTACACAGTCTTATATTTATAAAATGGCTATATGATTTTTAGCATGCATGTGTTATTTAAAATTTTAATTCAATAAACACCATTCACTTTGGAGTTTAGCTTGTGCTAGGCTTTGTCAAATCGAGCCTAGATGGCTTTTATCTGCAAGTTGATGGCAAACTAGTCTACACAAAGTTCTAATAAAAATTCTAGAAAAATATTTAATAATTTGTTTGTTTCTAAGGTTGTTACTAAATAAATTTTATGATAGATCAATCTACACATACTTCTCTTGAAGTTTTTTAATTTTAAAAATGAAACATTTTGGTCTGTTAATGCTAATTTTATGCTTATGAATTTTGAAACACACTTTGTATAGTCAATAGAAATATAATATACATATTGAAGTTGATGTAATATCAACCCCATAAGTCCCAAGAGTCACCTGCACACAAGTACCTATCACAGAAAGAGAGAAACAAAAGCTATAGTGTCTAGAGTTCTATGATCCACATATGAGACATTCTTGATGAGAAAAAAGAGAATTTTCTATAGTAAAAAGTGAATGAATCAATACATTATGAAAAGGTAAAACTTAGGTTGCATGATAATAATTAATAAAAGAATTAATTATTATATGCCTAAAGTTTAGCTTAAGTAAAATAGAGTTAATTAGAAAATATCTAAATACTCTTACACTCTCCCCCTTGAGATAAAATTATTGAGTAGCTAAAAACCTAAAAACTATTGTTGAAAATAGATTGGGTCCCACAACAAGGTTTGATGAGGTACCCAAGGACAACCAAATATCTTAAAATAGGAGAAATGGAGAAACCACATAGGAAAAAACCTACTCCAAAAAGAGATAGAAAAAATTATGAGAGAATAGTGAGGAATTGAAGAAGCCTCCAAGCTAGGGAATGTCCCTAAGATAGGAATAAAAGATGATCATGGATAGAATTACTAAAGCATGTAGATTTTGCAGAGCTCTATCAAAAAGTAACTATTGATCTAATGAACCTCCACTGAAATAGAACTTGACTGGGTAGAGAAGACTATAATATGCATGATTTCTCTCAAAATATACTAGTCAAATCAAGAGGCACACAAAGAAAAAAGACTAAAATTTAAGATACATATGGCATGAAACACGAAACCCAGAAGAGATGATCAATCAAGCATGGAAGGATACAACCAAAGTAGGAATGAAAAGAAAAGTTTCTATATGGTAAATGATCCATCACACCAAAATGTATAGGTACCCAGCCATTCTATCTTCCTACTACATAGGAGAAAATATTGTATAGATTTCTCACTCCATTGAACCAAGAAATCATAAGAACCCCCCCAATGAAGGCAACAGTGAGGTGACAAGTTAATTAAAAATTGGGGCAAAAGAGCTTCACATCAAGGCACCATGATCAAGATGCACAAAAGTGTACATATGTGAATACAAAGGTGATCAATCTCAAACATATCATGTGGCTAATGTCATAAAAGGGAAATTTATTGGACAAATAAAGATGGAAAACAAAGGAAAAACATCAACTCCCATGACACTTTAAAAAGAGTAGTGCATGTATAATAAGGAACAAGATATGGTGAGTCCTAGTAATACAATAATCTATATGTGTGTGCTTAGATGAAACTACTTAAATAAGAAGATAAAACATGGAAAAATAACTTAAACAAAAATACAGATGAAATATGGAAGTTTATCTCAGTGTTTTTGCAAGAATGCATACAAATGATTTCAAAATAGACCAAAAGAGACATAAGACTAATATATAGTATAATGCATCCCATGATGAATCAACTAAAGAAAAAAAAGAACTGTTGAGACTCAAAACAACCATGATATCTATTAGAATGCAAAACTACAAAAAATTGGATAATATGTGCTTGAAGAAGAATGAAGGAAAAAAAAGCATCACTAGAAAGAGATCTGAAAGACTTTTTGAATGACATAAATAATTCCCAAATTGGTGATCGAATACTTAAGATATGTCTCTAGGAGTACAAAAATAAAATCCCTTACTTTGATAGTAGAAAGATCGTTAAAATAAGCATTCAAACTAAAAATATTTATAAACCACTATGATGGGGTCGAAACAATCTTTTTGGCAATATATTGTTTGTAGAAAACCAAGTTTGTATGCCTAGGATATGAGCAAAAATGTGAAGGTATGTCCAAATAGAGCCATAAGGGAAAGTAGGTGATGCTTGTGTAGTGCTAACATTAGAAAGTGACAAGAAAATAATTGATATTCAAATGGTTGTCAATGAAAAAAAATCTAAAGAATGAGTCCTACCAAAAAATAAATCTAGTCACGGGACAAAAAAGGGCTAGTGCCAGAAGAAAAATCTAGTGGCCAAACTAATAAGGCATATGGAAAATAAATAAACCATACAAGAAATAATCTTGTCAGTATTCATGAATGAGCATCACATTCTCCACCAATATTGATGTCGGCCACATGGGAAGGTTTGGAAAAGTAAATTCCAAATAACTATGATTCCTAGTGGAAAAATAATATCACATTGAAATCACACTAAATATTGAAAACCACCATCAAACCACAATAACCTACCAAAACAAACCATCTATCTAAAAAAGGTGGGAAGTCCCCCACTAACATAAAACTATTAGTCTTCAAAAATTGTGCCCACCAAACAACTCCAAAAAATAGCCTAGAACATGAATGACATGTCCTTCCATAGGATGCCACATGGGATTTCGAGGTGGGGCATGTGTAAAAGTGAGCCCAAGGTTCTAGGAACTAATAGAGTGTTCAACTATGGATGAGCTAAGGAGGGGTCCACACTTAACCCAAATATAGAAGTTGACTTTGATCCCATACATTAACGATATTGTTAGATCCCAAAATCAAAGAGTGTACCACATAAAATAATGGGCATGTGGCTAAAGAAAAATGCTCTGGTCAAGCATGAAACCACCAAGATAAACTCCAACCTATAAAAAAAAATCATGCCAAGAATGCTTTAAAAAATCATAAATTAGGGGCCAACTTCCTAGTTGTTTGTCTTTCTATTTCCTTTGTGGTCGAGGACTGAGCTACCTTTGATGTTGTGATCACTCGTCTTTTTGGTTCTAAATTTGGTGCTTTGATAACCCTCTTCATACCTTTCTTTAGATCCTCTTTTAATTTTGGATCAACAATCACTACTTTCTTTTGTTTAGTTTCCCTACACTCAACAATAGCTAGCTCCTTTCCCTTTGATCCTTTGACTTCGACTTCTTCACTAGATTTTTCATCTTCTCCTTTTCCTGTGGTTATCTTTAGTTGACCTTCACAATATTTTCCCTGAGGATATTTGATCATCTTCTTTTTTTTCCTATCTAACTTGGGTACTTTGTTTCTATTAGCATCTTGATCTTGGTTGTGTCATAGGTATCTAAAGGCTCAACTTTTATATCAATCTCTTTAGATAGCAATGTAGTCACTATTGATGTAACTTCATTAACACTTCCTTCATATTGCATTGGCCTCAGCCAACCAACCCTTGGTAGTACTCCTCTGCATAGATAAAATACATGTCTTCACCATAAAGAATATATCATCAAAATAATGATCTACCCCTAACTTAGGTATTCTCATCCTAGTTTTCATTTTATTCTTGAAAATTACTCAAAATAGTTATCCATTATTGCCTCAAACTTTTCTCCCAATTGACTAATTAGGTCACTTATTTTCTTAATAGTCAGCCTATTTCTATCGCATGCTATAGTGTTGACAATGGTAAAAGAATTTTATACATAGAAGAATATACAAACAACTAGAGATTTAAAATTATACGAAGTATTCTTCTCTTTCATTATCACTCCAAGATTCTTTGAAATTTCTTATAGCTGTAGCATCACAAGATCATAACTATGATCTTTCTTTACAATTTTTTATATGAGGTCCACTATAATGCGTAGTACACTAATCAAATAGACTGACTAATAAAATTTGTGTACAATCACATTTACTAAAAACTCAATAATTAGGTCTTCAATTACATCAATTAACATACCATGAGCATTTCTTTCTGCCTTTACCAGTTGTTTAAAAATATTCTGGCAACACATGTCAGTGTCTTTGGTATGCTCAAAGTATGGTAACTTGTAACTTAGTGAATGATAGCCTTGTTGATCTTGATTGGTTAACCCTCTAACCATATCTTCATATTGCCAACTTGGCTCAACATCACTTTCATCTATTCAACCTAAAAAAGCTTTAGAAAAGATAGGGCATGGGTCATCCCTTTCCTAACAACAATTTTGTTCTTATCTATCAACACTCCATTATCAAATAATTTTTTATATGTCGCTCAAAGTTCATAATCTTTAATTTCATCCACTTTACACATATAACATGATCTTACATCATGAATCATTATTACTCTTGGTGGAGTTGACAGTTAGGCATCAGTTTCACCACTAATCAATGCAATATTTTGAGATTCCTTGAATTTTTTGGATACTGATCTTTCATCACAATTTGTGTATTTCTCTCCTTCAAAATTTAATTTGCAGATGTAGATACAAAATATGGCATCTCTAAACTAGTATTTTCAATAAATCTACTTCAACATCTTCAAAAATACCTTAACTTGACACTTCAACTTTAGTTACTTCATACTTCCAAATTTTGCCAATGGCGCACTATGATTCACTTACTATGTCACTGAAATCACCATAATCACCTTATAAAACGAAAATGAGTACCAAAATTTGATGTATACCTTTATTAGTATCATGTAGGTCTGTAATAAATGTAGTTGTACTTTGCTAGGTGCACAACAACTATCTTGGCCTTCAAAAGTTGTCTTCATGCTTCTTTCTATTCAAATACTTGCTCATTATTACTTTGTGTGGGTATACTTTAGAATAACTAGTGGGGGGGAGTGAATCAGTTATCCAAGGTCCAAATGTATAAATAGAACTTTTTTATCGCTCTTGTGAACCAAAAAAGCATTTGTATTCATGCATTCATCCATAAGATTATGCAATCACTAAATTTCTAGGTTTCTATCAAATCAACTTGTAGAAATGTAAAGCATGGAACATAATAGATTCATCAACACACTTAACACAATGATTTACATGGAAATTGAATTTGGGAAAAACCACCACTAACATGTTACTCTTTTCACTCTTCCGAAGTGATGCCTTGTGAAATTCCATCCTTATTAAAGGTTGCAATATAGACTGTTAAATGTAACCTTGTTAAAGGATTTCAATCACCCTATTATGAGTGAGCCTTGTTAGAGGACTTTGGGCCATTCACTTGGAATGCCACCTAGTTAAATAATTTACAAATGACTGTTAGATCAACATTAATCCAAAGGATTTACCCTAGACTGATACAATTTTTACAAAGTAATAGTAGCTCTTTGATTTTGATATAGCTTATTACATCATTTGTAGATTATAGAGATCAATTCAATCTTTGATTCTTGTTTGGCCTTCACACTTTGTAGCTTTGATAGCTTGTTCACCCTTCAAGTATTCATCTCCTTAAGCCTTCTTTCTTAACATGCCATTGCAAACTCTTCTCTTACGTCACTTGATGAAGCAAAACCCTTGAATCATTATCTCCCTTAGGTTTTTGTGCATGACAACTTTGCTTCATGAACAACCATTCCTATAAGTACAAAATGAAGATATTTCTCCACTCATTTTTCATCATCCAATTTTAGGGTTTGGATCGATTGGGTAGGATACAATGTATCTATCCAAAATCTCATATCTATTCTAGAAATTTCTCCTAAAATCCATTTGAATTCTCATAAGAATGGTTTAACTCAAATTCTATGCCACTAGCTCATCAACCTTATCTTCCACTTGGTTCACAAAATTCAAGAAAACAAACTTGTCAGCTTGGATTCATCAAATCTTTGATCTTTTAAATAATGCAACAGTTTGGCATTATCAACCTTCTAATGCTCGACACATACTACATTGCTTGACATCCACTATGAAATTACTTGCCACCTACTAAATTTTACTGGTGCTCGACATCAACTAAACTTTACTTGACATCAACTATTTTTCTTGGAATACACTAGAATGAACTTTTACTTAGCTCTAGCTAATTCTTTTCTTGGCTTGCTCTATCTTCTGACACCTACTATCCATTCAGTCAAGCTTGGTAAACAAAATTTGTGTACCTTGTTCTTCTAAACTTTCTAAGTGTAACCAACCTTTGTAACCTTAAGTAAATTATCAATTCATCATATCATCATTGTCATAACTGATCCTTGTACTTCATTATATAATCATAACTCAACCTTTTCTCTAGGTTCTATTGTCACATCTTTCTCACAAATCCTCTTCATTAATCAACTAAGTGATAGTACTTGAATCTTATAAGTAGTTGTATTACTATCAAATAGTAGTTTTGACATTAGTGACAAAACAATGATTGAAACACACAGTCTTCTTTAATAATTATCTTCTTTCAATAATCTTTCTCAACAATGATCTTTTAAATGAAATTTCAATAATCTCCTTCTTTGGAATTGATGGCAAACCAAACTGATCAACCAAATCAACCAAATGATAAATATCTTTGTTCAACCAAATTGACTAGGTTAAAATAATAAGACAATACCAAAAAGAAAACTTCTATTGATATCCCTCCCTCTATTAGCAACTTCCATCTTTTGATTATGTCACAAAATTCACTCATTCTTATAAATCCCTCTTACTATATCTCTCTCTCTCTTTGACTAGGTAGATTAGGATTTCTGATTTCTCCCTCTATCTTATATTCCTCTCTATCTCAGTGACAACAACACTATGAAAACAATCTCCCTTCAACATTTATACTGGCTTGATCTATCTCCTTCTTGATCAGTAAATCTCTCTTTGTGATTAAGCATATTGGATTTTTTTAGAAGAATATCTCCCTCTTTGAGAACAATGTCAAAGACATATACCAAAAACTTATCATCTTTAACATGCAAATATAGGCTTTTTCAATTTCTGCCTCTGTCACCTTACTTGTGATTGGTTTAAAGTTTCAACTCTGTGATTACTTTAGGGATATCCTAAAGTAACATCCTCTGCATCAATGTGTAACATATGAACATCATCTTGTTTGATGTAGGGCACTCCACTTGTTATTTAGATAGCCTTTGATAGGCGTATCATCCCTAGTTTACCTCTTAGAAACTCATGAGCATCCTTAGGTAATGCTTTTGTGAAGATATCAATAATTTTCTCTTTTATGTTAACATATTCCATCTTCACTCTTCATCTTGAACTAAATCTCTCAAGTAATGATACTTGATTACAATGTGCTTAGGGATAAAAGCACAAGCCTGTGTCACCCTTTTATAAAGGAAAAGGCCAACAAAAGTATAAATGTTCATCTTCAATGAAATAAAATTGGTATTATTATTTAGAATTTGAAAATAAATTAAAATAGTAAAATATGTTGAAATGAATGAAGTCTAGGATTAGAATTTTTAATAATTATTTGGAATAAGAATTGATATATTTTCCTAATTTTTAAAGACAACTTTTTAGTTACTAAAAAACACTAAAAATTAGGGGTCTAGTTCTCACCACAAAATTCTATAGAAATAAATTTATTTCTTTTAAATTTCAAATTACATTGTAGATAAAAAATATAGCTAGAACAATCAAAATTAAAAATTGGCTTTAGACCTATATTTTCTCTTTTATAACGATTCAAATTTTAATTCATCTGAAATGAATTGTTTTCATCTCCCACCACATTTTTAAAAAAACATCTATTCTAACCAAAAGAAAAATTATACATTCTAGAAGAGGACTCTCTCCTCTAGAATGTCACGATTTTAATTTTTTTTAATATGATTTATTATTTTTTCCTTTCTTAAAATCAACATCTTCTCAAGTGTTAAAATAGGTACTTGTAGAAATTTTTTATTACAGTATACTATATCTAAATAAAACACTATAAACCCTATATGAGAATATAATTGACTTTGAGATCTAGAAAATGATGTTTATATTTTATTAAAAAGATATCATAAAAAATAGTAAGAATTATTGAAATTTCAATTTTCTGAAATAATTTTATTTCTTTAGTAATTAGATACAAACTAGTATAAAACATGCATTTAATAGACATTTCCAATTGGAGAAGTGCAAGACCATGAATAACTTATCTAGAATAAATTTACCAAGATCATATGTTGGAACAAAATCAATTTTTAGATAGAAATACTCAAATTCAATCATTTTGATAATTTGGCTTGAAACATGACACAACTTTGTACTTTTACCTTAGTATTTGTGTGAATCATTAGATTCTTTGATATATTGATAGCATTTGTATTATCACAATAAAGGATAACTAGTTATGTGATTTCTTCTTTCATTCCTTTGAGTAGCTATTTGATCCATACAAAGTTTTTGCAATTTATAGTGGCAGCAACATATTCAGCTTCAACAATAGATTGTGAGATACAATTTTTTTTCTTACTAGTCCATGTAACTAGTCTCTTTCCTAGGAAAAATGCTCATCTATTGGTTCTCTTCTTCTCATCAATTTTTTAGCCCAATGAACATCAATGTAAACTATCAATTCAAATTTTTCATTCTTCTTATAGTATAGACCAAGCTCTTCTATTCCTTTTAGATATCTCATTAGTCTCTTTATAGCTATTAAATGATTATACATGGGATTAGTAGAGAATCTTGCAACTATCCCTATAGATAATACAATATAGGTCTACTATGTACTACATATTGCAATTTTCCAATCATAGACCTATACAATGTTTGATTTACCTCAAATAAATCATCATTCTTTGACAACTTTTGTCCTATCACCATAGGTGTACTTACTGGTTTGGAATATTCTAATCCAAAAGTTTTCAATATTTCCTTGACATACTTTGATTGATGATGTATATACCATATTTCATATGATATACTTGCAAAACCACAAAAAAATTGATTTTTCCAAACATAGACATTTCAAATTCTTGTTTCATCTAACTTGTAAAATCCTTACATAAAGCATCTTGACCTCCAAATATGATATCATCAACAAATATTTTAGATTAAAAAATACATTTTCCTTTCTATTTCTTCATGTACAGATTGCTATTATCATCATTCCTTTCAAATCCAATCTTCACAAGGTAATTATGAAGTCTCTCATAGTATACTCTTGGTGCTTGTTTCAAACCATATAGAGCTTTGTGTTGTTTACATACCATGTTCTTATTGTTAACATCAACAAAACCTTCTAGCTATTCTATGTAAACTTCTTCCTCTAATATCCCATTCAAAAATGCAATTTTTACATGCATCTAATAAACTTTGAAACCTTTGTATGTAGAATAAGAAAGTAGAGTTCTTACTCCTTCCAATCTAGTAATAGGGATAAATGCCTCTCCATAGTCAATTCCTTCTTCTTGTGCATATATCCCTTGCAAACTAGTCTTGCTTTATTCCTGGTGACTTCAACATTTTCATCTAGCTTGTTTCTAAATACCCACTTGGTGCTAATCACATTTTTGTCTTCTAGTCTAGGAACTAGACTCCATGTTTTGTTCTTCTCTATTTGTTCAATCTTTTCTTCCATAGCTTTGTACCAGTCAACATCTTCTAATGCATCTCTTACTAATTTGGGTTCCTTCATGCTTGGCAAACATGTTTCACTTCTCAATCTATTTCTTGTCATTGGTCTAGTATCTTTATCTCCAATGATTTGAGCAGTAGGATGATGTCTTTTGACATACTTAAACAATCAACTCTTGTTTCTATTTTTGTCTTTTAGCTTCAAAATCACTATGTATATATCTTTTAGGTATCTCAACATCTCTTTCATGTGTATTAATCTTAGAATTAGAATATGGATCCATTTCATTTTGTAACTTGACATTGGAATGCAACTCAGTTCTTGCATGCAACTCAATCATGGGGTGTGACTCAATAGTCATTGTGACTTGCTATTGATTTGTAACTTGATTTTTAGCATCTTCTTCAATAGGCATTCCTTCATAAAAGTATACAAATGATTTTTATTCCACTAGCTTTTTCATAGGTTCAGCTTCATTTACTTTTGTATATTCATCAAATTTCACATTTGCACTTTTCACAAATTTGTTAGTTTTAGTATTGAAACACTTATAAGCTTTACTTCTTATGGAGTATTCTAGGAATATACCTTCTTCACTTTTTTCATCAAGCTTTCCATTTGTAACATGTTTAAGAATGTAACATTACTTCCAAATACCTTAAAGTATTTTACATTTGGTGAGTATCCATACCATAGTACAAATGGTGTTGAATGAGTACCTTTCTTGATTTGCACACGCTTCAAGATATAGATAGTTTTACTTACATCTTCTCTTCAATATTTCAAACCAATATTCTTCTCCATCCTGAGTGTTCTAGCACAGTTAATTATAGATATGTTCCTCCTTTCAGCTATTCCATTTTGTGGAGGGTTTCTAGAGGTAGATTTGTTTCTTTTGATTACTCTATCATTTCAAAACATCTCAAATTCATTTGATGTGAATTCTCCTCGTTTATTAGATCTCAAAATTTTTAGCCTTTTACCTATTTCTTTCTCAACTCTTGCTAAGTACCACTTAAACATTTGAAAAGCACCAGATTTTTATTTAAAAAACATAACTATCATCATCCTAGAATAATCATCAACAAATAGCATTATGTACTTATCTCCTTTGTAGCTTTGCACATTAATTGGTCCACACAAGTTAGTATGAAAAATCTCTAGTATTTCTTTAGAATTATATGTTTTACTCTTAAAACTTGACTTTATCATTTTTCCTAACTAACATTGTTTGTACATCACATTATCAGGCTTCTTCAACATAGGTAAACCTCTAACTTTCTTCATGTTACTAGTACTAACCAAGTTATCAAAATTAACATGAAATCTATCATTCTTGTTCACACAAGTCACAAGTGCAATTGCATCATCTTCATTAGATTTTTTCCTTGATTGCAACATATACCACCTCATTATCATGTTCATCAAAATCCTCCTTCAGTAATGTAGCAAAACTTCTTGCCTTTGTCTTTGTAATCTTTGTTGTCTTCATCTCTTTTGCTCTTGTACCTGTCACAAACTATGTAGTTCTTCTTTTCTATACATCTAGCAATAATATGACCAACCTTATTACAATTGAAACAAATGAGGGGTAACTTATCTTTGAACTTGCCTTTACCTTTATGAAATCTTCTTTCCAATAGTTCTTCAAGTTGTTTAGCATCCTCCTTATCTATATCACTATTACTGGACACAGACTTCTTCTTCTTTTTATTCTTCTTCTTCTCATTAGGTTCCTTTAATGAGATCTTATCTTTTAAAGAAGATTCAATATTTTTAGGTTTGTAATTACCCAAGTTAGATTGCTCAAAAGCAATGAGCCTACCTACTAGACCTTCAAGTGATAGCTTATTCCTTGGAATACATTTTAGTTCTTGAATTGTAGAAACTATAATAGCATATATAGGTAGAAGTTTTTTCAAAACTTTTTTTAAAACTGTATCATCATCTAGTTTTCAATTTGCTTCTTTTATTTCATCAACCACTTATTTTATCCTTTCAATATATTGAGTAATATTCTCACCTTCTTCCATTCTCATTTCATCAAACTTACCTCTAAGGCTTTTAGCTTTGGCTCTAAGAACATTGGTATCTCTTCCATAGATGGCAGCTAAGGCATCACACATTTTCTTTGCACTATCAAGACCTTTGATATCATCAAATTTGACATAACTTAGGGTATAGGCAATCTCCAACTTTTCTTGGTTGTGTTCTTTCTTCTTCCTCATATCTTTAGCAGTTGGGATACCAGTAGGATCAACATGTTTCACAGAAATGGTAGATTGTGCATCATCTCCAAGTACTACAAGGTGTAGCTTCATCAAAATTTTCCATGCAAGAAAGTTATCTCTATTGAGCTTGGGTACTTCTCTTTTACACATCAATCTTTGTGCTTGTAGTGCTTTAAATCTAGTTATCTTAAGTAGATGGCACTAATATCAATTGTTGGAATACTTTAGAATAATTGGGGGGAAGGGGCAATGAATCTATTATCCAAGGTCTAGATGTACAAATAAAATTTTTCACAGCTCTAGTTAACCCATAAAATATTTATACTCATGCATGCATTGATAAGATTATGCAATCATTAACAAACTTGTAGGCTATTATCAAATCAACTTGCAAAAATGTAAAGCACGAAACATAAGAGATTCATCAAGATGCTTGACATAATGATTTACGTAAAAATCAAATTAGGAAAAAACCACCAATAACATGCTTTTTTTTTCATTGTTCTGAAGTGATGCCCTATGAAAGGCCAACCATATTAAAGATTACAATACACACTATTAAATGTGACCCTGTTAAAGGATTTCAATCAACCTATTAGGAGTGAGCCTTGTTAGAGGACTTTAGGCCATTCAATTGGAATGCCACCAAGTTAAAGGATTTACAAATGACTATTAATTCAACCTTAATCCAAATGATTTACCCTAGACTGATACAATTGTTAGAGAGTAATAATAGAGCTTTGATCTGATGCAACTTACAACCTCACTTGTAGATTACACATCTCTATCCAATCATCAATTTTGCTTGGCCTTCATACTTTATAGCTTTGATAGCTTGTTCACCATTCAAGCATTCATCTCCTTAAGCCTTCTTGCTTAACATAAGATTGCAAACTCCTCTCTTAGGTCACTTGATGAAGCAAAACCCTTGAATCCTTGTCTCCCTTAGGTTCTCACACATGACAACTTTTGTTCATGACCAACCATTCCTAAAGTAGGAAATTAAGATATTTTTCCATTCATTTTGCATCATCCAACATTATGGTTTAGATGGATTAGGTAGGATACAATGTATCTATCCCATATCTCATATCTCTTTTAGAAACTTCACCTAGAATCCATTTCAATTCACTTAAAAATGGTTTACCAGCAGCTCATCAACCTTATCTTCCACCTAGTTCACAAAATTCAAGAAAAAAAAATTTTCAGCTTAGATTCATCAAATATTTAATCTTTTAAATAATAGAGTAGCTCAACATTATCAAGCTTATGATGCTTGGAACATTCTATGTTGCTCAGCATCGACAGCAAAATTATGCGGCACCTACTAAAGTTTACTAGTGCTCAGCATCAGCTATTTTTTTTTCCATACACTAGAATTAACTTTTACTTGGCTTCAATTAATTTTCTACTCGGCTTGCTCTGTCTTTTCTTGACACCTACTATCCACTTGCTCAAGCTTGGCAGACAATCTTTGTGTAACTTGTTCTTCTAAAAATTTTAAGTTTAACCAGCCTTTGTAACCTTAAGTAGATTATCAATTCATCATGTTATCACTATATTAACTAATCCTTATGCTACATTACATAATCATAATTCAACCTTTCCTCTAGGTGTTATTGTTACATCTTTTGATCAAATCCTCTTCATCAATCAACTAAGTGATAGTACTTGAATCTTATAAGAAGTTATCCTACCAACAAATAGTAGATTTGACGTCAGTGAGAAAACAATGATTGAAACACATAGTCTTCTTCAACAATCTCCCTCTTTCAATAATCTTTCTCAACAATTATCTTTTCAATCAGATCTAAACACTTTGCTCAGTCAATACCATTTGGCTCGGCCAATAAATCAACTTCGTTGATGTAAGCTCTTAGACTATATTGGAATACTCAATCAATCTAAACTATATTACTAATTCTTGACAGTTGATAGTGTAACTTATTTCTGTCACCAATTATTTTATCATATCTATTGTAATGCATCCTTATTCATACTAATATGGAATCTTAATCACACTCTTTATTAGGAACTTTTGTATGATGTAACATTTAAGTATACAGTTCCTTATATACCTCTTTTCTTAGTTGGATGGTTGTGTGATCACCTAATCCATTCAAATGGGTGATCTCAATTTGTCTTTATTCATTGCTTCTAGCTTCTATTATCTCTTTCCATGATTTACTCATCTTAACTTTCCCTTTTTCTTTGTTGCTTTAATTTTTTGATGCTAGTACTTTGGTCTTGTAGTTCTTACTAACACGTATATTCAACCACATCTTATAATTACCTCTAAAATGGGTCTTAATGAAATTCTCTAGAGTGTCCATACTCTCCACAATAATTATAACTAAAATATGTGTTTTAATCCTAATTTTCAAAGTTACCTCACTTAGATTCATGTGCTTTCCCTTTAGATTTCCAAATGGATTTTTCTTTGGTTTTCAATTCTTGATCTCTATGTCTATATTTTGACACTTGCAACAATATCCTCAAATCAAAGTGTAGTAGATATATCACTTATATTTGAGATGTATTCATGTGCTTGTTGTCCTCATTTCTTGCAAGTAAAACAATTACTAGTAAAGTTGGTTTAGGGTTTTACATACCATTCTTGGTTCTACAAATATCAGTCATATGAAAAAGTTTACCACAATGATGACATGTAGGTTTTCTTTAGGGTTTTTCCTTTCTTTTCTCTCCACTCATTGATGACTATCCTACTTTAATAGATGAAGAATTTTTGATATGTCCCAGACTAAAATTATCATTGGATGACCTTGGTGATCTCATTAGTTCTTCAAAGTATTTGACAGCTTCACTTTTTTTGTTCATTCTTTCCAACAATTCTTTATCAGATCACAACTCATTCCTTAGTTGGTCACTTTGTGATCTTTGATTTATAATCTCCATGTCCTTTTTATTCAACTCTTAATTTGCAAGTAAAAAAATTATTCATCATATTCAACTAATCATTTGTAAGCTTTTACACATCAAATGATCTTTCTTCAAGTCTACTAGCCATTTTTCTTTTATCTTCTTTAGACATGATCTTATCTTCTTCAATTTTTTTTCTTTTGTTCAATGACCTCACATATTCTTGCTGATTGAATTTCCTATTCTCTTTTGAGTCCTCTAACTTCTTTACTTAGAATGATGTTCTTCTTCATTAGATCTTCTATTTCTACATCACTATCACCAATATTTCCACTGTTTAACAAGTCTCTAACATCAAATTCCTTGTATATTGTGTCATTCTATTGAATGACCATGTATATTTTATTTTCTTTAAGGATTTCCCTAACTCTTCATTTTCTCCCTCAAGTTTTTGTTGTATGATCTAAATATTAGTCATTTGGTTCTTGATTATCTATCCTATTTTGTACTCCTCCATTCCCAAGATCTATACTCTCGAGTTGTGAGACTTCTTTCAAGAGAACTAAAGTGCTGCTACTAATTGTTGGAAGTCTTATTGGGAAAAAAGATGCTAAGAGGGAGGATGGGGGTGATTTATGATTTACAAAAGTTATTCACTCCTAATCCATCTCATATAGTAAATTTCATACGATGTAAACATAAACTTTGTAATGCTCAAATGAAATCTATCTAAGCATAATATCCATAGAAAAACACATAACAAAAAGATTTTGGTAATCCAAAAATAGTTTGAGATGAAGGTAAAACTAGGGTAGGGATGGGTGATGAAACCAACAAATGTTTACTACTGTAACAATAAAGTTTTCTTGTTAAGTCTACAATTTGATCACTTCTGATGATCTACCCTATGAGGGGTCTACTTTGTTAAAATATTTATAAGACTATAAGGTATTACCCTGATTAAATAATTTTATACTTACAATGAAGTAAAGACTCTGTTAGGATATTAAAGTAAGGTCAATTAGAAAAAATCTATTAAGATATTTTCCACAAAATAATCTACCAAAACTAATTTATAGATCCTTGAGCTTTCCCTTAAAGCTATTTATAGATCTCTTGTCATTAATATCTCAATGTGATCTCCATATCTAATATGATTTGTTATCTCCTTCACTACTATGTTTCTCTATTTGATCTCCTATTTGAGTTAGCCTCATTTTTTCTATTATAATTGTGTAACTGGTCCTTGAGCTTTCTCTTAAAGCTATTTATAGGTCTCTTGTCATTAATGTCTCAATATGATCTCATAACTGATCCTTGAGCTTTCTCTTAAAGCTATTTATAGATCTCATGTCATCAATGTCTCAATATGATCTCCATATTTGATATGATTTGTTATCTCCTTCACTACTAGGTTTCTCTATTTGATCTCCTATTTGAGTTAGCCTCATTTTTCCTATTATAATTGTTTTCACTCCTTTATATCATTACTTCTTAATTATATTTACTATAATCATATAGGATTAGAACCTATCCTTAAATAGATAATTATAGAAAGTTCTATATCTTAATCAACGATCCATATTTCATGTTTTTTTTTTTCCATTTTACCCTTCTAAATTTTTTGATTGGTTAATCTTATTTTCTTGGGATTCATGCCTTCTACCCAAATTTATAATCTTCTCCTTAACTTTCTCTACAATTATTAAAGGTTGTGTAGAAGTTGGCTATAAATAACTTTTTGTGCCATTACAAACTCATATGTTAAAACTAGTTGAGTCAAGAAATGAATATTTTGACGCTCTTTCATAAATAAAATTCACACTAGTACTCAACATTAATTAATCTTATCATTGCTCACTCTTCACTATTTTACTCAACATGTATGCTTGCTCTGTTTTAGCTTAGGTGCTTGGCAGTGTTTGACTTGCTTAGCATGTGAACAAATATAAACAAGTACTTTATAGATCAACCTTCTTTGGATGGTTTAGTCACAGTGATGACCAACCAACACTACCTTAGAAATAATTAAGTGTTGGACACTATTAGGCAACTTGGGCTTAGAGATCATTCAATTTTCCTTACGTTTGGCTTCAAATACTTATGGTTGTTCCATATATATTTCTTCATTCAAATTTCCATGAAGAAAAGTATTTTAAAATTAAGTTCCTCTAAATAAAATTATTTAGTAGTCATAAGACTTAAAAAAAGTGCACGTAAAAGTTACTTTAACATACAGAGAAACATCTCATCAAAATTAATGCCCTTTTCCTATGCAAATCATTTTATAACTAACTTGGATTTAAATATTTTCTTACCTCCATCCTCTTCTTTCAACATGAAAATCAAATTTTTCTATAAATCCCTAAGTTTACCTACAAGTAACTTACATAAATACCAAGTCTAATTTTTCTAAAAGAAGTCCACTTGATTCATCACTAGAGACTCCCACCAAAGCTTTGTATCCACCTGCACATCTCTATCATAACATTAAAGTTCACCAATATATGTTAATAAAGAAAATAAAAAATGGGAGAAAATATGTTTAAAGATCTACTTAGCCTTGTTGATCATTTAACATTCATTGGGGTGTGTCGTATTTTTGTTGCGGTTATTGCAGAGCATGAGGGACTATTGAAACATTGACCTTTTGAGTATCATTCATCACTACATAATACTTTTATTTATTCCCATACCTATTGCAACAAACCTTTTTGCAACACTTCCTTATTGAATATGACATCACTACTTCTTACAATTTTATGATTTTAAAAATCCCAAAGCTTGTAACTGAACTGGTAAATTTCATATCTAACAAATAAAAATTTCTTTGACATAGCTTCTAGTATGGTTCAATTTTTATAATTGATATGTACAAATGCTTTATAATAGAAGGTTCTAAGGAAAGAATAACTCACCTTCTTACATTTTTATGCTTCATCTAGAATGTCACATCCAAAAGGAATAAAGGGACCTCTATTGATCAAATATACAATAGAATTAAAAACCTCCACTCACATGTTTAAGGTTGGACCAACATGTAACCTCATGCTCCTTTCACTCTCCATTGATTTATTTTTCATGCACTCAACCACTCCTTTTATGGAGTCCTTGGAAGAAAATTATGCCTATGAATACCATTGGTGAACCATAATCTTTGAGTTCATTGCCTTTATACTCACCATCCTTATTAGGTTTGAGACATTTTAATCCCTCACCAATCTCCTTTTCAACCAAGTATTTACATTTCTTAAAATTTTGAATTATATCATTTTTTTTTTTTGGGATATAAATTCATATTTTTTTAGTTGCATTATCAATGAATGTAACATAATAATGAGATCCAAAAGGGGAAGATAACTAAGTTGGTCGACATACATCTGTATGCACAAGCTCTAATTTATCATTTTTTTCTTTTCCTTCTCAATCTTCACAAAACTCACTCTCTCTCTTTATTCCATACACACCTTTCATATAAATTTTATAGCTTTCTCACTCATGTTCCCAACTCTATTGTGCCAAAGTCTTGTATAAGAATCGACAAGAACTATTTTTTCTCCCTTCTCAACTGCTACAACTATTGTTGAACATTCATTTTTCTTTGAAAATATTAAAATAAAAGGAATAGTAAAACCATTATAAAGATATAACATGCCTACTTTCACTCCTTTTTCTACCAATAAGGAACCTTTTGAACCCTTTTAAATTTTATCATCAAAGGTAAATGTGTAAACGTCATCACTCACTTGCCCTATTGAAATTGAATTCCAACTCATCCTAGGAATATGTCTTGCCTCTTAAATGTTAGCTAATAATTTAAATTCTACAATCTAATCTTAGCTTTCCCCTTTCCAAGAATGTGATAGAATTCATTATCACCCAAATAAAAAAGCTCGAAACCCCTTGGACATAATCAAGAAAATAACCTCTGTGGGGAGTAACATGAAACAAAGAAACTAAATCTAAAATGAATGAATCATCAACACTTTCTAAAGAAAGATGAAAAGCATCATCTGTGGATTTGTTACTTACCACATTTTCTTCCTCATTCACTTATTGTTTGTCTCCTTCATTGTTCTTTTAAGTCCAATAATATTTCTTATTATGCCCTAGTTTCCCATAGCCCTAACATTTTCTTGGTCCTCTAGTTTGAGACTAGTTACCCTTTGATTTTCCTCTTGATTTTTCATGATTTAGAAAATTATTTCCTCTCTCATTCTTTTTTGCCTCTTCTTTGTGCAATCAAAATACTTCCTAATGTACATCCACCCAAGATTCTCCTATGAGTTTTGTGTTTTAGAATAACAAAAATTACATCATCAAATTTTAGGGTATTAGATCCAAATACAGAATTACTCACAACTATTATGAAGCCATTCTAGTTTTCAAGTAATGAACAAAAAATCACACACGTTTTAGTTTCTTCATCCAAATTGACATTTACAAAATGGAATTGATTGGTAACCATATTAGATAATTTTAAATGATTAGAAATTGATCCACCTTCTCCCATATTCATAATAAATTAATTCTTCATGAGAAATACCTTGTTTGAAGCAAAGAGCTTTTCATACAACTTTTCTTGGCTTTTCATCAAATCTTTTGTTTTCTTAGCTTTCATAATATTAAATTTCACTAACTCTTAAAAGCATAAATAAATACTTCCAAGCACCTTTCTATGCAAAATATCCTAGTTCTCATCTCCCATAATTTTTTCAATTTCTTGGATTTTTATTGTAATTACCACCATAAATCCTCAAGAAAAAGATAATTCTCCATTTATATTTTAATAATTGAAAGTTCTACCCATTCAACATCTCAACCTTGAACTTATCCTTCTCTGGCATCACTCCTACTCAACTATGATATTTCCACTAAATCTTGAGACCTTAATGTAGAGGATAATTTAAAACAACCTTTCTCTAATACCATTTTAGGATTAATGAGACATAAATAATAATTATATGCAAATATAACCAATACCAGAGCAATAATAATTCACATAGAAGAAAACACAGGATAAAAATATTTAACATGGTTCAACCATTCCAAGTCTACATCCACCATATAGTGATTCCAACTTTTTTAATATCCACTAATTAGAATTCCATTACAATTCTAAATCTCGTACAACTCAATATTGCCAAAAAAAGCTACAATCTCATGATACATTATGAAATCCATAATGATAAGAATTTAATACACTTAGTTTTTCTCCACTTAAAAATTTGGGCTAGAATACGCTAACCAATATAAAATATATATTACTTTTGACAACCTTTTAAAATAATAAATTCATTATTGGCTCCTAGGGCACTACCCTTTAACCCTGCCCTATAACACAACATGGACCATGCCTGGGCCAGTAACTCCAAGATTGAGCAAGGGTTGGTACCCCTAAACAGTAATAGTAAAATGAGAGGGGAAACTACACCAAATAAAGTGTGGAAAAATTAACTTCCAAATTTAAGTAGGCCTCACATCACAACAAATTGTTATTTTATTTTTCTTAGATGTTGTTTGATATGAAAGAAATATAGACTAACATACCTAGTAACTTAAAGAAAAAATAAAGTCTTCCATAAAACATTAGAATATGGTCAAAAGGGAGTATTATGATCAACTATTTGTAATCAAATAGAGTCAATAAACTTGGGTTCTATCCTTACATTGTATGAAATATTTATTAGTAGACTTATATTTTAGCTAATGAGATCAAAAAGCATGCATAAATGATCATACAAGCTGATAAAACAAATAAATAAACATTAAAAAGATAAAAAATAACTCTACAAATTAATGGATGAAAGAAAAAATCATGCCATAAAATAGATCTCAAAATTATTAGGCTAGTGGGATAATTGTTGGGATAACTTGATGGCCACATTCTAGAAATCACCAACATCTATTACTAGAAGCCTCTGGACTATTACTCCATATTTTAGGCCAAGTATTGGGATATTAATGTTGAAATTTTACATTAAGTGAGATAATATTTGTGTTTAACAAAATAAATAAATAGATAATTTCATGTTAGTCAAGAAGTTATATTCACATAAATTTTTTCAGTACTAGAATAATGGCTTTATACATTCATATATTAGCAACGTAATAATGATCCAATTACAACTCTTAATGCATCCAATTTAAATTTTCTCTCATATTTCATATTAGATCCCCTACAAGATTCCATCCCTGTGATATGGGGTGACTTTAATCTCTATAGTGAATAGCCTTTTATTCCTATAAATACTGTTTAATTAAGGTTCACCCAAATTACAATTTTGCAATCAGTGAAAATATAAAAATCTAAGTTATAGATTTGTTGGTGATCTGAAAAACTAGCACATAATTTTTTATGACTTTTATAAGTAGAGTGTAAGAGCATGCATAAATATTGATATTCATAAAGGGGTATTTTAGATCAAATAATTGAGGTATTGACCACATATTTTTTCCATCCTTGGATGACCAAATTGTAGAAAGGAATGTGTGCATAGTTAGACAAATTTTAGCATACAATTTTTGTGCTCAAGGATTTTATTACTAGAGTTTTAATATTGAAATATGGTCTTGAAATAATGGGTTTTAAGGTAAATGAGGGTAATTTCTCCTTCACTTCTAGATTTATCCATTTTTTGTGTAATACACTATATTTTCTATAGAGTGTGATAATAATGTGCATAATATTGTGAACCTATCTATTTTGTTCTTCACTTGTGAAGCCAAAATTTTCCTATCAAGTAAACTTTCATATGTTTGATCAATTGAGTAGTTTACAATAAATAAGGAGATTGATTTTCAATAAATATTTCAAACCCACATACATTGATTGGTGTCTTAGAAGAAGAATGTGAACTAGACATTACTAGAGGCTAGAGGCAACACATGTAGGAGGGAATTTTTCTTATTCAGCTAGCTTCTTTCTTATAGATGATTATTGTATGGGAATCAATTATTTTTATCCTTATAAATCCAAGGCTTGGAAGATTCATTGCTAAAGAGAAGAGTGGGCTTGGGAGAAATATTATCCCTTCAAGGAGGGAGGTTTATGATTTGGTTATTTATATGTCAAGCATTAGATGATGTGTTAAATCCACTCAGAGGAGATATGGAGTTATAGAGGAAAGGCATCCCATGATTAGAGATGTCAATAATTATTATTTCTACAATATTTGCTAAGGCATCAGATACATTGGGATGAGATGTGCACCTTCATAAGAAATACATCTCATGTATAGTTCTAGAAAAGGCATTAGACATACTCAAAGGAGATGTGAGATTTTAGAGGAAGTATGTCTCATTATGCAGGAGAGGTGGGAACACTCATATAATGATGATATCTTTATTATTTTGGGAGATTCCTATGTAATTAGTTCAATGGTTATTAAGAAAGAAAGGACGATTAATGACAACACCTCATCAATGTCTCCAAATCTTTGGGTTGAAACCTATGGAACTTCCATTACTATTCAAAATTAATGTAATAAGGGAGGAATATTTCAACTTCACATCATTTTAGGTTATCTTTTAGTTTAAAATATTAAATAAATAGTTAGTTTCATATTATTTGACAGGTTATATTCTTGTAATATGTTTTGGCACTAGAACAATGGATTTATATATCCATATCTTTGAAATGTAATAATCATCTTGTTACAATACTTAATGGAAGAAGTTTAAAGTTTCTCTCTCAACTGGGACTATCCCATTGACTAGGAATTTTCTGCTAAGTTCTTCTAGAAAATTTTAGTTAGTCTATAAAATTATTCTATGTAGGTTGTAAACTAGAGTTCAATTTGTAACCTCCAAAAGTACTAAAGAATGATTTTTTAAATTTGTTTATTTTGTCTAAGTAGGGGATTTTCTTAATCAATCATATAACTCTTTATTTTTATCTCCATTTATCCAAGTTGAACCTAAGGTTATATTATATGCTCTATATTCTAACTTTTCCTATCATCATAGAAAGAAAATAGACGAGTAAACATAAATAAGTTCCCAACTCAAAAGTATTAGAGTAAACCCTAGACAAAAAAAGAATAATATTTTATTTATATTATCTCACAAATGTATAAATCAATTAAATTATAATATAAAAATATGATTGATATTACATCATAAAGAAAAAATCTAAAATAAGGGTAGTACATGAATTGTGATAAACACTTTTCAAAAGATACAAGATAGTCAACTATTGCCAATTTATTATTATCTTCTAGTATATTTTAAATGATCAATAATGATGATTTTTTTAATTCATTTTTTTATAAAGAAATAACTTTTCTAATTATTGTTCATATTTATAGATGTTTACAACCACATTTGGTAGTGTTTTCACATAATAATGATATCATTATAATTTATATCTCAAATGAGAAAATATTGTTTATTATCTATGAGTTCTAAGATTAAATTGAAAAAATCTTATCATAAAATAGCCATTTAAAAAAATAAAACTAAACTCTAAAATTTTATGGCCAAAAATTAAATCCTGTAAAATTTTGTTAAATTTAATTAAGGCATGTTTAGTAATATTAAATCAAATGATACATAGAGTCATAAAACTATTTAGTGGAGTTGAGACTAAAGTAAATTCTAAGTATAGTGTTGAACTAGGATCATAACTAAGGGGGTACAACTTATGACACTATATTAAGTCCTCACTTTAGTGGTTATATCATAATAAATGAACACAAAAGATAAAGTAAAAAATGTTAAACATTCATCAAACAACAAACTCACAAGGATTGAAGGATGTAATATAGAAATACTCACAATACAACATTAGGAACCATATCTTGCATCAACATATTATTGGTAAAATATTAAATCACCCATATTCTATACAGAGAATGATAAAATTGGTGGATAGGTATATTCCTCTTTCTATCTTATTACAAATGCTACATAAAATGATTGGTCAAAGTGACAAAAACTACTTTCAATAACTTTATTAATTAAAATAGTAGCAAATCAAAGAAAATTTAATAAGAAAAATAGCTTTATTGTGATCCAAACACAATAAATGAAATATAATGTAGATCTATATAATTCAATTTATGATTAAATAATTCACCTATAACTATAAATTCTATGGCTTAGATGGAATTAGTTTTGCCATAATAAAACTTCATCCTTTTAAACTATTCATTTGCCTTATTAAATCCTTAATTTTTTATTGAGTTGTCAACAAGAAAATAAAATCAATTATGGTACATAAGTGTGGATACCAATCATGTAGGATACGTATGTTAATGTGTGTACAGATTGTGGAAGGAGCCCATATTGATGAGGTAGATTGTATTAACATTTTAATGTATTTAATTATGTGGTAACACATAAAGTGTCATATATTTTAGCTTTGGAGACACTATATTAGGCATCATGGACTAGATTGGTTGGCATAGACTGATTCAAATTCCATTTTCTAAATAAGAAAATTTACATGAGATTTGATGAAATTTTATGAATTTGATGATATGATAAAAAATACTAATGTAATTACATTAATGTAGTTGTAGGTTTACATCTTTTTCTCAACATTCAAAAAGAATTAATGGTCTAAAACTTCATCCAATTTTACACATTTCATTGCTTTACATCATCTTCAAATTCTAAACACAAATACCACTTTTATGTCATTAAACTCAAAAAATTTAAGTTTTGGTATCCTTTTCCTTTATAAAAGGTGACAAAAATTTGTGCTTTTACCCTTATGTAATCTACGAATGTTTAAGTGAGTAAAAATGCAATATCCTATGTGACCAAATTTAGTTTCTATTACCTATTACATTGATAGACTTATGACACACAAGACTAAATTAATTATAGATAATGTATACTAATACATATAATAATGTGTGCCTTATTGCATTTATTGAGCCATCAAATGTTTACACTTGTACATAACTTATTTTGACAACTAAGATGACTATAAGAATAGAGAAACATTCTGCATATTCTAATGCAAGGCAAGACTATAAGATGGGTAGTGTCATGTTCTCCTATTATTATTAAGAATGATGAGATATAGAATTAATGGATGACCTATAAATAGATACAAGAAGGATAACTTAATATGCTAAATTGGTGCAATGTTTGATAAACATTCCTATACTATAGAATTTTATTTTTATTTTGTAGTTTCTTTACTTTTGAAACTTAATGGATGTGTAACACACCTTGCTAAGAGCCTCAACAATAAAAAATTGAAGAGAATGATTATCTAGTAATGCATCCACTAGCACTAATACAATTTTATGATCTATTAATATTTCACTATATAGGAATTTAGGCATATTAAATACTATAGTATAATTTTTGTGTTGATTTATAATGTATGCACATACCCACAAGTACATATCTATCTACTTTATAGAGCATAGTAGAGGGAATCTTTTATGTATTAGATAGTGGTATGGAATAGACCAGGATGTTCAAGTATCACATGATGGAAGTGAAGACTTTTGGATTATGCATAGGTTATCCAAAGTAAATTCTAAGGATATTTTAAATCTATAACTTGATGAAATGTAATCTATATAACTTATGATGAGATTTAAATAAATTCTACAAGTGATATATAATGTATATATTTTAAACTATATGCCAATGTGATCCAATTAAAAAAATTATCATAAGCATTTAGCCATATGCAATAAGTGATGTTGTAATGTATGGATATTGATAAAATGTCAATTTGATAGACTAGTAAAGGATTTTCAACAACGGGTTATAGAAAACAAAAAAATGAGTCTTGAGTTATATTCTAACATGGAGAGAACAATCTATTAATCTTTAATAGACTATACAAAACTATTCTAAGACAACCTTTGTATCTAAATTTCAATCTTCATCTCAAGAGTGTCTAACAATTTCATATGAGGATTAATAGACACCATAATATATACAATGTTAATATTAGCTAATATTGGTTTAAAAACATCTAAATTTTTTGATAAAAAGGACACAAAAATTCCATGTATTAATCTAAATAAATGTAGGGAAATAAAAATATATTTAAAAGTGTTTTTCCAATTACTCAATTAAATATACCAAATATTTTCTATACCTAACTAATTTAGCACTCAATAAAGTAAAGCGATTATAATATCATTTCTAGATAGTATATCATAATCAATATGACCATACTTTATAACTCAAGATCTTCAAAGATAAAATATCTATATTATGCAATTCAACAAGTCAATCATGAATACATGACTAATAGTATTGTTTCCTATTAGAAAAAAAAGAAGTCATGAATAAAGAGATCTAACATACATGTCCAGTAAAGTAATCTCTAAAATATGGTGCTAAGCGAGAAGAGGAGCAGGGAAGGGTTTTCAAATTTTGAAGTGGAAGAGGTTGATGATGGTGATGATCTAGGTGGATATGGGAAGGTTTTTGTGCAGATGGAGAGTTATTTTTTCTGTTTTTTGTTAACATTAGAGGTTTCCAATGGGATATTTTATTTTGAGGTTCTCTTTGCCTCTAAAACTTCCTACATGTCATTCATTGATTTTTAAGGATACTTGAGGTACTTCTTTGTCTTTCATTTTTTTGGTCTTGTACAATGATTGATTTTTTTGGCTACATGCCCTTTGTAGTGGGTTCGCCTTCTCTTTGGATGTGTGTTGATGTTGGGGAAGGTGTGATTTGGACATATTTGAGGACTTCTTTCCTCTATAGATACATTCATTTAGAGGATTTTAGTCCCTTTTATATATATTTTGTCATTGATATTAAGGATGCTTATAGTTCTTGGTGGCTTCTTGGGACTTTCACTCACTAAGGTTTTGTAGAAGTGGGCCTTTCTACTTCTCATAATTGGTTTCCACAAATTGATTGGACATATTTGTGGAAAGTGAGTTACATGGTTTGGGATGAGAGATTTGGGGGTATCCTCGATCTCCTCTTCCCATGGCTTCAATTTTCTTTTGCACTACTTTGGGAAGGGCCTCACAACTTTCATTCCATATCTCTAAAATTTCTAGAGAATTTTTTCTTTTTTTCTATTTTTTCTTAGGGAGGGGGGAGAGGTGTGGGAAATATAGTTTTGATGCATATTTCTTCCGGTGACTTTGTCTTTCCCTGGGGTGATTCTTACATGCAATACATTATTCAAAAGGTGGTTCTGGATATCCTTAAGGCTTTAATTGGAAGAATATTTGAGGACTTACATCTTAGAACTTTTATCATTATCACTCAAGATATGGAGGGAGTTCAAAAGTTCCCTTCTCTTTGGAAGATTTTGTCTACAAAATGATGTTCAGCATTCGTTGGAGTTTAGATTCATAAAGAATTGAAACCTATTCTTAGGAGTCAGTTGTTGTAGTACAATATTTTTGTTGTAATTTTTTGTTTAACCCAAGATTCTTTGGATAAGGATAGGGTTGTTCTTTGGTGCTTTCCTCTCTTTTGGGATTGGATGAAACCCTCTTGGGTTGTGTGTGCTTCAACCCTGAATCTAGACCAAAACTTTGTGTTATCCTTGGGTAAGTTTTCCTTATTGATGATGATTGTCCAAGAGTTGGTCTTAGTGGAAGTATTTCCCTTTCCTTGGGTGGTGATTTTCTCATTTGGGGGATGAGAAGATGAAATCTGAGAAAAGCATTTTTTTCCCTTCTTGTGGATGAGAAGTGTATTGGTTTGATTTGGATGTAAAATCCTTGGATTGATTCTATTGAGATAGATAGTATTGTGGTCCACCCAAATAATCCATGGACAGAGGTGACCCCTTAGTCCCTTGGTGACTCAATGGTGTGGGAGTTCATATCCTAGTTGTTTTGATATATTTTTGGAAGGTGAAGGCTCTCATTTCTAGAGTGCAAGCATGGTTGAAAGGCTTGCTATCATATTTCATGTTGTACTACCTATCCATTATGTTGTTTTGGGATAGTGGTTTTATTTTTTCCTAGTGGCAGGACAATTGTTGAAATCTTTGAAGGGTTTGTTGTGGTCTTTTTTTCGTGCATTTGTGAAGCTAGTTTTGGGGCCTTTTCCAACCTTGTGTTTAAGCATGGTGCTTGGATGGTAAGGAAGTGGATCTAGTGATTCCTTCCCTTCCTTTTGATGCATCTCTTTCCTATTCCTACTGAGCAGGGCCTCTTTTCGATTTGGTTGGGAAGGGGTTGTGTAGCTAGGAGGTGGATCTATTTTGAGGTGTTCTCTTTCATTAATAAAAGATTTCGCTTTGCTCATTTTGGACAAGGTTCAAGAGTGGGAAGATATTGACTTCTTACTTGTTCATGTTTACTAATTTTAGGATGGCTCTATTCGAATCTTGTTATCTTATGAGCCCTCCTAAGGGTGGTTGGCAGTATGTTATATTTGGTTTATTTTGGCATCTACATTGTAAATGGTCACTAATTCCCTTGTATTATTGTGGAGACAGTACAAAACTTCTTCTATTGAGATAATTTCTTGTTTTAAACGGTCAGCTCCCTCATTTGGCTACTTTTTTATATCAAAAACATAGAGAGTACATAAATTTATGGATGATGAAGTATCTTGAGGCAAACTGAATAATTTAGAAGGTGCAACAATAAAATGTGTAATCAATCAAACACTATTATTACATAAACTATCATCCATAGATATTTCAAATGGATGGAGCATTGAAGTATGAGAGATACTACTATTATAGATCCCAAAATTTGCTATAACATTGTAAATCATAATGGAATAAAAAGATAATATTTTATAAAATAGGAAAGATATATGTTGTAGGTATATAGTTGTGAAGTCATATGAAAATATATTAAATTCCTAAATAATATAACCTCCATTTGGTATCAATATGAAATCATAAGTATAAATTCTAATACCAAACAATATTATGGTTGATATCAAGTATATTAGAAATATAGAATAAAATAAATATATAGATATTTTATCAAAACAAATTAATTAACTAGTCAAATTATAAACGCCATTTTAGATAAGAAGATATATGATATTTAAAAATAATAATAATTCTAGCTATAGCTTTACACATATAATTCTACCTTTAAACATATGTTTATCTAATCAAAAGATTGGGTTAATGATATATAATTTGAGATGTGTTTGTACTACTAGTTAAACAATACTAGAATTTCCTATGCTACAAAGGAAACTAGTCTAAGTTCCCAACATAGGTTTCAATATAGACTTTCATTGATCCAATGCTTATCAAATGTTTGTAATTGATACAAAGTAGAGGAAGTATAAATATTTAGTAATACTATTGGCACTTTGTTATTCCATATAACATTTTAAATATTATATAATGCAAAATTTGTTCTATCTTTTAATTCCTTCTCAAATAAATGACAATTATTTTTATATTCTTTTATACAACAATCTAAAATGTAAACTTTAATATATAATAATATCAATTTTGATTTGCTTATACCTAGAAATTTTAGCCTATTAATTTTAAAATAATGTCCTTCAATCCACCTGTGTCAAATATACAAGGTTAAATATTAAGAAGACTACATTAAGATTGTTTTCAACACATATAGAGGAAGAATCCTTGATCATTTTATTTGAAAGTACAACAAGGTTCATAACAATAAAAACGCAAGAAATTATATGAACTCCATAATTCAGCATATTTTAATTATAACCACATTTCATTTTCAGGTACTCCTGTCATAGGTTTCTCTCCTAATTTTCTACAGCATACTAACTGTAAATGCTCTTGAAATGCAGAATCTTTCGAAGAATAGTTATGACAATAATGAAAGTCATCACTACTACTTTGTACATTAGTTTGAATTATTTACATGCCAGAGTTTGAATGATATAGTTGAGAACCGTCTCCAGAGTAATGTCTTTCGGAATTTTTTATTCTTTGTGGAAAAGGAGTCCAAATTTGGTTAGAGAAGTCCATTTTTGACGTTTATTTCCATCCCACCTTAAATCTCGGCGCAATTTGTCACCAGCAATATTTGAATATGCCTCTCAAATATTAATATACCATCATTTTTCATAGTCAATTCAGAGTTGTCTGAGATACGGAGAAAACTGAAAGTATTGTGAGAGTAGCGTATACAATAAGTATCCAACAATTGTTGAAACTGTTTGTAGCTTTTAATGTTGTTCACCGTTACCATTTCTGACCAAAATATTGTCGTGCATTGGACTGTCAAATATCAGATTCAGTGAGGTGACAATTTAGTATTCTTCGAAATTTAAACAACTCACCGAGGATATAATTTGAAATTCAAAAGCGTTTTGGAAATCTACCGACCACGACAAACAATCATCATCAACAATCTGTTTCCTATTTTGTATTCTTTGCATGTTAAATGTTTAAGATGTAGTTGAGAACTCTATTGAAAGTGGAGTTTCATGGAATATTTTATTGTAGGCGGCAAAGCAGTCCAAATCTTCTTACAGATTTCATATTTTGATGGTGATTTCCTTCATCGCTTAAATCTCGGAGGAATATATTACTGGTAGTCTTTGAATAAGCCTTTTAATCAACATCATTTCATACTCAATTGTGATAGTGATTTCAGAATTCTGGGAGATACGCATAAAAGTGACCAGACTGTCTCGGTAGCGTATGTAATCAGTATTTCAAAATTTCTGGGAAGACATCTCTGACTAGAATATTGTGGAATATTGGAATATCAAATGGCTTTCACTAAGACAGGTGGCGATGATTTTCATGTAAAACTAATCTTACTTTTTAGTTGACATACTCACCATTGGATTTTCCAAAAGCAATCTTACTTTTTAGTTAAACATACTCATCATTGGATTTTCCATTCTTGGTAAGAGCGATTTCTACCAAACAAATTAATTGCAATAATTGAATTTACTATGCAAATTTTATTTGGTTACACGATGATATTTAAATTATCAGTTTCTTGATATTATTGTAATCATTGAGTCTAATTTTACAATTAGGAATGCATTTTGTTAGGGTTTGTATGGCTTGTTTATAAAACCTTTTGTTACCATTGTGTGTCATTCATATTTACCACAGGATATTGTTTAGGTTATAATGGTCCCAACCTTCTCTGGCCTAGCAGTTATTGTTCATGTTGGAGCTGATGATATTGGTGCAAATGGTTCCTTTGAGAAATATCCATGCAAGTTCCCCCCAAGGTGTTTCATGGTGTATTTCCTCCCTAGATGTTGTGCTTAATGTGAAAGATTTTGGTACTACCTGTGCATGGCTTGAACATCAGACCTTGATAGCCTATTTTGTTGGTGGTACTCTTTTTGAAAGCATGCTTCAAGAGTGGGTTTCCAAAGTCTAGATCCCTCAGGATGTCCGTCTTGAGGGTATTGAGAGTCTCACCCATGGCTTTATCTTGTTCCATTTTAGTAACCCTAGCTAGGTTGAACATGTGTTCACCCATCATCCCTAATCTATTAGGTCTTTCCTTCTAGTTTTTAGCATTGGTCTCGAGACTTTATTATCTCGAAAGACCACAAGCTTAAGGTCTTAGTTTGGGTTGAGTGCTCTATACTCACAATACCATGATGACCATTTTTGCAAGCTACTATGCAAATTGTCAGCAAGGTGATTTTCCTTGAACCTGACAAGTTTTTCAATGCTCACCCTCAATGTAGGCTTTGTGTGGAGGTTGACCTCTCTCAGGACATCAAGGAAATTGTGGATATTCAGATTGGTAATACCACCTTCACCAAGAAGGTTCTTTACCTAAATCTTCCAAACACTTTCTACAACTACCAATCTATTGAGCACAAGATCAAGGATTGTCATTTTCTCGAGTGTAACAAGCAACTAGCCAAAGAGGTTAAGCCTAGTGAGGCTATGAAAAGAGATGAATGGACTCCAATTGTTATGAAGGGTAAAAGCAACATTGTTTCTAAAGTAGGTACCTTCCTAGATAATGGTCACATTGTCTCTAGCATAGCACTACCAATTTCTCTAGTTCCTTTGCTTATGTTGCCACATTTTTCAAACCCTAAGTCTCAAGGGATGATGGGTTTTGCTAGTTTAGGACCTTACCTCAAGCCACCTGGCTCTATAGATCACAATAAGCTTCCATGATTTCTACATAGACCCTTCACTACTCTTGTAGCCCAGATGGTCAAAGTGATCATTTGAATGGCAAGGAGAAAAGGAGGATCATTTCCTTGGAGACCCCTTTCTTGACTCTTCCAATGTGTTTTTCCATAATATTTTATCCTCTCTTAAGGACGAGGTTGACATGCAAGATTTTGAATGATGGATTTTCTATCATGGAATGTGTGGGGGCTAATAGACCTCCCTCAAAAATACTTTGTTCATGATAGGTTTGGTGTAGGCTTGGTAACATGGATTTCCTTTGTCTTCAAGAAGTCAAAATTGCTAGGTTTCTACTCAACATAGTTTGGCATATGATTTTGGCTAGATGGTGGCCTACTTTCTTCCCAGCATAGAGCTAGACGAGGTGGTATTATTAATCATCTTTCACCTCATTTAATTTTCTTTATTATTTTGCATGGTACTGATCTCATGCAGTGAATGGTTTGGATTTTGTTCTCTTTTTAGAATCATTCTTTTGGCATTGCTAATGTTTATGCTCCCAATGATGCGGTTGATCATCTGCCACATACTATCTAGGTTTTCCACAAGGATTTCAACATGGTCAAGCTGACTACGACAAAGAAGGTCTTTTGCATTTTCCATGGTTAAATGGTGAGAGACAAGCCTAGTTTTACATGTACAATAAATTGGGTCTTTTTTATCCCAATACTAACTACAATCGTCCTTGCAGGGTTTGGCATACCTAGTCCAAATTTTGTGCTAGTTGTAACATGGATTTTATAAGGTTTGATCATGCCATGATCACAACTCAATCTTGGCTTTCATTTTTGGAATATAGGGATTTCCCCATAACTCCATTGATATATGTGATTCTCTCTGACCATTTTCCCATTTCTTTCTCCATCATTTTATAAACAACTCACCCCCATACTTGCAAGACATAATTTTTTCTGGACACATCTTTATTGGCTCATGCTCTCATCTCTTCTCATATATTACATGTCTATAATATTGAGCCCTGACTCCACAAACATGTTTGGTGGATACAATGGTGGTATGACAGCATCACCCACACTATGAGGTTTCTTCACATTTATGGTAGAAAGTGGGTCAATTAGCATCAGACATCTTTTGAGGCTACCACTAAAGATTTTTTTAGTTCCTCTAAAGCTCTTGCCAAGAATCCTTTTGATATGAATCTAGAAATATGGCTCACCACTATTCATTTCCAAACACATGTTGGAGATATGTACATTGGCCGTAGAGGTTAGATCAAGGCCCATCTCAATTGGTTGGAGGTTGGTAATCAAGCTTCAAAGAATTTTTTTTAGGCTTTCTAAGCTCATCATTTCTTAATGGGTATTAAGAGAATCAAGGAAGGTCAACATACTCTATGTGACCTTCTAGATTTTCTCTAGGCCTTTGTACACCACTATGAGAAGGTTTTAATTGTGCAAGGCAATTCTGTCATGCATGATGATGCCTTGTAGACCTAGATTTTAGTTACCCTAAAAATCTTTCACTTGAGAAACATACTTTTTGGGAGAAAATTCTTACACTTGTTGATACTAAATACATTTTTTGCTCTATGTTAAATAACAAATCTCCTAGATGTGATAGCTTTCCTTGTGAATTCTACAAAAGTATCTCTAACAACATTGGCCCTAATTTGCACATGGTCTATCTTAAAGTATTTCAGTCATAATCACTTGGGAGCATAATTCAAAAAGCTCATATTAAGTTCATATTTAAGTTTGGAGACTCTAAGGATATCTATAATTGGTGACCAATCATCCTCCTTAATGCCTCTTACAAGATCATTGCTAAGACCCTCTTCCTTAAGATTTGACACCTATTGTTGTAGAATCATGTCCTAAGAATACCGGCTTTATTAAGTCTAGATATATTCTAGATAATATCATTCTAGTATAGGAAAGCATGCAATGGGCCCACCAATAAAAATAGTAGGCCTTTTTTCTCAAAATTGACTCTGCCAAATCTTATGATGGTATTGAATGGCCCTTTACATTGGCTATGTTATAAGCTTTGGGGTTTGGTCCTATTTTTATTCCATCCAAATGCTTTTTGGGGATGCCTCTAGGTGCATCACCATTAATGGGTGTCAATGTGAGGCTTTTGGCCTCTTCAAGTCTATTCATTAGGGGTTCCCTCTTGAACCTTCCTTATATGTGCTAGTTGTTGAATGGTTTGGTTACTTTCTTGCTAATGTCCTATCAGCACAGTGGGTGCAAGTCATTGTTCTCCCTGAATCCTTTGAGTAGTTGATCAACGAGAAATTTTTTGATGATTCCTTTCTCACTCTCCTTGAGGAGGAAAACATTTCCAATGCATTACAATGTTTGGATACTTGTTGCCTTGTTTCTGGCTTAGCTATTCAATGGTAGAAGATTTTTTTGTTATAGTAAGTCCTTCCTGCCTAGCCCTTCTTGGCTTGCCCAATTCCAAAGGAAATGGATTCAACATGGGGAGGTGCTTTTATTTCTTCCCATATTATCTTCCTTCCAAGATTTCCTATTGGATCTTTGGAATGCAGTCCTGGATAGGATTGAGAAGAAGCTAGAGTATTGGATTACCAAACCCCTTTTGCTAGCTAGAAAATTTTAGATTTGTTCCAAAATGTTATTTTCCACCCATGTTTACCACTCATCCTGTTGGGCACCTTAGAAGGCCTCCTACCTAAAGCTTGAGTTCTTGTTGCATGACTTTCTCCTAACTTCATATGCCCCCCATCAAGGGTTCCATAGAGTGGTGTAGGATTTTTTCTATCTTCCTAAAGAGTAAGGGGACCTTGACTTGCTTTCTATCCAGACACAAGATATTTCCTTCTGTGTCAAATAGTCATTCATGTCTACACAAGTAATGAAGCCTAGAAAATACTTTTGTAATAATTTATCTCTTTAGCACTTCAACTTAATCGACCTACCTAAAAGGAGATGGGTTTTCAAACTCTTTTGATCACTCCCAAACTAGTTCAAATTTAGAGAACCTCTTTTGCAAAAAGAATTTAGAAATCCTTGGAAGCCATTAAGCCTTGGATTTGTTAGGCTAGAAATGGGTTTAGAGATGGCCTCTTTATGAACCAAAAAAATTTATGGTATTCTCCCTTGTTTATTGTTAAAGGTATCCCTTTGGAGAAAGTATAGGGGGGTAGCATGTTGTATTTTTTCAAACATGGCATTAGGATTCCTCACGGTCTCTTTTTTAGAGTCACCGTGAACCTTTACTCATGGGAAGATATGCAATTGTAGTTCCATATTTCCTATCCAAATTAGCATAAATTCAATCTTCTATTTTCCACGGTGCCCCTACAGCTCTTACATAAGCTGGGTGTTCAATCTGTTAAACATTGGTCAAGGGATTAGAAGTGGTAACCTTCCACTCCTATGACTAGTTATAAAACCAAGTTTGATTAGCATTAGTTGGTTCATCACTTGCCTATGGTAGATGCACTCAACCAATACTAGCATCTAAATTCTTCTCAGTAGACTTGGTGTCATAACGATTAAGGTTGCTCCCCTTAATACCATAAACACATAATAGAAACAAAGAAACAACAACAAATGCAACAATGAAATATGGACTTGATATTATCTCCACAAATGGGGAATTACATAATTCAAAAGTATAATATGCTATCCTACATGGGCACTTTCATTATAGTAATATGCAAGACTAAGCTGCGAACTACCACCCAAAGTTGTCCTAGACAATGTTTGGGCCTTTCTTGAATAGGAAATTTTATATCGATCGAGAAGGTTCTAGACAATGAAACTTAATACCTAAGGTTAGTAGGCCCTAACAATACATATAGAGTCATCCAAATACATCTTTAACAATTATTTTAGATATTTCAACCATCCCAACTTTGGAAGGCCATAACTCTCAAATCATTGTTCTAGTTGGCTATTATCGCCAATTTTTGGAAATGCCAACTCCTGATCTACAGACTAAGAATTAATGAAGTGCCTTCTGTTGAGTTTTTGGACCTCATCCAAGCTCTCTAAGGCCTCTAATGGTGAGCCTACAATTTTTTCTAAAAATATTTTCATTGAAAATTTGTAATAACTTCTCTGATACTTAAGTTGGAGAAATGAGATTTTAATGGTAGGCTTATACTTAAACTAGCTCTTGGAACCTTCCTATAGAAAATGAGAACATTTCAAGCTCATATGAAAAACTTATTAAAAATAGCAAGTTCCTAGAAATAGCAACTCCCCTGTCTATTAGTCCTTATTAAAATCGAAAAGACTAAAATAAAAAAAATTTGGGTGATGCAATATTGCTTCTTACACTTAGGATTCTCCTGCATTACACACTTGGGGTAATTTGAGAATTGATTCTATCACGTCTCAAGAATTTAGAGGAAAATGAAGATAGTTAACCTCCTCCATTGCTAGTCATAATGAATCTTCTACTAGCCTCCCTTTCCATTTGACCAAATATTCCTCATAAGTTTTGTTCCTTGTATTTTTTCCAACATGATTGTCCAGTATCTCCTCAATCTCTTTTGTAGCTAAACTAGCTGCTGAAATACTCTACTGTGCTTTTGTAACTTCATCTCCATCACCTCCTTCATAAAAATCTATCAAATCTAAAATATTAAATACTAGTTAGATATTCAATTCAACAGGCAACTCCACTACATAAGCATTTCCAAAATCATGCCTTTTCACTATCTTGCATTGTCCAAACTTCTTACTCTTTAGCTTATTATATGTAACTACTAGAAAATTCTCCTTTCTCAAATAAACCATGACTTCGTCTCCAATATAAAATTCCTTATACCTTCTTTTCACATATATTTTAGCCTTACACTATGTATTCATCTTTATGATGTGCTTCCTCACCTCCTCATGAATGTTCTTCAAATGTTTAGCAAATTCTCTACTTCAGCACTACTTATATCTCCTTTATCCAACTACCACAATTTAGAAGCATTTTTGGGACTACTCTCATATATAATCTAGAATGGTGATTTACTAGTACTCTTGTTGACAAAATTATTATAGGAAAATATAGCTTGTGGTAAAATCATATTACATCATTTTGTCTTGTCTCCAACCAAACATCTTAGCGAATTTACCAAACTCCTATTCACCACTTCTATTTGTCCATCAGTGTGTGGATGATGCAATGAATTGAACTTCAACCTTCTTCAATTTCTTCTACAATGAAGACCAGAAATACACAACAAATTTGGTATCATGATCTGGAAATACAGTCTTCGGTAGACCATGTAGTCTCACCACTTCTCCAAAAAACAACTCTACCACATCAACAACATCACTAGTCTTCTTGCAAGGAATAAAATGTGTCATCTGTGAAAACCTGTCAACCATCACAAAAATAGAATCATAGCCATTTTTTGTCTTGGGTAATCCAAGAACAAAATCCATTCTGACATCCTCCCATGACTTCTCTAGTACAATTAATGGCTAATACAACCTTGTATTTCACTTTGCTCCTTTTGCCATCAGACATACTCTACAACTCTATACAAACTACTTCATATCTTCCTGTAACTATGGCTAGTAATAATATTTTTAGCAACCATAGCTATGGTTTTATGTCTAGCCAATCCTCCACTATGCTTCTTGTTGATGAGATTATTTCTCATTGAACTTCTGGGAATACACAAATGGCTTCCTTTGAACATACTATCTTGGATCATGAAATCCAACCACTTTGTTCTATCAAGTGTAATCAATTATGTACGAGCCTTCTATGCTTCACCAAAATTAGGATCATTTGGATACAAACTACTGAGTTCCTTGAACTCAAACACCTCTATTTCCATTTCTATCAATAAAAGTTGTCATCTACTAAGAGCATCTTCAAATTTTTTAGACTTCCCACTACTTCTTTCAAAATAAATGTATAACTCTGCAAAAACTCAACCCACTTCAAATGCCTTTGGTTCAATTTTTCTTGACTATTCAAATATTGCAAAGCATGATGATCAGTATACAAAACAAACTCCTTAGGAAGAAGATATTGTCTCCACTTCTTCAATGCTTGAACTATAGCATCAAATTCTTGATTATAAATAGAATATTTTCTTTTTTCATCATTCAACTTCTCAAAAAATAAGCAATAGGTCTACCTTCTTGGCTCAAAACAACTCCTATTGTAGTACCACTAGCATCATAGTCTACTTGACACACCTTGTTAAAATAAGAAAGTGCTAAAATAGGTTGCTCAGTACATTTTTGTTTCAACATATTAAAATTCTTATCTACTACTATTGTCCACTTAAATTCTTTCCTATCCCCTCTCATTATTTTATTTAAGGGTTCACAAATATTGCTAAAACATGTTATGATCTTTTTGTAAAAACTAGCTAGTCCATGAAAAGATCTTACATCTGTCACACTCCTTGGAGTAGGCCATTGAAGGATAGCCTTCACTTTCTCTAGGTCCATTTTTATACCTTTTGCTAAGACTACAAATCCCAAGTACACCAGCTCCTTCTTTACAAAATTTCACTTCTTCAAATTTATTATCAACTTTTATTCCCTCAACTTATCAAAAGCCTTGTGGATATGAATCAAATACTCCTCCAATGTCTTACTAGAGATCAAAATATCATCTAGGTAAATAATGACAAACTTCCTAAAAAATCCTTTAGTACCTCATTCATGAGCCGAATGAAAGTGCTTGGTGCATTGGTTAGTCCAAAAGGCATTCAACTAACAACTCATATAGTCCTTCCCTTGTCTTGAAAGTAGTCTTCAACTCATCACCTTCTCTCATACAAATCTAATGGTACCCACTCTTTAGATCTATCTTTATAAAATACTTATCTCCACTCAAATATTCCATAATATCATCCATCCTTGGAAATGGATTTCTATACTTGATTGTGATCTTTTTGATAGTGCAAGAATATATGCACATCCTCCATTCTCTATTATTTTTTGGTGCTAATATGGCTAGTACAACACATGGACTTAAAATATCTTGAATCAACCCCTTTTGCAATAATTCATTAAATTGCATGTTCAACTCTTCACTTTTTGTTGGTGTCATTCTATGCATTGCCTTGTTTGGAAAACTAGATCTTAGAAGCAAATCCATCTGATGACTGATCTTCCTCATTTGGGGCAATCCATTAGGTACATTATCTGATACAATATAAGAAAACTATTCCAATAGTTTTGTAACTTTTGCAGGCACCTCCTCTACTTCTTCTTTACTATGTTTTGGAATTATAGCAAAACACATATGCTCACTCTTCATACCTTTGAGAAACTCTTTTCCATCAACAAAACATATTATAGTAGCACTATATACCTTTTCTTCTTTCTCCTTCAATGGCTTCAACTTATGTTTCATTCCATCCTTGGTCATAGTGTAGATATTTTCTCATCCATCATGTATAGTATGCCTATCAAATAGCTATGTCCTACCAAAATATGTATGAAATATCTCCATAGGTATGATATCAAAAAGTACCTCATTTTGGTAGCTTCCAATCTTAAACTTCACTAAGCACTTCTCATTGACCATGACCTTGTGGTCATCTTGCACCCAAGCAATATAGTATGGATGCAGGTGTTTTTGTCTCTTCAACTTCAAATTGGTGGCCATCATTTCTAACACCAGATTGTCAGTACTTCTACCATCAATAATCACATCATAACACTTATATTCACATCTACATTGTGTGTGAAAAAAGCTCCTTCTTTGATTAACTTTGTTCTCACCAATCAAAAAGACTCTTCTATTAACTAGGACTTCTCCTCTCTTAGGATCGTCATCAACATGTGCTACTCTAGTCTAGCCTTCTATTCTTCAATTTGTCCTTCCTTGGTGTTGGGTATATTAAAATGCTCTATGCCCTTTTTCTCCACAGTGAAAACATTTCCCACAGAAGCCTCCTCCTCTATATCCTTATCCTTTGCCTCTTCCTCTCTGATCTCTATTGTTCTAATCATGGAAATGATTGGAACTATTTCTCCTCTAGTTATGACTACTACATCCAACCTCATCCTTATTGTTTTGATCATCATTATTGCCATCATAAGATCATCTACTAGATCTTCCACAATGACCTCTTCCACTATTCTTATTCTCAAACTTCTTGCTTAGTTTCTCCTCAACTCCTAGGGAAAACTAATATGCCTCCTTAACACTATTCATTCAAACAAGACTTAGTTTTTCCTAAATGCTTGGCCTTAACCCATTAAGATAAAATACCAATTTGTCCTTTTTAGCTTCTACATGGTTGGTTCTAATGAGAACTCAGTAGAACTCTTCAGTACACTCTTGAATAGATTTTCTCACTTGCTTCAATCTTTGCATTTTCTTCAACAGATCAACCTCATAATCCATAGGAATGATTTTTCACTTTAGTTTAGCTAGCATGTCATCCCATATATTTATTTTGTCCTATCCTTTTATATTTCACTCTAATTGAACCTCCTACCTCCAAATCTATACATGTCCCTTCAGTTTTTCCTTCACAAACTTGATCTTATTAGGATCATCAATATCTTCAAACTCAAAGTACACCTCCAGTTCATTGATCAATTCAATAAATCCTCTAGGCTAAGATATCTTGATAATGTTGGAACTTCAAACTTATGTCTATTTCCAATCTTGGAGATGGCCATAAAAAACCTTTCTTCCTCTCAGTTTAGAAGTACCTCGGGGTTGACATTTTCTTCTCCTTCATCCTCATCCTCACATACATCTCTTATGGGAAGATTTATTCCTCTACACATTTTTTCTTCCAATGATTGCAATTGTCTTTGGAGGGCTCTAAATCCCTTAGTTGCAAGACCTACAACTCTTCTACCATGTTCTCTTTATGGAGGATTTTTTTTCTTTTGTTGAAACCCTAGTGAAAACTACCTCACAATTGTTAATCTATCTACACACTTAGCCCAAAACATGATCCTAATGAGAACTACCTGAAAGCTAGGAATCTATCCACACACTTAGGAGCTCTAGCTCTAATTCCACTTGATGAAGGGTGCTCCCCTTAATACTATAAACACATTATAGAAATAAAGAAACAACAACAAATGAAAGAACAAAATATAGACTTCTTATTATTTCCACCAATATAGAATTATAAAATTTACAAATATAATATGCTAACCCACATGGGTGCCTTCATTATAGTAATCTGCAAAACCAAGTTGTGAACTATTGGATACAATTGATTAATTTTGCGTTATCTTTGATGTTACACAAATGTAATATTAGCTAATAGTTAGTGCATGTGGAGCTCACTTGGTTAGCATAGACAATTTTTCTAGTCTACTAAGCATTCTTAAGTTTACTTTGTACAGAAGGCAATATCTATCAAGCTCACTTGGGTGATAAAGGGAGTTGTGCCAAAAAGAGTGTTAACCAAGCTCACTCAATTAATGAAGGGAAAGTTGAATAGAGTTAGTATTATTTGAGTTCACTCAGTTACCAAAGGGATTTTGTAAGTTCATAGTCTTAACTAAGTTTCTGTTGGTTAGCATAGGAAATCACTTTAGAATCAGTTACTACCAAGTTGGGTTAGCTACCAAGGGATTTTCTTATTTTAGCATGTACAACTTAATTATTTTACCTATTGATCCTAGCTAATTGAGGTAATGAATATTGGTTATTCTAATTTTTATTTGAGCCAACTTGACAATCTAGAAGGTATAAATAAAAGCTCAAATTGTCATTGCAACGTGTGTAATATGAAAGTTGAATGAGTTGAAAAGAGTTAAGAAGAGAGGAAGCAAACTTGAAGGATAAGAAAATATCCTTGTGGAGTAGAAAAGTGTTATTGGATCAAGAAATATCAAGTATGAACTTGAGTAGAGGTCTGTAATCAGAAATTTAGTTGCATCTTAATCAGGTTATTTCATTGTTACTCTCTAACCATTGTAGTAGTGAACTAAAATCTATTAATAGAGTTAGTTTAATAGCCATTTTTAAATCCTCTAACAAGGTGAAAATTCTATTGAATTGTTTCATGACCTTTTGCAAGGCCACTCCTAATAGGATGATTAAATCCTATAACAAGGTCATACCAAACAATGTGTTTTGTAACCTTTAACAGGGTTGGCTCCTAAGAGGGCTCACTTTAGAAGAGTGAAAAATAGTAACTAGTTGCATTTGGTGGTTTTTCCCAAATTGGATTTCCACATTAAATGCTAGTGTCATATGTGTTCATTTCTTTTCTCTCTTCCATGCAAAATTAAGGTTAGGAAATTACTAACCAAATCCTAAGATCTGTTAAGTTAAACACATTCTAGATTTACTGAGTTACATCATTCTTTGTGTTTACCAAGTATCAATAGTCATTAGTTTTATCAGTCTAGAATTTATTTGACATCTAAGGGATCTAGAATTTATTTTAGTATTAACTGATTCACCCCTCCCCCATCAGTTACTCATCTTATATTTCCAACAATTGGTATCAAAGCTTTTGATGCTTGCGAAAAAGGTTTTAAGGACCTAAGCTAAAGGTCAGGATGTCTTACAAGAGAGAGATTCTAAAGTTGAACAAAGATAACTTTGCAAAATGGAAAGGACTAATGAGGCTTCATCTGGCTACCATTAGTGATTTAGGATGAAAATATCTTGATGAAGAATATAAAACTCGCAGTGGAACATTATCAATTGAAGATATTGCTGAGAAAAAGAACCATAAGATCATGATGATTGATATTGCATCTACTCTCAGTTATGCTAAATTTGATGAGGTCAAAGACTATAAAATTGCTTTTGATATATGGAACAAACTGAAATAAATCTATGGAGGAGATGAAAATGTAAAAAGGGTCAAAGTAGAAATCCTTATAGGATAATTTGATCAAATGAGAATGAGAGAAGATGAAAACATTACAAAATATGTGGAAAGAATCAAAGCCAATGTTAGTGCAAGTAGAGTATCTGGAGGAGAAATCAAAGAAAAAACTGTTGTAAGTCAATGTAGTGACCGCTTTTTCAATTTTTTAAAACCTGTTATTCAATTTAGGTATAAATTAGAAAATCATCAAATTTAAACCACCTATGATCCTTTCTACTATTAAATTACGTGAGGAGTTGAGCATTAACATTAATTTATTGGTTTCCACGAAAGATTTCTCCTCATACTATCAGGTCATCTTCTCTTCCTGATTATGATCATTCCAAGATGGTAGGATGACGGTGTAGAGGGCACGTGAAACAAGCTCCAAGCATATTTGAGAAGTGCTCAAAATTACTCCACCTTTCCCCCACCAACTCCCTATCTTAGGATTTCATAACTCAGGGAAAGATACAACCTTCCACACTATAATTCAAAATGCTTCTTAATGTTATTCAAGTATTTTTAGATATAATTGTATTATACCAATATCTTTAATTGAAATATTTGTTAATAGATTATGTATTGATATTTGATTGAAACATATATCATCATTATATATACATACATACATACATACATACATACGTACATACATACATACATACATACATATATAATATAATCATAGTAATGTTGTAAATGTTTAAATAACATATAATACTCATTGTAATATTTCAATGTCATGCGATAATGTTTACCAATTCATTAAAGAAACAATATTGAGTCAGTTGCTAATGTTTCACGCAAGATACTTAATGATTATAACATATACTTGATATGGCAATTCGCCATCTTATATTCAATATCATCTTAATGTGACTGTTGTATGTCTTAGTGTAATGACTACTTAGACATTCCTTCAAATATTATTGTATTGCAAAGTAATAAAGAGATCCAACATACCTGTATTCGACTACAGATGTGATATCCTATCAGTATTGTACTGCGACAGGATTACAATGTGATGCCTTAAGATAACTATATTTCCCGCATTACATTGGAAAAATGTGGAATACTATTTATTATGTATTCAACTTTGATTTCATTATGATTCATACTTTTTTTTTATGTTTTCAACAAGTAACCTAACCCTAATAAATATGGCTTATGGTGACATACTTGAATAGTCGTGTCTCAATATAGATTTCACCATAGTTTTGAATGATTAATTAGGTTTAGGTTTTAATTATTTTATTTTATTGAATTGAAAGTATTTATAATATATAGTTTATGATAGTATTTATATGATTACTGTATTTGAATTAGTAATATATTTGTAATATAACTATGAGAGAGATGAATGTTCAACATCTCTATTCGGTGATCACTAATTAAACTTTAATACTATGAATTATAATTGGTGCTATTGATTGATATAATTGAACAATAGTACTATATTAAAGTATTAACTCAAATAAACAACAACATAGGCATATGCTTATTTAATTCATCAATTATGTTTTGATTAAAAATAATATCTTATAATAATATTTAATTATTATTTAATTTATTTAACTCATTAATTTTATAATTAGAATATAATATTTTATATTATAATCATGCTATAATCTTATATATTGATTTATGTTTATATTGTCAAATATATCACTATTATATATATTATCATATTTAAAATTACCTATTTTTAATATTTAATAGTTAATATCTAATTATGTTAATTTATACCTTTATAAAGTGTTGAAAACATATCATTGTATATAATAGATTATAATATATTTTACTTTAATATCATTATTCTTAATTATTATTATTATATAATATGTCATTTTAATATTCATATATCCTATTAATTTGGGCTCGTGACAGTCAAATACTTAGAACTTTGATTCCCATCTATGCAATTAGAGTATCTGCTATTCAAGAAAAGAGATGTGATCCAAATAATAGGATAGGCTTGGATGCCCTAGCAAGAAGATTGACAGCTTTTGAACTAGACAACTTTGACAACTATGTTTTTGCTTCCAAGACTATTGAGTCTACATTTGAAGCTAAACTCTCACTCAAAGAAAAAGGAAAGTAAATAAAAAACAATTAATTAGAAAGTGAGGAAGAAACTTAAGAATGTTTTGATAGTGATCTTGAAATTGTGGAAGCTCTACTTGCAAAGAAATATTCTAGGAGCAGAGGAAACTACAAAGGTAAAATCCCTCTAATCTATTTTTCTTGTGACACAGCTAAAAAAAATTGGATTCAAGGTAGAATTCATGAATGGAAAGGCATGATTACTGGATAACCAAGGAAATCTGATTGGATTAGGCACACAAACAATTTAAGCTAACTTATTTTATCTTGATCTTGGTGATTGTTTATGCTTTATTGCTCAAGTAGAAGAAATCTAGCCATCACATAGAAGACTATGTTATGTAAGCTTTGATAATATGGTCAAGATAAGTACATTTAGAAGAGTAAGAGGTATTCCTAGTTTGAAGAAACCTGATGCTGATTATCTAAAAATTGCCAAAATGGTAAAAAGGGAAAGACTAGTTTTAAAAGAAAAAACCATCAGTCAAAAGATGCCTTTAAAATTGTGCATACTGATTTATGTATACCCATTGGAATAGAAACTTGCAGTAGAGAAAATTTTTTCATTCTTTTTGTTGATGACTATTCTAGAATGATGATTGTTATGTATCTCAAAGAAAAATTAGAAGCTTTTGAAAAATTCAAATTGTATCAGGCTAGAGTAGAAAAAGAAACTAGAAAAAGATTAAAATTCTTAAGATCAAATAGAGGTTGTGAATTCATCTCAAATGAATTCAACAATTTCTACATTAAAAGATGAATCAAAAGACAGGTATCAACCCTTGGTACTCTTGAGCAGAATGGAATAGCTAAAAGAAGAAACAGATCCATCATGGATTGTGCAAGGACACTAATGATTGAGAAGAATTTTGCTATCAAATACTAGAAAGAAGCTATAAGCACTAGAGTTCATACTTTGAACCAAGTTCAATTAAAGGACTCAAACAAAATTCCCAATGAACTATGGTATGGCTACAAACACAATGTAAGTTACTTGAAAGTATGTGGTAGCAAATGCTATACCTTGAAAGAATCTAGACAGGAAAAAATTGATGTAAAAGGTGATGAAGGTATATTTCTAGGATATTTCTACAGAAGTAAAGCGTACAAATGTCTAAATTTATACACTCACAAAATCATAGAAAGTGCACATGTGAGAATTGATGAGTTTGTAGAAAAGACTGAAGAAAAAAGCAAAAAGGAGCCAAAAGATTACAAAAGATTTGTCTACTATGAACCTGATACATTTCCAAACACATTTAACAAAAATGAGACTTCATCTCTCGAGCTCTCCAAGTCTCCATTAGTTATCAAGACCAAGTCACAAGGACCTGAGTCACATTCAGAAGCTACCGAGTTAGTGCATACTGAATCTAAAGAACTCAAGCCATAGATAGAATGACCCAAGTCTAAAGTTGAAATTCAATTTCAAAATTCAATGAACCTATATTGGCTAAATATGTTAGAAGGCATCATGCACTTGATCAAATCATTGGAGACAAATTAGTTGGAACAATGACAAGAAGCAAACTAAAAGGTACATATTTTCTTGCAAAATTTGAACCTAGAAGTGTTAAAGATGCACTAGAAAATGAAAGTTAGATTGAGGCTATGAATGAAAAAATAGAACAAACAAAAAAGAATAAAACTTGGACTCTTGTACCTAGGTCCAAAGATAAAAAATGTGATTGGTACAAAATGGGTTTTCAGAAATAAGCTAAATGAAGATGGATAAGTGTTAAGAAATAAAGCAAGGTTGGTATGTAAAGGCTATTCTCAAGAAGAAGGTATTGATTACAGTGAAACTTTTTCCCCTATTGCAAAATTTTAAGGTGTTAGGACTTTATTGGCATATCCAGCTCACAGAGTATTCAAAGTATACCATATGGATGTTAAATTTGCATTCCTGAATGGAATTCTTGATGAGGAAGTCTACATTGAACATCCAAAAGGTTTTCTTGATCCAGACAAAAGAGACATGGTTTAAAAATTACACAAATCTATGTATGGTCTAAAACAAGCTCCTAGAGCCTAGTACAAAAGACTACATAACCATTTGATATAGATTAATTTTCAAAGAAAAAATGATAATAGTAGTCTATATATCAAGGAAGGACTAAATAAGAACATTGTGTTGGCAAAAATATTTGTGGATGATACTCTATTCATAGGAAATGATGACTTATGCAAAGCAATCTTTAGAACAAATGAATAAAGAATTTGAAATGTCCATGCTTGGTGAAATAAAATTCTTTGTTGGATTGCAAACATAGCATAATAAAAGTGGTATCTATATGACTCAATCTAAGTATATCAAAGAGATACTCAAGAAATTTGGAATGAAAGATTCAAAACTAGTTGAAACTCCCATGTGTACTAGACTTAAGCTTACCAAAGATGATGATTCCAAAGAAGTAGATTAGACCTTATATAGATCAATTATTGGGAAATTATAGTATGTGGTACATACAAGGCATGATATTGCCTTAGCAGTTGGGATAGTGGCAAGATTCTTAGCTAAACCCAGAGAAAACCACATGATGGCAATAAAAAGAATCTTAAGATATCTGAAAGATACTAAAGACTATGGCTTATGGTAAAAACTTAGAGGCAACCTTGACCTAAAAGTATTTACTAATGCTGAGTGGGCAAAGAATCTTGATGACAGAAAGAGCACCAGTGGTGGAGCATTCTTTCTTGGTAAAAGGCTGGTATCTTGGACAAGCAAGAAGAAAAACTACACATCTCAATCCACAAAAAATGTAGAATATGTAGTAGCAGCAATGAGTTGCTCTAACATTATTTTGTTCAAAAATTTGTTGGAAGGAATGAAGGTTGAAATCAAAGAGTCACTAGACATGTATTATGATAACACTAGTACAATTAACATATCAATTAATCTAGTGATGCATTTTAAAACAAAGCACATTGCTATTAAATATCATTTTATAAGAGAATTAGTATAGGACAGAGAAATTAGATTAGAATGTGTGAATACAAAAGAAAAAATTGTAGATATATTCACCAAGCCATTACCTAAGGATGCATTTTTGTATCTAAGAGGTAAGGTAGAGATCATTCCCCTATCTGAAGCTCACTAAATAAAGTTTAATGATGCATCAATAGGAATCAAATTGAAGATCAATCAGTTGATGCAGTATTGAAAAAGATATATTGTAGATGAATTTGTACTCAAGGTACATTGATACTAATCAAAATGGTCTTTGGCATGTGTTGTCAAAGAGGGAGAAGTTTACTGTCATATTTTTCTCTAAAATTTTGTAGAGGGGGAAGTTAAGTAGTTCCTTCATAGAGGGAGAACATTATAGGATAATTTTTCTATACAAAATCAAAGAGGGAGAAACTTTCTCATAGAGGGAGTCTTGTTCTCAAAATTTCATTGTGCTATGGCATGTTGTGTTGTCATCAATGCCAAAGAGGGAGATTGTTGGATATAATTGATTAATTGTGTGTTGTCCTTGAGGTAAAAGCACAAACCTGTGTCACCTTTTATAAAGAAATGGGATATTAGTATGTGATAGTTCAACATTATTGACAAAAAAAAATGGTATTTGTGTATAAAATATGAAGATGATGTAAACTGATGAAATGTGTAGAATTGGATGAATTTTATGCCTATAATTTTTTTTTAAATTTTTGGGTAAGAATTTATTCATTTTATTTTATTTTGAATCCCCTTTTTTAACTATAAAAAATATAGGGTGTAGTTCCCATTAAAAAAGTATATGCAAATCATCTTTTTTTTATTTTGATTTGAAAATATCTTATAGATGACATGTATAGCTAGTGAAGAAAAAAAGAAAAAATTATTTTTGATGTATATTTTCATTGTTATAAGTACTCAAGTTCGACCTTATTAGAATCCAATATTTTTTTCCTCCCATCAAAAGTTCCCTATCAAATCTATACATTCTTGAAAAGAAATTACATATTTGTGAAGAGGATTCTCTCCTCTAGAGATCAATATATTTTTTAATTTTTTTTGATATGATTTAATATATTTTTTCCTTTTTTGAGGGAGCATCCTCTAAAATGTTGAAATATTGACTTATAATATTTTGAGATTATAACATATTATAACTAATCAAAACACTCAAAATTTTATATAAGGATGGTATTTAATCTGAGATCTATAACAGGGTATTTTTAGTTTTTGAAAAAAATTGAGTTTTGATAGAGACATGAGATTTGACCAAAATAGGTTTTGGTATCATAAACGGTGACATGGATCTGTGCTTTTACCCTTTGATGTTACACAAATTTCATATTATTTGATAGTTAGTATATGTTGAGATCACTTGGTCAATGAAGATAGTTTTCCTAGTATACCAAGCATTCCTGAGTTTTCTCTATACAAAAGGCAGTATCTGGCGAGTTCACTTGGGTGATGAAGGAAGTTATGCAGAAAAGAGTGTTAACTGAGCTCACTTATTTAATGAAGGGAAAGTTGAACAGAGTTAGTATTAATCGATTTTACTTGGTTTCCAAAAGGATTTTCTAAGTTTGTTGTGTTAAGCAAGCTTTTTTTGGTTAGCATGGGAAATTATTTTTAGAATCAGTTTCTATCGAGCTAGGTCAGCTACCAAAGGATTTTCTTATTTTGGCATGTACAAATTAATTATTTTACCTATTGATTCTAGCTGACTGAGGTAATGAATATTGGTTATTCTAATTTTTATTTGAGCTAACTTGACAATCTGGAAGGTATAAGTAAAAGGTCAAGTTGTGATTTCAAAGTGTGTGATATGGAAGTTTAATGAGTTGAAAAGAGTTAAGAAGAGAGGAAGAAAACTTGAAGGATAAGTAGATATCCTTGTGGAGAAAAAAAGTGTTATTTGATCAAGAAGGACCAAATATGAAAGAGTAAAGATCTATAATTATCAATTCAGTTGCATCACAATCAGGTAATTTCATTGTTACTCTCTAACCATTGTAGTCATTATCTAAAATCTCTTAACAGAGTTCATTTAGTAGCCATTTGTAAATCCTCTCACAAGATGACAATTCCATTGAATTGTTCAAAGACCTTTTGCAAGGCCACTCCTAATAGGGTGATTAAATGCTTTAATAGGGTCAGACCTAATAGTGTGTTTTGTAACCTTTAACATGGTTGGCTTCTAACATTGTTTACTTCAAAAGATTGAAAAATAGTAACTAGTTACATTGGTGGTTTTTCCCAAATTTGGTTTCCACATTAAATCTTGGTGTCATATGTGTTCATTTGTTTTCTCTCATGCATGCAAAATTAAGGTTAAGAAATTACTGACAAAATCTTAAGATCTGCTAAGTTAAACACTTTCTAGATTTATCGAGTTACAACATTTTGTGTGTTTACCAATTATTAGCAGTAATCAGTTTTATTAGTCTAGATTTTATTTGACATCTAAGGGATCTAGGATTTATTTTACTAGTAATTGATTCACCCCTCCCCTCTCAGTTACTCCTCTTATATTTCCAATCATAAACTAACACCCAGATTTGTCCTAGACAATGTTCAAGCCTTTCTTAAATAGGCAATTTTATGCCACTCGGGAAGGTTCTAGACAATAAAACTTAATATCTAAGGCTGACAGACCTTAACAATACATATAGAGTCAGTCAAATAAATCTTTGACAATTATTTTATATATTTTGTGTAGCCCAAAATTTGGAAGGGTATAACTCTCAAACCATTCCTTTTTCTGGCTATTATAACCACTTTTTAGAAATGCCAGCTTTTGATCTATAGGCTTAGAATGACGTAAGCACCCTTTGATTGAGTTTTTGGACCTCATCCAAGCACTCTAAAACCTCCAAAGGTGAGCCTAAATATATTTTTGCAAATATTTCCACCAAAAATCTGCAATAATTTCTCTGATACTTAAGCTAGAGTAATGGGATTTTTATGATAGTCTTATAATTCTGAAATGAGCCTTCCTTTAGAAAATTAGAATACTCTAAGCTCATATGAAAAACTTACTAAAAATAAAAAGTTCCCCAAAATAGTAACCCCCTACCTACTATCCCTTATTAAAATAAAAAAAATTGAAATAAAAATATGTTTGGGTGATGTAAGATTTCTCTTACATCTAGGATGCTCCTGCATCACATAGGTTTGCCATTGTGTGGCAAGCCATAACTAAACCAAAGATTGTGCACTTTCCTTGGTGTGTCCTTTTCAAGGGGTTGCCTTTCGGTTGTTGACTTTGACATTTGGGTATCCTTGACCCAAGGTGCCATTTTTATTGGTTGAGATGTTTCAGCATATTTTCTAGCTTTGCAGATGTTCCTAGCAGTATTGACACTAGATTCGTGACTTTTTCAAGCCTTTCTACCTAGAAGATTTTTCTTGGCATATGATCTTGCTAGGGGATTCACCTTAGCTTCCTTCATAGTACTCTCAATTTCAACATGCTTTGAAAATGGATACTTTATTTAGCGTATCAAAGGATAGAAATTTTGTTGTGTTTTCTCACGTATCTCTTGATATAAATGTTTCAATTTATACTAAATCTTGAATGCGCAACAATGTAATAATATAGATTTAGATATAAACTAATAAAGTGGCTCTAGAAGTGGCCCACCTATAGGATCTTTAATCTCACTAGGGGAGTTCTCCCTATATGGTAATTAAGGTGCCATATGATATTGTTTCTTGATATCATACATCTCCTAATGGTTCTAGGCAAGGCTACAACTCTTCATCCTGCCCCACTCACACCCCCAGATTGTTACCTCGTTGTCGCTCACCTAGTGGTAGTTTTGGAGGTCATCGATGCTTAATTTCTCCTCCCTAGATTCATGGTTCTAACTAGTCCTTGGTGGCTTCCCTTGTTACTTTTGCTCCTATAGTGCCTTCCTCCAAACTAGATCCTAATAGGTCTTTCTCTTGATTGGATCTAGAGATTTCACCTCCTAGGCTAGAGGGAGATAAAGATAAAGAGAAGAATGATTATGACACTGATGGGTGGGCTCCTCCTAAATCCCCCACAAACCCTACTAATGTAGGGGCTATGATGATTGTGAACCTCCCCCCTTGGTTGGAACTACTATTAAAGCCTCAGGGTTTCTTTCTACCTTTTTTAAAGAATAGTCAAGTGTTTGACCACTAGCTATTTGAACTCTCACATGGTGATCTTGTATCTACTAGCCCTTTTCTTTGTGAATATGTAACTTTATATTTAAATTAATAGAAAGAGACCATTCATAAAAATTTTACAATCAAATTAGTCAATCATATCAAAGAATTAATGTAATTACTATAGGCTATAATTATTTTTGACTTTACATGATTGTATAAATCCCATTTTTCCTCAACTTGATTGGTCAATCGTAATTTTAGTAAGCTTAAAAATTATTATTTTTGCACAAAAATAGATGGTTTTTAACGTGTAATTAAAATATTATTTTATACATGAAAAGTTGCACATATATTGTGTATTAATGACAATGTTTTTATCCTTATCTTATTTTATTTTAATATAAAAATCTTTTGAATTGTCATGTAGCATGACCAAATAAAAGTAAATAATTGTATTATATTAAGTTTTATTATATAAAATTTAGGGCTGGATAATTAAATTATATTTTATATTATTATCAAAATTAATATTAGAATGATAATGAACATCAATTCTTGGTTTTAATATTATAAACTGAAAAACAAATAAATTTAATACCTTAAAGTAAAGCTTAAATTTTAATATTTGTATATTTATTTATAGAAAATAGTATATATATATTTTAATAATTATTTTATTTATTAATGTAATAGATTAGCTAACATTTCCAAATTCAAACAATATCTTTAAAGCGCCATCAGTTCCTTTCCTTATTTATTTTTTCCTTGCACCCCTCTTCTTCACTAGGAAGCATATGTTTCACATGACTTGAATATAAAACAATGTAGCAATTTCATGGTGTATCTTCATCCTTGAGTGATCAAATGTATGGCTCCCTTTCTCTTGTGTTATGTAAAAATTTAATGTACATTTTACTTTATTTTGTTTCATTTTTTCTCAAAACATTCATAATTTTATAGATCTTAAAACAATATAAGATTAATACAAGAGCTTTGATAGATTGTGTCCCATGTCAAAATTGACTTTCCATTTTACAGTATAAATTTTCAGTGCATTATGTTTTATTTTGTGATGATTATAAATTGAATATCTTAACTCTTTTAAATAAAAATAACTATTTGATTTTAGGTTAATAATCTATATTAATATCTATTATTTTATATAAAATATTTTATCTATTTGTTCAAATATATTACTTGATCAATGTTATCTTGTTTTATGTAAGATGTATTAAAGAATATTTTATATCATTTATATGAAATTTATTCAAGTATATGTTTCTTCTTTCTATTATTTCTACTTTGTATAGCTAGATACATTTACCTTTACATATGTTTAATTATTTCATCTTTCTCGCTATGCATGTTGTAGATGTTGACTACTAGTCATTTTTTAATTAAGATTTATTATAATTGTAATTATGTATGTTTATTAATTTTTACTTTATTTTCTAGACTATGGTTAAATTTTTATCATATTTTTCTTTGTGTACTAACAAAATCATTATTCTGATTCTGATATCCCTAGCATTAAAAATCCCAAAATGTGAAGTTGGCTAAAAGATCAAGCAAAATTGAGCTAATTTAAACTAACCTTCATTTTCAAAATCTCAAACAATACTGAGAAGAACATGTAAAACAAGAATAATCAAACCATTAATAAGGATACCCCCCTTTACAATGTCTTTCTTGACACCATGTCATAGAAAGGGAATGCTCAAAAAATTTACCTCTTTAGAAGTATTTAAAAACTAACAAAAATGTTAAAAGGATGAGCCTTTTTATAGATATTGATAATCAAGAGCATCTAGATAACCCAAAACTAACAACATTAAGGAATCTTAAAATGATGCTTGTTTGAGGGAGCAAAGGTCATTTTGTCTCTAAAAAAAAGGAAAAGAAAAGATAAGTAGATTATATAGGAAGTGGTCCCTAAGACACATTTATTTTATGAGTTGGAAGAAGAGGATGAATTTCTACAAAGAACACAAAATATATAGATTATTTTAAACATTTTGAAGTGATTAATAAAGAAGAGATGTAGAAATCGATCAATAATACCATGAACCCAAATCAATTAGATGATATTATGAACATGGTTTGTAACTCCCATGCTAAGGATTGTAATGAATCTCTAGATAACATACCACCTTTCACTATTATGGAAAAGAAAATATGAGATCCTAAACCTAAAAAATTAAGTTGCTCACCTATAGAAAAGAATCTCTACACTAAATGGTACAACTATAATGTCTATTAATGACAAATATCATTTCACAAATGTCAATTATTCTTTCTATGGAGTGATTGATGAAATAATGAACATGGATCTATTTCAAGTTGTCTCAAGGAATAGAAGGATTAAGAGATTGGCAAAGAGAAGGAATTAGGAGTATAAAAGTGAGGAAGAAGAACAAGGTGAGGATACTAAAGATGTAATGCCCCACCAAGAGATCCAAAGAATTAACCTAAAGTTTCACTAAGTTTGGTAGCATTTTTTTTTTTAAACATGAAAGAAAAATCATTCATAACATTTGTGGAAGCAATAACATTATTCAACTGAAATAATCATAAACAGACATAACAGGTTACATTCTCCATGGATCCCTTAATGTTGAATCACATCTAAATTAACTATTAATGAATCCATCTAATACTACATCCACATAAAATAATAATGAAAAGTCCAACATTCTTAAATTACATTTTTGATTGCTCGATCATCCACTATACATGCCATAGGGTATGAAAGGCTTAAAAGAATATACATATGTGAAATAAAGTATATCATCATACTAACTCTAATCCATGATGCAATAATATAAATGAAACCACAAACCATACATGATATATCATCATAGGAGATAACCATAAATCATCAAACATAATTAACTAAGTGCACGGTACATCCCAACCATAAATAGCATCATTAGACCATCATGGATCCTAGCCATCCCTCTGTGCATAACATCCCAAGTCACTGAAGAGATCATCGGTATTATCATAGTAGGAATGTCACTCCTAAAACATCCTACATCATATGCAAAAAGAAATCTAACATGCAAGTAAAGCATAAGATAACGTCATCTAACATATGCAAATCATCAATATAAGGATATGAGTCCACCATCATAATCCATGAACAGAATGAAGATAGATGCCAACAAGAGAATGCATCAGCCACGATGTCTCAGACTGATCTCAAATGATAAGAGTGATAAAACACTTCCACCCGACCACGTGGAACCTAAATGGGTCCACTCCCACCGTACTAAGGAGATAATCTCAAGTCCCAAATAGGTTATCAAAATCACATAGCATAAATACTCTCTAAGTCCAGGAATCCTAAAAGTATACCAACTCAAAGGTTCCAATCACAAAACAACATCTAATCCCAGAGGCACACAAAGACATGTAGGAAACCTACTATGCAAGTGGGAAAGTGTCATCACACGAATCACGCTAGAGTTACCTTGGCAGTCTCTCAATAGACCTTGTCCCCCTAGTGATCCATGTGCGGCCACTAGTATCCTCTCATACTGACAAGGAATACTACGGAATGCAAGGTCGCAACCAAGCATTCTCTCTACTCCCATCCTAGTTTTTACTAGCACTCGAGGCATGGGTGGGAACATTCAATTATCTTATTAGGTTCATTTAATCCCCATTTAGTGTAAATTTTTTCACTTGTTAATGAAACTTACAATGAGTTACCCTAACAGCCACTTAGGGCCCCGACCCCCATTGCAAGCCACTTCTCGACACTACAAGTAGATAACCTACCCTAAGCTCATGGAATCATAAATCACAAAATCACCACTGTCCTATACAAGTGACTGGAAAAATACCAAAAGATAATCCATAAAAAGAGCATTAAATCTCCATGAGCAAATGAAAAGCATCCATAGATAATCATGACCACAACAGTTCTCTATTGGCAACTGAAGGTATCACTAATAATCAAAAGTATCCATTGGTTCTCAATAACCAAAATATATCTCAAAATCATACTGATTAAAGACTCCAAAATGGTTGAGTCAAAACATGTCACAACGTGACATCATCAGGAAATAAATCAACATTTCAGTCCCATCATGGCAACTGGAAAGTAATCCAAGGATAACTTATCGATGACTCAAAAATGGTTAAGTCAAGTGTCTCAAATACATATAACTCAGCTTCACTCAAGAAGACTGATGAGCAATAATAATCAGTAAATACAAACATCTCATAGAGCATACCATCACATTACCATGGTTGGGTTTAGAAAGATTGAGATAACATCAACATGCCATCACATTCGAATAACTCCCATGCCTTTGGTAAACATCCTATAACTGGTCAACAACTAGTCAACCCAAAAACCCCAAAACAAGAAGCATGGAGAAAACAAAATGAAAACATATGTTTTGGTTTGCTAAAATCACATAGTTGAATTAAGTGTGGAGGTTTCAGTTTTTTGTTTACAAGTATACTTCAAGCATATAAGATTAATCATTTGACCTACAAGTCAACCCGTTTGTTCCCTCGATAACATTATCCTTCCATTATTTAAAATTACATTCTAAGAATAACTGAAGGATAAATATTAACTCATTAAACTAATCCTCATTGTCCCTTAATTAAATCATTCGCTTGATTTTACTAAGATCAATGTTACTAATTGAATAACTCTTCCTTATCATTAATTCAACTTTTCAACATAACCAAAGGATCATTATTTGCTTCAATGGATACTAATATTTCCTTAACAAATCCAAATTATCGATCATCATTTTTTATTAAGACTCTATCGCATAACTTAATTATTAATATTAACAACGTAATGAATAACCATCAATTAAAATCAACTCTATTCTGATGCATTAATATTCCAAATGATCTAAGGATAGCTATAGTTCAAAACACTCAATATCATTACTCAATAACCAAGATTGATTGATCTAATTAAAGATTATTACATTAAATAATTTGATATATCAACCCTTAATCTTCATCTATTAATCATGCTATTAATGGTGAACATAAATATCACTTAACATAATTCCCCCCCCCCCCCCCTTTTCTATTTCTTTTATTTCCATTTCGCTAAATTGAATTATTCTTTAATTTTCAATAGATCATTTTGCAACTCTAATGAGCCCAAAATTACCGATAGCATTAAATTTTTATATACCTTAATTAAACTAAGTTTAATCAAAGTAATATTTATTAAATTAATAATTCATATAGCGAATATAATAATAAAAATTATAAAACATTAATATTAATATATTAAATTTTAATTATTAATATTAATTAGTGAATATATATATAGAATAATTATTACTAATATAGATATATATACATACATGTATGTATATATATATACATCTATGTATGTATATATATATACATCTATGTATGTATATATATATATACATCTATGTATATATATATATATATATATATATATATATATATATATACGTCTATGTATATATATATACATTTATGTATATATATATACATCTATATATATATATCACAAACATTTAATAAAACTTAACAATGTTAAATCAAACTTTTAAAACAACTTACCATAAGGCATTTAATGAAATATTTCAAATTTAATATATACAAAGGTAAGTGTAACAAAGTTTGAAGCGATTTAACATCGCCGAAGGCTTTTCTAAGCCGTGTGGTCTATGAGGACAGGTTGTGCGGTAGTATTATTGTACCCACCTCCTTTTGCAAATACATCGTGATGCCTTAATAGTCGTACTGCACATAACACCGCCGAGTGAGAAGGTAGGTGGGGGGTATGGGTCTGTCGCTCCCCGAAGTATTTTCTTTTATAATTCGCTGCAGACTTTATAACATGTGCGGTCAGTGGGTCGTAGATCCGCTGCGAACTCGCAGACCTGTGCGATACGATGCTGCCGAAGAAAGGATAAGAGGGGGTATGGGGGGTGGGGGTATATCCCGTCCCTCCAATATATAATTTTGTTTTTAATTAACAATTTCCAAAAATGTTACTCCCATATGCTAATCGGCATTTAACAAAGTTTTTTCACTACGATTTTAATATTGATAATTCATAGAATATCAAAGCTAACACACACACACACACACACACACACATATATATATATAGATTACACACACACACACACATATATATATATAGATTACACACACACACACACACATATATATATAGGTTGTTGATAAACATTTTAGTGTTTTATTATAAACATTCACACACACACACACACACACACATGCAAATTAATATTGTTTTAAAGAGAACATATACATAATGTTTAAACCAAAAAGGTGCTTTTTAGTTTGGTGAACTAAGAATTTCCTCTTAAAAGGTAATTGTTCTCTAAATTTACCCATTATTCTTTCTAATAAGTTTGATTATAAATTTTGAAACCCTTTTCAGATCTATTTCTCAATTCGATTCCAATTCGAACCCAAACCCAATTTAGAACTAATTTCTTTCTTGAATTGAAACTAGGGTTTTCTAATGTTTTCTTCTCAACCAAATAAAATTAACATACATATCTAGATTCCAATTTCAAGATTAAAGATTCATTCATGGAGTATATTCAGACACATATAACAAACACGATGAAGACAGGAAGAGAAAGAGTGCAAATGGAGTATGCAAAAATCACGAGTGCACCCGGACACTGATGCTAACTTGCCATCCCTCAGAAGTCCATAGAAGAATCCCTTCCTTCTCCAACTTTAAAAATTATAACTTTTATATTCAAATTTAATTATTTTATTTAATTAATTTCCCAATTAATTAAATAAAATAAATATTAAAATATCATATTAATTTTCCATTAAATTAAACCATTAGTTAAATATTTCAATTAGGCTTAATTAATAGAAAATACACTAAATACTCATAAGGTAAAATACAAAAAACCCATCATAGCAAAACCATACAAAATCAAACCAAAAGGGTTAATATCATGAATTATGTAATTTGATGCATTCAGAGGGTACTCAACTCAGATACTTGTCCTAATTTCCAATTAGGAAAAATGACTTAAAGGGTTAGGATTTGGACTTGAGAATTTATCTCCCCTCTCTTACCATTGAGATAATATGATAGGGTACGCTCATCTTGGCAATTCAGGAAAGTCAATACTCGGTACCTGCAACCTACATAAAAGCCATGCATGTATACACACACACACACACACACACACACACACACACACACACACACACACACACACACACACATATATATATGCATGCTAACCTAAACAGGTAATGGAAGGAAGTGGTGCATTGTGTAGATCCCGACTAGCAGGTGACTACGACTCCCTTCCTTAACCATATCAGAAATGTCATCTAAGAACAAACACACACACCATACACATGCAAGTATGGGGTAAGTATCCATAAGAAAATACATGTGATAATAAACCATCTAACTAATCAATAACTAAAAATAATGTAATAATCATCATGCATATATGAAATGTAGAGTCTGAGTAATCTCATCACATATGAAATGAATCCATAGCACAATATCTCATAGTCTCAAAACAATGCTGCTAACTATCAAAATAAAACTAGCTATAAAGAGTTCAACAATGATAACAAAAATGCAACCTAGGGGCAGACACTACAAAAGACTCATAGAGAATGCTAAAAAAATTCTAAGTAAAAGGATAAGATTACTAATTACAATGATAGTTAACTTATTTTATTGGATACATGCAATAAGTTGGGTTCTACATTAGGGAAAGCCTTTCTAGGCATAGAAATTTTGCTAGAAATAGGTGCCCATTTTTACAAATGTGGTATGCATTTGAGGTTTGGGAACCTTTCAATTATTTTAAAAGTAAGTATAAATTTGTCACAATAGGTGTAGGCATTTTAAAATAGATACTTATTTTCAATTATATATTCTTTTTTTTTTTAAATATGCAAAGCTTTCAACATTAAATTTCAAAATAAAAGCTACAAATAATTTGTAATACATTATTACATTTATAAAATTGGTATATGATTTTTAGCATATATGTGTTATTTAAATTTCCAATTCATTAACCACCCTTTGCATTTGTTATTAGGTTTTCCTATGATTTTTCAAACCAAGCCCAGATGGCTTGGATCTACAAAGTGATGGATAAGGCATTGGAACATATCAATGAAAGCCCATTCAACTTCTTAATATTTAAAATTCAAAATGTTAGTTAAAGGGCTCCAATTAAATTTGCTATTTTTGTATCTATATTTTTTACAAAAAAAATTTAATGATAGATCAACCTACACATGCTTCTATTAATTTTTTTTTTTAAATGAAAAAATGAAATGTTTTGGTCTATTAATGCTACCTGTATGCTTGAGGATTTTAAAATACACTTTACACTCAATAGAAAATTAATAAAGAACAATATATTCAATAAAAAATTAGAAAATAAAAAAATAAACATTTTCATCAATTTTTTCTATCTTAGGTATCTTCCCACAAAATGATTTACAAAAATAATTTTATTTATGACAAAATATGGTAGTCATACATCTGTGATGTGGTCTTAAAATAAATATTTGAAAAAAATTATATTTATGATTTCCTACTAAAAATTAATTTCTAGCATGCAAATATTTGAATAAATTACTTATTTGAAAAATAGATTCCAAGCACTACATTTCTTAATAATGTGTTTCTTCTTATGATTCACTCTTTACATACTTCTATTTTTTACATCAATTTAGAGAAAATTTAGAAAATAGGAAAGGTACTTCCACTTTTTGCCTAAACATGCGACTTAATTTTTTGCAATGATCAAGTTTTAATGCTTTTCTTGGAGATACTCTATAGTTTTTTTGTAATAGTTTTAGAGATTAGAACTTTAATTTAGTTACTACAATGGATACACTAATAGTAATACAACTTTGTAACCTATAAAATTCTTTGTATGTAGGAACTCAAGCATATTAGTTATGTTAGTATCTCTTACCATTATTGTCTACTAGTGTCAACCACTTAGTCATTTACAAGGGAAAGAAAAATGGCCACCACTATGATCAAGTTACTCTATATAGGCTAATTCATGTACATAAGAGAGTATGTACCGAGCTCTATAGGAGGTGAGTTAGTTTTTTTCCATAGAGTATTTTCTATATGAGCTGAACTCAGCAGTGATCAAGTGAATTCCAAGTACACAAGTGTCAAGTTATATAGTGTGTGCTAAGATAAATACATGTCAAGAATCATAAGGATAATATAGATCGATAAACAGTAATTTTTAGCATCAAGAAATAGTAAAGATCGAGCAACGTTGAATTTACATAAAAGTCAAGAATGGAACAAATTTTGAGGAAAAACAATTATCAAGCCAATTTGGAAGGAATATTTAGATTTTGTGACATTGTTATAGAAAATTTATAGGACGTGGATAAAAGATCCATATTTTGTGTGTTCAATGATCAAGATGAAGAGGAAAAATATGGAATCATCTAGAAAACTCTTTACTGAACTATTTAAATGGTTATGATCTTATCCTAGATCAAAAGCATGTGAAGTAAGACCAAGGGTAGAGAGGTGTATGCATGTGAACAAGAAGTATTATGAAAAAGAAGGATTCAAAATAGATCAAAAGTCAGTGAAGGGTTTTGTTCTCTATAATAGAGCAAGTGACCTAGTCAAGGCAGTGAAGTGAAAGAGAAAGACAAGCATCTTAGATCAAAGGAGAGGTCTAGTTAGCAAGGAGAAGACTTGAAATTAGCTTATAGGGAAAACTAAGACTCAGGTATTGGAATCAAATTTAATCAACTTGAATAAGGGTAAATCTCTTAATAGATTTCTCTTGATAGAACTCTTCAAATCTCATACTAGAGTCCTTACTTTGTTACATGTGTGAAATCCTCTAACAAGGTGAGACGTAACAGTCTCTTAAAATTTTAATAAGGTAGACTCCTCATAGGGTAGATCATACCTTTATGATTAAACATTTGAACTTTCACTAGTTAACTTTATTACTATAGTAGTGAAGATTTGTGGTTGTCATCCCCACCCGAGTTTTACCATCACCTTGGAGGGTTTCTAGGTAACAAATATTGTTTTATGTGTTTTAGCTTCATGCATGTGATTGATCAAATTCATATGTTATAGCAGATTAATAGTACAAGTTTTACATGCACAAGTTATTGATAGGTGTGAATGAATTGGTGAAATTTTTACAAATGTTATAAATTCTTATTCACCCCCCTCTTTGTATCTAGTTTATGATATTTATTACTCCATCAATCAATAGTTTACTATAGGAAAACGAGTTCTTAAATTGATTATGTATTTGTATACGCCCAAGTACATACCTATCCTCCTTTTAGACCATGGTGGAGGACACAATTCTAGATTAGATAGTGGTGCACAATAACTAGGATCTTTCAAACATAATATGAAAGTAGTGTAAGACTATTTTGTTATGAATAGAATATCCATGTAAATTGTGAGGATAAGGGGCAATCAATTTTTTATATTAATATATGAATATTGCCATTCTATTCTATAATGACAAAGTGACATAACAATTTCATTAGATATGTAAAATTAAATATTCACTATTTAAGTATATGAAATATACAAATACTATTTTCATGTCTATCTAGATAAGCCTTAATTTGCTATATTAGATGTATTTTTTAGAGATAATAATTTCAAGATGAAGATTCATTCTCATTGTCTAATAACTATGTGGTATGTATATCATGGGTTATGAGATGATCGAAGAATTCTCATCCTACCTATATTCCATGGATAATGATATTGGTGAGCTAAGGCCATGAGAGTACAAAATATCTGATTTGAAGGTCAGTAAGTAGGATGGCGATTTACAATAGGAACAAGTTCACATCCATACATAAGATGAAAATTACTACATCATGTATGGTATAGGGAACAAAAAATAGGAGAGAGAGGATGATGATATTCCACTCGATAATCTTACCTCAAAAAAATGTATAGTATCATTATTTGTCCTTCTACTATGTAAATGGTACATAATCAAATAAAGGTTTAATGCTAACATTCATTGAGGAGTATTGGATTTTATATAATATAATATAACACCTATCATTCTTCATAATATATATTAATAAGAGGGACACACACACACACACACACATTCATACAAATCCATTTTTCTTCCACTATATAATTATCTTTTCTTTTCATCTACATTATTACATTTAGTAAAAAGTGGTACAATAAGATTTTTATATCTACATAATTATAGGGATGGTTACCTTTGTATGCTCCAGAAAACCTACCTATGCCTTTCATTATACACAACATACTGTAATAAGACATGAGGAAATTTTTATGATTTTGGAAATGTTGAGATCAAATTATGAGACCTTATATGGTTAGGTGAAACAATGATGAATATATAAAGACCCATTTTAGTAGGAGAATGCTTAACTAAATATATAAGTGCTCAATCTTAGATGTTCTATCCAAAGGATATAAATAAAGAGTTAATTTGATCAATTATATCATATATGTATTCATATATCTACCAATTATTACATTCAAGACAGGAGAGTTTCACTAGCCATCATTTATAGACTACTATGATATGTTATACATTGTACACCACATGTTAATTTAGTGGATATTTTAGTGTAGAATTATAATAACAACTATTATTCACATACATACGTACATACAGACATAAATACATACATGATCTATTATAAATTTTCATTAGTATTTTAAGAAATTTCAAGTGATGCCTAATATATAAATGTTGAACTATGTGTCAATGTGGTCTAATTAGACTAGTTATCTTAAGCATCTATCTAAATGAAGAAAATGAAAATGTAATGTATAGAGGTTTATAAAATGTCAATATGGTAGAGATCTAAGAGGTTCTAAAAATAAACAAAAAAATGAAACTTAATTTAGATTCTAGTAGAAAGAGATCAATCTCTTAATTTATGAAAATGGTACTATAGAATTAATCCAACACAATGATACTATAAATATTTTAATTTTCATCTGGACAATGCCTAACAAGCTCATCAGAGGATTAAGTATTTTTCTTCGAAGACACATGGAAAACACCACAATATATAACAATACCAAGTTAATATTGTCTGAAATGGATTAACAAACATCTAAATATAATGAATAGAAACACAAATTAGATGTGTTATCCTAAATAGAAGTAACCAAATAAAAAAATAAGTGAAAGCATTCCTTTGCTAATCAATGAACTATAAGCGATGGATTTTATATCTAATTGATTTCAGATTTTATAAATTAAAATAGTTGTAATACCATTGATAAAACATGTATGATAATCAATATGGCCATACCATATGAATCAAGATGTATAAAGATAAAATATATTTATATGATCAAATTTGGCAATCATAAATCCATGACTAAGAGTAATATTTCATGTAAAAATGTGTCATGAATAAAGAAATTTAAGAATACATATTCATTAAAGTAATCTCATTATAAGATACAACATAAAGGACACTTGAAAATGTCAAAAATAAAGTATATTAAGGTAAATTGAATAACATTACAAGTTGTAACAAGAAATCGATTAATCAATATAGCATCGTTATCATGTAAACCATCATACCTAGATATTTCAAATTGGTAAAGTATTAGAGTAAGACTGAACCACCATCAAAGTTTCCAAAAATAACATGATCATGATAAATGATATTGAAATAAGAAGATAAATTTATATATATTAGAAAAGGGAATTATGGAAGGGATAAAACTGTGAAGGAATATATAAATGGTTCAAGCCCTAATATATATAACTTTCATATGATATCAATATAAAATAAAAATTACAAATTCTAATATCAAACAATATAGGGATCAATATACGATCTATTCATTAAGATACAATAACATAAATATATAGAATATTTTATTAAGAGAAATAAATTAACTAGTCTTATTTGCAAACATCACTTTAGTTGAAAAGATATAGGGGATTTTAATGCAACAAAATTGTTTGAATCATCTTGGTTATTTTTGTTTAACCCTAGATTATCTATTTATTGCAATGAAGTAGAAATCACAAATTTATAATCCATCATAATTTCAGCGTGTCATGTAGCTTTAGGCATGCAATTGTGGTAATAAATATATACCTATCTATTTTAAAATTACAATAATTTGAGATGGTTTTGTACTACTAAACAATGCTAGAATTTTGTATGCTAGAAAGAAAATCAATATCCCAAAATATGCATCAATAAAAATCTTCATTTAACTAATGTTCATTAGATGTTTGTAGACATTATAAAATAGAGTAAGTTTTAATATTTAGTAATATGATTACAATTATTGATATTTTATTATTAGATATAATAGTTTAATTATTATGTCCCCTGACCCTGATTGGGTTAAGTTGAACTTTGACATGCCTTCCTTGTGTAATCTCTAGTTGGGTAGGTGGGGTTAGCCTTTTGAGAGACTCAATATAGGAGATTATCTAGTGGCCTATTCTATAGAACTTGGTATTTAGACTACCTATGTGGTGGAACTACTTACCATATACAATTTTCTAGAGTTGCTAACAAGGAGAATTTTGAAAAATGTGGTCATTCAAGGGGGTTCCCTTAACATAATTAACATCTTAAGGGAATATTTTGAGTTTAAAGTAGATAGTGAAAATTGTGTGACACATAAGCCTTGTAATCAGTACAATAAGACAATGATTGAGTTTGGTGTATTAAGTGTAATGTTTTCATAGTTATAGTGAAGGCAATCATGTTGTAGATAGGTTGGCTAATGTGGGTAGGTTTTAGAAGGTCTTAAAATGTGGGAATAAATATTGTCTATCATTGTATAAGTATTCAAAGTGAATATGCAAGATCATAGTAAAATCTTACATTATGATGATGTCATTATTATTAATTGTGGGTTCCATTTCCCGTGTCCTTTTTTGGGGTTTGAGTGTACTTTTTCTTTACAGGTTATTTAGCTTCATTGTAAAGTTTACAGACTGGTATACTATTTATTTTTCTATAAGTTATTTTATTGATGTTGAAGTTTATAAGTTTTGTAGGAAGATTTATAGTAAGAGGAAGAACATGGGGCTCATTCTTTTCAAGTTGAGCTCAACAAGTCGGGGGAATACCAAAATTATCTGAAACTATGGGAAGGTCTAGAGCATGGAGGTATCACTAAGCACATTACATAATGTAGGGGTTCAACCAAGAGTTCTCTCAAGAGATTTTGGAATATTGGGATATTTGGAAGGTTATAGTCAATGTTGCTTCCTTCATAATGACCTAGGAATCAATCTCAGCTATCACAAGTTTAAAAATGGAAGGTGTAAGGATTTTGTTGACTATGATGCTGTCATTCAAAGAGGCTCTTAAGCATTTTTTGGACCCAACAAAGAAAATTCTTAGACTACATTATGGTTCCAACAAAGAAACTATTAAGGGGTTTGGTTGAAAGTGATGAATGTCCTCATTTAGTTCATCACTTATGAAGGTACGTATAAGAATTTCAACTCCCACCTATTTTTCTATGCTTGACAACTTTCAAAGGAATGATTATTTTTGTTTTCCATTCCATATTTATTTCTCTCTATCTCTTTCTGTAGAAAAATGCACAGCGAGAGGTTATCTTCCCAAAAACCAAAGGCATTTGTATAGAGTTTATGATTTTTACAAGAATCAAGTGCATTAAACTTCCCCTCATTTAGTCACTATGTTGAACAACCAAGTTTTTCTAGCCATATCTCTTCTATTTGTATTATTTGTGTCCCCCACACCTCGTCTCCCACCCCTAGCCCCAGAAAGATAAGAATAAGAAAGAGGACCCCATTGAGCACCAAGACGAAATTATTGAGCTTTCAAGGAACTTTGAAAATGGCTCATGCTTGGATACTAAGACTAAATAGACTTCAGAGAACTTGTCCCATATTTTGGCTCCCTTATCCTCTATTTTCTCTATATTTCCCCCTTCCCATGTCATTTATTTAAGCTTTATTGGTGACCCTAAAGTGTCTTGGGAATACTCACTATGACCTATTCCTAAAATAGAAGATGACTATATGGATTTGAAAACCCTTACCTTACATTTAGTAAAGTTGGGAATATGTTATAATAGATTAAAGGAAGTGGTGAGATGGTTACTATTTCAAATGCATATATCCCATAAGAAAATCAATAAACTAGATGCCATAGTTGAATTAGAGTGCAAGGCTAAAGATAAGATGATGGGTCACAAGGTTAAGGTTTGGTAAGAAGTAGCAAAGTGTTGGGTAATAAATTGTGCAATTGGTGGCAACTTAAGGAGTAGGTGGTAGATATTTGGAATAGAGTTCCATAGAAAGAAGAAAAGGAAAAAAATTGTGTCTTAAGATTCTTCTTTTGTAGTCACAGAATATATTGAGCCACTAATTTAGTGTGCATTTTGTACAAGTGGATTCTGATGATGAATTGTATTTGTGCAATACGAATTTGTCACCCAATTTCTTGATAGTCATATTTATTTTCATAGTATTAGTTGGTAATTTTTACCCCTAAGAGACAAATTTTTATCATGAAAGGACCGATAAAATTGTTAATTGTTGCAAAGCTTTGATTTTGAAATGTTTTGAGCTATACTGAAAATTTTAATCTATTCTGTTCTATGTGAACTATTTTAAGATCTTAATGGCTAATAAAAATTTTCAAGATCAGATGAGGGACCAAATGAATAAAATGGTTTCTCAATATAGTTCTAGGAATGCCAAGATTGACGTTGAAATTGGTTGTTTGTAGCTCTAGTTGGAAGAAGGGCTAGCAAAAAGAAAGCATAGGGAGGAGACCCAAAGTAAAGAGGATGGAAATCTTCAAGCTTCTCTAGTGATGAGTAAGAAAAAGTCTTTTTCATCTATCAAGCATTCCTTTCTAGAGCACCTCAAGGAGCTATATAAGCAATGACCCATTCTTCTAGTCTTTTTGCCTCAGGGTGATTTGTGTTGCATGCTTGGTAGTTGGTTTTTGATGGTTTTGTGTTTTACCTATTGGAGGTAATTACTAGTTTAGTATGGTTGGTGTGGTTATTTTTGGTTGTTGCTCATTGGTTTGACTAGTTTGATGTTGTTGGTCTCTTTGGTTGTAGCTTGCTCTATTTTTTCACCTTCTAGATGGTTACTGTGATTTTTGTTTTCGATCTCCTAGCCTGTTTCATTTTGCTAAGTTTTTGTCTTGATAGCTTTATATTTTTATTCTTGTTTGTGAGTGTTAGTGCTAATGATGTGTCTTAAGAACTTGATGTAAATTTTGTTATAATGATTCTATCCCACTTTACTCATTGAGAATAGCTAAAATATTATCAAATAAATTATTATTCCTTCTTTTGACTCTTTACAAACTAAATGAGATTTATTTTTTCATATTATTTTATAAAATAACTTTAAATATAAAAATTTAATATATAATAATATTGATTTAAATTTTTATTTTCCTAAAATTAAATTTTAGCATGTTAATATTTTGAAGCTTGAAGCAAACTCTTTCAAATATAAAAGATTAATTTAAATTCAAAGTACGTTTTAACACATATAGATAAAAAGAGTTTTAGATCAAATTTCTTTGAATGAACAACACAAAGTTCAAACCAATAAAAATGCATTGGAATTAGCCATTTGAAATTTACTACTGAATATCTTTTAATTTATGAAACTATCTACATGTAATGTTAATATCCATAAAAAGATGATGCAAGAAAACATAAAGCCTACAAAGAGTATACATGTTGATGAATAAATACATGAACAAAATATGAAGTAGGCACATGAATGCATGCAGTCAAAAAGTATACATGGTGTAGATAAATGATGTATGAAGGCATAAATATTACACAATGTAGGTCCATCTGATGTATGGAGACACAAAGCACATAGGATGTAAACACATAAAAAAACCATTATGCAATTTCCTTGATTAATTTTGAAATTCACAAATTTTAGGATAAGAGAAAGGAATTACAAAATTTACTTCCTCATTGTACTTGTTTGTGCACTCTACAAGTACAAAATCATTAGTACATATATAATTTCATATATAAATATCAATGAAATGTGTGTCTCAATAAATTAGGTTCAAATTAATACCATGCTAAGCTCAAGAGCAGGAATTTTACCCCCTTGGTCTTGACGGCATGCATTAGGTATCCAACAAGGTGGTCTACTTAGATTCCCTTAAAGGTTGGAGGAAGGACTACAATAGGGTTCCCTTTTACCCAAGTGTAGGCCCAAGGGACGATCCTCTACCCCCTTGGCCCTTTATCATTTGGACTAGTATACCTAGTGGGCCTCAACCTTCACCCTTATTACATTGTCACCTCTTTCTGATCATTACTTCCAAGATAGCACCTTTGTAGGATATAATTTAAGCCCATTCCACTGAAAGCCTTACCTAGTGACCTTTTATGATGTACTTGATGCCCATTCCATGATAGTCCTTACCTAGTGCCCTTGTATGATGTAGGTCATGTTCATTCCACTACAAGCCTTACCTAGTGCCCTTGTATGATGTGGCATAGTCCATTCCAGCACAAGGCTTACCTTATCTTGTGAATAAATGATATAATTAAAATTATATATAAATACAAATAACATTCCATCCATTTATTAAACAAGTATCATTTATCATTTCATATGATTTTGACACATACCTTTCCTTGAACCTTTGTTTGTGTAGGCAATCTTTGTTTCCTTATGTGGCTCTATATAGTTCATTCTTTATTGTTTGATTCATCTTCTTTACTTCAAGGATTTGTATGAAGTTTTATGGTTTTCTCTCTCCATTTCAAGGCTAATGTCCCTTTTGTGGAATCACTCTAGTTTGTTCATCAGCATTACCTTCTTTATGCATGTGTATATCACTAGAAGTTCCTTCCTTTATTTTTCACACTATATAAGCTTCACATGTCTCTAACTTTGTTTTTTATTAGATAAACAGGTTTTACAGGGATCCTAGAACCCAAGTTGAAAAAAGACAAATTCACATGTCTCTCACTTTGTTAGTCTTCTTGTAGGAGTCAATTACAAGATGAGTAATAATGTTTACACTCTTTGAAAGGCCATGTAAGAGTTTGACACTTAGTCAACCTTGCGCATGTCACATAGAATTCAATGGAGGAGAAATTTCAGATTTGAAACTCATTAATTATCAATTTCTTTTTCTTGAACACACATTATATTGATGCTATGTATTTCTCAATGGTTTTGCCACACTAGAAATGCATTCTAACTCTCTCAATGTAGGTTATTATATTTTTTTCTAATCATAATTTATTTTTCCTATGATCATAGTAATGTGAAAAATCAACTTCATAAACTTAAAAATTTTCTCAATCCAAGATGGTGTCGAGTGACAATTTTTCTTGGCACAAGAAAGTGTCAAGTGACAAGATTATGGTGTCAAGTGATCTTGGCACACTAAGGAGTTGAGTGAGCTTGGTAGGAAAGGGAGGTGGAGCTTGGTAGGCTCAACAGCCAACCAACACAAAGACTATGTGGACTTGGTCGACAAAGGAACTTAGTGAACTCAGTAAAGATGAAAGATAGAAGCTTGGTGGACTTGGTAGAGACAACAAGTCTCAAACAAATTGAGTTGGAAAAGGAAGAGCTTAGTTAAGGAGTAAACTAAGTAAGTTATCTACAGACTTATAATCTTAGAATTTCCACCATTAAAACATAGAGAAGGTAACAAACAAACTTGCAAATATGAACTTCATAAATACTGATCACCATTAATAACAAATAGAAAGGAGACAACAATGAACCAACACAATTGGATTGATTAGTATGCCTTCTTGCTTGCTCTCTATTCAACTAGGTTAAACTATTACAAAATTTGGGAGCATTTGGCTTCAACTAGAAACTACTAAATACTTTAACTGATAAAACTAATATTAAACATACAACACTAAAGGTTGCATACAATAATGCTTGGAGAAATCACTACTGCACAGGACAAACAAGAACAAAATTATAGAATGATAGAGTGATTCAAACATGTATAGTTGCAGACACTAAAACTAAACCTTCCTTTTATCCTGTAAACTCCATTCCAAATACTCCTCCTCTACTCTAATTTGTTGACCTCTTTCTCATCTCTACTCTAATCTCTTCTTCCTCTCCTCCATCTTAATCAAATGAATAACCTTCATCTCTTTTGTCTTCTTTCAAAAAAATTTCCCTCTCTTTTGGATTTCAAACTCACCTAACTGAGTTAATGAGTGTTAGGTGGGTAGGTGGACATTTGGCTCCATGGGCAATTGATTTTTGTCTTTTCAATTTTTCTAACACTCGCCATTTGTCTCCAGCTAGAAAAAGAAACGATCACTCCTTACCCAGATTAACTACACCAAGAATCCTTCTTAGGTGCACAAAATTTGATATGCCCATAGGCTTAGTAAATATGTTTGCTAGCTGCTACTTAGACTTACAAAATTCCATCTTTATGTCTCTATTCTCCACCAACTCTCTAATGAAGTACTAACTAATTTCTATGTGCTTGCATCTACCATTAAAGACTGGATTCTTAGACAATGTAATTGAGGAAATGTTGTCATGAAAGATTGTAGTTCCATCCTCTTTCCTTTCATTCAAATATGTGATGATCCTTCTTAATGAAATAGCTTGGCATGCTACTGCCATCCTTGTTGTGCATTCAACCTCTTCTATAGATTGAGCAACAATAGGTTTCTTCTTGGATGCTCATGAAATTACACCCGATCCCATATGAAACATGTAGTCAAAAGTGCTCTTCCTATCATCTATGATTTTAGCCCAATCACTATCAATGTAACCAACAGTTGTAAAATTATTATTTGTAGTACATAAAATCTCAAATCCCTTTGTACCATTAACATACCTTAGGATCATCTTTCTTGCTTGCCAATGGGAATCCTTTGGTGTTTCCATAGATATGGAAATTAGACTTACTGCATGTATCATATCAGCTCGAGTCGCTATCAATATACATTAAACTTCCAACCATACTTTTGTATAATGGTGGATTCATATTCTTGCTACAATCTTCCTAGTTCAACTTCAATCCAACTATTTTTGGTGTGGGGGTTGCCTTACTATTCTACATTTTGTATCTCTCCAAGATCTCCTTTTCATATTTTTCTTGAGAGATGAAGATTCCATCATGCATTTGTTTTACTTCTGTGCTTAGAAAGTACTTCAAGCCTGGACCAAGTTTTGTAATCTCAAATTCATTCTTCATGGTATTTTTGAACTCACCAATTAGGAAATTATCATTTCTAGTGAAAATTAAATTATCTATATAGAAGACAAAATTCAACACCTTACCATTTTCTTCCTTAATATAGAGAGTGGACTCACTATCATTTTTTCTAAAGCCTTTTATCATAAGATATGAGTCAATCCTATTGTACCATGCCCTTGGAGCTTTCTTGAGCCCTTATAGATATCTCTTTAATATGTACACCTTGTGTTCTTCCGTTGAGACTTCATAACTAGGTCACTGCTCCACATAAACCTCTTCATTCAATGCACCATTCAAGAAGTTAGACTTTACATCCATTTGATATACCTTTCATTTGTATTGGGCTGCAATTTCTATGATAGCACACATGGTTTCCATTGTCACAACCAAGGCATATGTCTCATCATAGTCTCTACCATACTGGGGTAAAAATGCAAACCTGTCACCCTTTTGTAAAGGAAAAGGCTAGCAAAATTATAATTGTTCACCTTCAATGACACAAATCTATTTTTTATTGTTTAGAATTTGAAAATGAAGTAAACTAATGAAATGGATAGAGATGGATAAAGTTTAAGATTATAATTTTTAATAATTATTTTGTATAAGAATCGATATATTTTCCAAATTTTTATAGATGATTTTTCAATTGCTAAAAATTAGGGGTTTAGTTCCCACCACAAAACTATATGAAAATAAACTTATTTACATTTGAGCTTAGAATATGTTATATATAACATATATAGCTAAAAAGTCAAATATAAAAATTGACTTTAGATCTATATTTCCTCTTTTATAATGATTCAAATTTCAACTCACTTGAAATTTATAGTTTTCATCTCCCACCACATTTTTGAAAGCAAATAGTTTCTAACCAAAAGAAAAATTATACATTCTTAAAGAGGACTCTCTCCTCTACAACATCATATAATTTTTAATTTTAAAAAAAATAAAAAATTCTTTCTCAAAATCAACATCTTTTTGAGTGTTTAAATACATGCTTCTATAATTTTTTAATTAAAATATACTATATCTAATTATAACACTATAAAATTTTTATGAGAATATTCTTGACTTTGAACTTTATCAAATGGTGTTTATATGTTACTAAAAAAATATCACAAAAATTAGTAAGACTTATTGAAGCATCAATTTTCTAAAATAATTTTATTTCTTTAGTAATTGGATACAAACTAGTATAAAACATGCATTTAATAGACGTTTCCAACTGGAAAACTATGAGACCATATATAACTTATCTAGAATGAATTTATCTAGATCATATCTTTGAAAAAAATTGATTTTTGTATAGAAATACTCAAATTTATTCATTCTGATAAGTCAACCTGAAAGTTGACACAGCTTTGTACTTTTACCCGTTGTTGTTGCTTTTGCCCCTTGACCACTAAACATGCCTTATGCCTATCTATTTTTACTTCAGCAGTGCACTTGGTCTTGTAGACCAATTTCACTTTAATTACTTTCTTTTTTGGAGGCAAAGTAGTTAACTATAATGTCTCATTTCTTGCAATAACATCTATTTCCTCATCCATGGGATTACACCATTTCCCTTCCTTCATAGCTTCTTTAAAGTAAATTGGATTACTATGAGAAATAATGAGAAATTTATGCTCTCATCAAATTCTTTCTCATACCTTTCATCTTGGTATATTTTCCTTAGACTCTTAGTGTTTCTTGGTAGTAGGGAGGTGAGAGTGGGATTTGAATTTTTAGTAACATTGTTGCTACTATTTTTTATACTAGCTCGCGGATGTCTTGAACTGCTTGGAGCTATCACTCGACATGTTAGAGGTTGCTTGCTCTTTTGCCTTTATCTGCAATTATTAATTTGTGTTGCTCAATCTTTCTAATCATCAATGTAATCTTCTTCCTCATCAATACTCAACACTTTGCTTGAAGTTCTTGAAGATTCATCAATCGAGCCATCCCATGACTAATTTTTAAGAAGCTCCAATCTCTTGAAATGACAATCTTCTTGGTGATTGGATCATACTACCTATAAGTCTTTGATTCCAAGTTGTACCCAGCATTTTCCTCTATTCCTTAGTCAAATGTGCATCTATGCTACACATCTAAACACTTTCAAGTGCTCAACTATCCATCTATTCCCTGACCATGCCTCAAGAAGAATCTTTTCTTGAATTGACGTACACCTACTAATCAAATACATTGTAATTGCTATAGAATCTCCACAATATTTAGTTGGGAGCCCTTTTTCTTTCATCATGCTACTTGCCATTTCAACAATGGTCCTATTCTTCCTCTTAGCCACTCCATTTTGGTGTGAAGTATAACTGATTGTAAGCTCTTTCGTAACATCATTATTCCTTCAAAAATTTACAAATAAATTAGAGGTATAGTCCCCTCCTCTATCTAACCCAAGGATCTTGATATAGTGTCCACATTCCTTTTCAGCTAGGGCCTTAAATTCAACAAATTTATCAAATGATTTAGATTTGTTCTTCAAGAAATACACCCATGTCCTATAACTTAAAACATCTATGAATGTCATAAAATAAGTACTCCCCCTAATAGAAGTAGTTTTCATAGGGCCTACTAAATCAAAATGCACCAATTCTTGGACAACAAATTTCAAAAAGAGAAGCCAAGATGTCCATACTTTAGATGCCATAGCCTAGAGGGGTCTTTAATCATGCTCCTAAGATCTCATTGCTGATAAACTGCTATGCATGCATGCTTGGGAGATGCAACACTAACTTGAGAAGAGAAGCATGTCTCTATCTTTAGAGGGGACATCTAGTTCTTTTTCATTTGGACTATTCCAAGTAATCTATTACTACTATCCTTCTCATGAATGAAACACTTGTCATTTTCCATTAGCACCTTTTAACGACTTTGACTGAGTTGTCCAACACTCATGAAATTGTGCTTCATACTGGAGGCAAAATATACATTATATATGTCCCTCTTCTCACCTTGCTTGGTACAGACCATAATAGATCCTTTTCCCATAATGAGAATGGTTCCATTATTTCCCATCTTAATTTTAGACTTGAAAGTCCTATCAATGAAAGAGAATAATATTTCATTAGCACACACATGGTTGCTATAATCGTGGTCTAAGTAACATACCTCAGGGCTACCTTCTTCACTAATGTTAAACATGATAAAGGCTATGGGATTGTTTACATTTACCATATCACATCAGCTACATTTGCATTTTGTCTTGACTAATCACCATGCTTCTTCCGAAATTCACTTGCATAATACCAAAACTTATGATAGTAGTGGTATTCTACATTGCTCATCTTTGAGTTGTAATTCTTCTTACCACCTCTAGAGCTATTTTGAGAGGAGCTTGCTCCCTCTTGGTTGCTTTCTTGTCCTTAACTTTATACATTAGCATTCCTTTGACCATTCCTCCAATGACCTCTACTTCCTAAGCCTCTACCAAAGCCATTTCTTCCTCTACCCCTGCCCCTTGAATTCTCTTGAGCATTGAAACACTACTCTAGGGACGTTGTTGTTGATCTGTTGATCTAGTGCTTATGGGTTTGAAGAGTTCCCATCAACTCATCCATGGTCAATGTGGTGAGGTACTTTACTTCTTCAATGTTCACCAAAAGGTTGTCATATTTCTACGGTAAACTCCTCAATATATTCTCTACAATCCTTTTCTCTTCATATTCTTCTCCATATGATTTGAGCTAGTTTATCAAAGTGGAGATTCGTGAGTTTAACTCTATAATAGGTTCATTGTCCTTCATTTGAAGGTTCTCAAATTCCCTTCTAATCATCTATAGCTTTACTACTCTAACCTTATCAATCACCTTGAAGTTTGTCTCAAGGATATTGTATGCTTCCTTTGAGTAATTTGCTATAGCAATCTTGGGAAAGACTATCTCTATCATTGTTGTCTCAATCAGATTTAACACTTTCCCATCCTTCATTCTTGACTCCTTCAACTAAGTCTTTTGTGGGTTTTTGAGAGAAGCATACAGTGCTAGGATGTTAACATCATTAAACTCATTAATAAAAAAATCCCATAAATCATTAAAGCTACCATTATGGTTTTCATCTTCTTTTTCCATGTATCATAATTATGTCCATTGAAGGATGGTGGCTATTGCCATATCTTTCCTACATCTCCTACCATGTCAAATACCTAGAAAATAAATGCCCTAACTCATTGTAGATGTGGGGTCTCCTAGCTCTGATACCATGTGAAAAATCAACTTCATAAACTTAAAATTTTTCCTAGACCAAGAACGTGTCAAGTGACAATTTTTCTCAGCACAAGGAAGTGTTAGATAGGTAAATGGTATGGAGTGAGCTTGGCATGGTAAGGAGCTAAGTGAACTCAATTGCTAAGGGAGGTAGAGCTCGGTAGGCTCAACACTCAACAACCACAAAGACCAAGTGAACTTAGTAAGGATGGCAGATATAAGCTTGGTAGACTTGGTAGAGACAACAAGTCTTATACAAACTGAGTTGACACAAGAAGAGCTCAATTAAGGATTGAAACTAGTAAGTTATCTACAAACTTACAGTTTGAGAATTACTACCTTTAAAACACAGATAAGGTAACAAAGAAACTTGTGAATATAAATTTCTCAAATACTGATCACCAACAATAATGAATAGAAAGTAGACAACAATGAACCAACATAACTAAATCAATTAGTATGCCTACTTGCTTTCTTTCTATTCAACTAGGTTAAACCATTACAAAATTAGGGAGCATTCTTCTTCAACTAGAAACTACTAAATACTTCAACTAATAAAACTAATCTCAAAATTATAGCACTAAAGGCTACAAACAATAATGCCTGGAGAAATCACTACTTCATAGGACAAATGAGAACAAACTTATAGAACAATAGACAGATTCAAACACATGAGTTTCATACACTAAAACTAAACCTTTCTTCTATCTTTTGAAATATATTCTGAATATTTCTCCTTTGCTTTGATATACTAATCTTCTTTTTGTCCCTACTCTAATATCTTCCTCTTCTCCTTAGCCTTAATTGAATGAATAAGTTTCATCCCTTTTGTCTCTCTTCAAAACATTTTCCCCTCTCTTTTGGATTTCAAACTCACCTAACCAAGTTAATGAGTGTCAAGTGGATAGGTGGGCATTTAGATGACCATTGTCATTTCAATTTTTTTGGCACATAACTTATTGACATATTTTTCTACCAAACAATACAAATGATTTTGTGGAAGGATTATGTCCTTTTTTTAAAACTTGTCTCTTCCTTTTAGGTCATTGCACTTCCCACTTCTTTTATCAGTAAGTGATATAGTTATTGTTCTTATTGTAATCACTCATTCATTTTAATCACTCCCTCATACTAATCGACAACAAATTTAGCATCTTATGATAATTTTACCTAAGCCAATTGTTCACAATTTCCTCTATGCATCACTTTCCAAATAGAGTTCTAATTATATAATTTGTTTCAAGTGATAATCATCCACTTTGTAACTTGTCTAAGGATTAGAATTATTTGTAATTTTTCCATTTTTCATTGTACAAACATTTAATGGCTTCACCAAATAATTGACTTTATAATTTCAAGATCATTTATTCCATACAACATGTTCACATTTCATAAATAAAATATCATGTACAAGTAGAGACTACAAATTCCATATCTAAATGTTATTACTATTACTTGTCTATCTTTTTTCTTTAGCATCAAATAGATATGTCTAATCCTTGGGAGGAGTCTCTATTACAACATAAAATTTGCTCAATTAAGGTTAGTGTCTTTACATTGTTCATAGGGGAAATGTTCAATATTCATCAGTACTGATAATTTCATGTTTTTGTACCCTTTTGATATAGGGGCTTGTTCTTTTTTTTTTTTTTTTCTTGAGTGCTAAAAATCTTATATGAATTCTTTTACTCCCATAATTATCATATGTAGGACATTACACCCATATCTCTCTAGCCATTTGTATACCAATTGTATGTGAGCCATTTTGGTTTGTAACTTTGATAATACTTTAGTTATACCTTCTATCCAAATTATTTTCTATGAAAAAATATATTATTATCCTTTTTCATAGATATACATCATATATTATTTTCATCTTTTAAAAAAATTGACATTTTATATTTACTCTTTAGAATGGTTGCAAGATTAAGGCTTTGATACTCCACCTTTTATTGATTTTTATTTTTTGTTTCTTTCATATTCTTCCAACTACTAATTTTTATATATCATTTTCTATCTTCTATAATATTTTCAGTGGCTCTATATTTTATTTTCTAAATAATCTTCATAGGATGGCAAGATCAAGGCTCTGATACCACTTGTAATATCCCCATTTAGGTCTTTCCTTGAATTTTCCCTAATTCTTTGACTTAAGCTTTAGTTTTTATTGGATTTTACTATGTTATCAAAATGCTTGATAAGAAGACTACATATTTTTAATATATGATGGATGAGATGCCTAAAAGAGAGCACAATTATAGTTTATATATGTCCTAATGAGAAAATAAGATAGCACACGACTCTCCAAAATAATATTAAGTATTTTTCATTAATAGATAACTAGCATATTAGTTTATGTAATATGTTGATGATATAATGGATCATCGATTAAGCATATTAGTATTATTATACAATATAAATAATAGATCTTATATTTTATAGTTATTTAAATATTATTTATTAATGCTTGCTCTATTGTTATTACCATTATGAAATGATACTAAATTATTATAATCCTATATATTAAGATATAATACTAAATATTATATTCCAATTATTCCAGTTCATTGATATGTAACATATTATCAATTTAATATGCTATATTAATAATATAATTAATTTAATAATAAATAATATAACAAATTACTCATTAATTTATTATAATTAATTGTTTTAATATAGGAACATCATAGATAAAGAGAAGAATGATGATGTTGCTGATGGGTGGGCTCCTCCTAAATTCCCCCACCAACCCTACTAATGGATGGGGCTATGATGATTGTGAACCTCCTCCTTCAGTTGACACTACTCTTGCAACTCAAGGGTTTCGTTCTATATTTTAATGAATAGTGAATTGTCTGACCTCTAATCATTTAAACTCTCCTAAGATGACACTATGCTTATTTTAGATGTTGACTATTACTCATTTTTAAATTAAGATTTACTATAGTTTTAATTATATGTATTTATTATCTTTTACTTTATTTTTCTAGACTATGGCTAAATTATTATCATAGCTTTTTTTGTCTACTAATTAAATAATTTTTCTCATTCTAATATCTCTAGCATGAACAAAACCAAAATATGAAGCTGGCTAAAAAATAAAGCAAAATTGAGGTGATTAAAAGCAACCTTCTATTTCAAAAACTCCAACAATACTAAGAAGAACAAGAACAAGAACAATCAAACCATTAATAAGGATATCGCCCTTTAGGATGCCTTTCTTGACACCAACTCATAGAAAGTAAATTCACTCTTCAAAAGTATTAAAAAATAACCAAAAATGTTAAAAGGATGAGCCTTTTTATAGATATTGATAATCATGAGGATATCGATGACCTGAAACTAACAGTATTGATGAATCTAAATATGATGGTTGTTTGAGGGAGTGAATGTCATTTTTAGTCTGAAAAAAGGAAAGAAAGGATAAGTAGATTATGAAGGAAGTACTCCCTAAGGCATGTTTATATTATGAGTTGGAAAAAGATGATAAATTCACAAAGAACGCAAAACATATGGATTGTTTTGAAGATTTGGAAGTGATTGAGATAGAAGAGAAGGATAAGTCAATGATAATATCATGAACCCTAATCAATTAGAGGATGTTCTGAACATGGTGTGTAACTCTCATACTAAGGATTTCAATGAGACTCTAGATAACATACCACCTTTCACTATTATGGAGTAGAAAATATGAGACCCTTAACATGAAAAATAAAGTTTCTCACTTGTAGAAAAGAATCACTGCTCTAGAGGGTTTAACAATAATTTCTATGAATGACAAATATTATTTCACAAATGTCACTTCTTCTCTATATAGATTGACTAATGAAATAATGAAGAGGGAACTATTTAGAGTTGTCTTCAAGAAGAGAAGGAATGAGTAGTATAAAAGTGAGGAAGAACAACAAGATGACGATACTAAAGACTGATAAAGAATGCTTAAACTTTTTTCTAAGGAAAAGGAGAGGATTACTAATTCCAATGATATTTAACTTTTTTAATTGGTCACCTACAATAAGTTGTGTCTTAATTGGGGAAAGTTTTTCTAGCCATAGAAATCTTGCTAGAAATAGGTGCCCATTTTGACCAAAGTGGGTATGCATTTGAGGCTTGGGCATCTAATTATTATTTTTTAAATGAGTATACAAAAATTTTACAATAGGTGTATGAATTTTTAAATAGGTACTTCAATTCAAATATATATTCATTTGTTTTAAAAAATGAAAAAGTAATAATTTTGAAAACAAAAACTACAAATATTTTATCACACAATATTATATTTATGAAATGGGTATACAATTTTAAGCATGTATGTGTTACTTAAGATTTGAATTCAATAAATACCCTTTGCATTGGTTCTTGGGTTGTGCTAAGCTTTTCAAAAGCAAGCCTAGATGCCTTGGATATACAAATTTATGGCTAAGGCATTGGAACATATAAATGAAAATCCATTGGACTTCTTAATATTTAAAATTCAAAAATGTAAGTTAAGGGGATCTAATTTATTTTACTATTTGTGTATTGTATAAATAATCAAATTGGTACATAAAGTTCTAATACACAGTTTAGAAAAATATTTAATAATTTTTTGTTTCTATGTTTTTTACAAAACAAATTTTATGACATATCAATCTACACATATTTCTCTTAAAGATTTATAAAAATGAAAAAATGAAATGTTTTTGTCTATTAAAGCTAGTTGTATGCTTAAGGATTTTGATATAAACTTTACAGTCAATTAAAATAATATGCTCAATATAGAATAAACATTTTGATCAATGCTTTTCTATCTTAGGTATCTTTCCACATAATGATTTACAAAAATACTTTTACTTAGCTCAAAATATGGTGGTCATATATCTGTGATATGGCTATAAAACAAGTATTTGAAAAAAATGAGGTTTACGGATTCCTATTAGAACTTAATTTATAGCATGCACATATTCAAATAAATTAATTATTTGAAAAGTAGATTATAAGCAATAAACTTTTTATTAGTGTTTTTCTTCTTAAGATTGATTTTTTAAGTACTTCTACTTTGGACATCAATTGAGAGAAAACTCAAAAATAGGAAAGGTGCTTCCCCTTTTTTCCTAAACATGAGACTTAATTATTTGGAATGGTCAAATTTTAATGCTTTTCTTGGAGACACTCTATAGTATTCTGTAATAGTTTTAAACATGTGATCTTTAATTTAGTTACTACAAATGCATACACTACTAGTAATACAATTTTATGACCCATAATTTCTCCCTATGTACGAATTTAAACATATTAGTTACTATAGGATAATGATTTCTTTAATTGATAATGTATTTTTATATGCCCAAGTACATATCTATCCACCTTATAGACCATGGTAGAGGACACAATTTTGGATTAGATAGTGCTGCATAATAACTTGGATCTTTCAAACATAATATGAAAGTAGTGTAACACTATTTGGTTATGAATAGGAGATCCAAATTAAAATGTGAGGATAAGGGGTGATCAGTATTTTTTTTATTTATATATGTATATCATCATTCTATTCTACAATGACAAGTGACATAACAATTGACATTAGATATAAAAAATTAAATACCCATTATTTAAGTATATGGAATATACTCATACTATTTTTAGATCTAGAGATAAGCCTTAATTCAATATATTAGATGTTCTTTTAGAGATAATGATTTCAAGATAAAAATTCATTATGGTTCTCTAATGATTATGTGGGTTTTATATCATGGGATAAATGAGATGATTGAAGAATTCTCATCCCACCTATATTTCATGGATAATGATATTGGTGATCTAAGGCGATGGGATGAAAAAATATGTGATTCAATGGTGAGTAAGGAGGATGAGCATTTATATTAGGAACAAGTTCATGTCTATACACAAGATGACAATTACTCCATCATGTGTGATATAGGGAATAGAGAAGAGGAGATAGACGATAGTGATATGCTACTCAATAATCTTACCTCATAAAAATGTATAGTATCATTATTGGTCCATTTCACTCTATAAATAGTTTATCACGAGATAATGGTTTGATGCTAACATTGCTTGATAAGTATTTTATTTTATAGTATATAATATTTAAATTCTACAATTCTATGCAAAATTTATTAATAAGAGGGACACACATACACACAAACACATGCATCATTTTTCTTCTATACAATCATCTTTTCTTTTCTTCTACATAATTACTTTTAATAAAATTTGGTACCCTAACATTTTTATACCTACATAATTATAGGGATGATGACCTTTGTATGCCCCCAAAAACCAATCTAGGACATTCATTAGATATGAAGAAGTTTAATAAAACTTGAGGAAATTTTTAAGATTGTATAAAAGTTGAGAGTAGATTATGAGACCTTATAAGGTGAGGTGGAATAATGGTGAACATGTAAAGACTCATTTTAGTAGGATAACCTTTAGCTCAAGATAGAAGTTGTCAATCTTAGATGTGCTACCCAAAGGATACAAATAGAGAGCTCCTTTGATAAATTGTATCATATATATTTTAATCTATCTGCCAACTATTACATTTAAGACTTGAGAGTTCTACTAGCCATTTTTTGTAGGATAATAGAATATGTTATGATTTATACACCACGTGTTAATTTAGTTTTGATTTTAATGTATAATTATTGTTAGAACTATTATTTATAGATATACATACATTCATTCATACATACATACATAAATTCATACATACATAAATGCATCTATGGATGAATGTATGTATGCATATGTACATACATACATACATACATACATACATACATACATACGTATATGCTATTGATATTTTATGACATGCTATTAAAATGTTACATATGATTATATCTTAAAATATTATCCTATATTTCTTTGCTATGATAAAACAAAAACTCAATTAAAACATAATAATGATCATTTATGCCTAGTGTAATAGAATATTAATAGGGTCACCAACCATTATCGATTTCTTAGGAAATAATGGTTAAATTATTTTCTCTATGAAATGTGATCTAACATAACTTTTCATTAGATTTTAATAAATGTCAAGTGATGTATAATCTAAAAATGTTGAACTATATGTCAATGTCATGTAAATTAACTAATTAAATTAAGCATCTAGTTGAATGGGAAAAGTGCTAACGTAATGTATAGAGGTTTATAAAATGTTGATATGATACATATTTATGATGTTTTAAACAAGAGACCTTCTAAAAAATAAAACAAAAGAAGGAAACTTAATTTAGGTTCTAACATAAAGAGACAAATGTGTTAATCTATGAAAATGAAACAACAAAATTAATCCAAGACAACCCTACTACCAAGATTTTAATTTCCATCTATAGATTGCCTAACAAGATCATCAAAGGTTTAGTGCCTGCCCTCGTTTACATTTTTCTAGAAACATTGTTGCCATCATTGCTAAACTCTATTAGGCCAGTTTTATGTTGATGGTTAGTAGCACTATTTTGAGACTATCAGATATTGTGCTATGGATTCAGTTGATATATGATGAGATTTCTTAGACTCTACATTTCATGTATGCATGATGATTATTACATTATTCTCAATTTTTGATGATGATTAGTTAGATGGTTTATTATCACATGTGTTTTCTTATGGATACTTACCCCATCCTTGTATGTGTATGGTGTGCATGTTTGTTCTCTTTATGTATGGCATTTATGATGTGGTTAAGGAAGGGAGTTATAGTCACATGCTAGTCGAGATCTACACAATGCACCACTTCCTGCCATTGCCTATTTAGCTTAGCATATATATATATATATATATATATATATATATATATATTGTATGTACATGCATGGATTTTATGCAGGTTGCAGGTACCAAGTATTGATTTCTCTAAATTGCTAGGATGAGCATAGCCTATCACACTCTCAATGGTAAGAGAGGGGAGATAAATTCTCAAGTCCAAATCCTAAACCCTTAAACCATTTGTCCTAGAAAGATAGGAGAAGTATTTGAGATATTTTACCTTTCGATTGAATTGGATGACGTAATTCATGATTTTAACCCCTTAGACTAATTTTGTATGGATTGTTCTATGATGGGTTTTCATATTTTATTTTGGAGGTCTTTGGTGAATTTTCTATTAATTAAGTCTAAAATTAAAAGATTTAATTAATAATTTAATTATTTTGGGAAAAATTAAATAATGTTATGATATTTTGATATTTTGATTTTGATTAATTAAATAGAAATTAATTGAGTAAAAGAATGAAATAAAATAAATTTAAATTAATAATAATAATAACCAATAATAATAAAATAATAAAATAATAAAATAATAATAATAATAATAAAAGAATTAAAATAAAAGTTATAAGTCTACCTAGGAGTAAGCGCACCTCTTGAATGCATGTGTGTCTACAATGCAGGAGTTAGCACAAAAATTAAGCACATGGTGTCTACAACCTTGTGACTCATCTAGAAGGTTGGAATAGGCTCGTGCTTAGTTGTCAATGCTTATCTTATCTTATGGTTGATTCTAGAGACATTCTAGGTGCTTCTTGAGAGATCCTTATATTCAGGCACTCCTATAAGCTCGGGGAGCATGTTTGGGTGGATCCACGAACGTTGGAGAAGGAAGGAGCTTGCTCTGCAGATTCTGAAGAGAAGTGAATTAGCATCAGTGTCTAGGTAGACACTTATGATTCTGTCTATGTTATTTTTGCTTCTTTCACTTCCTATCTTCTTCATGTCTTTTGAATTCTTTCTGAGGATTTCATGTGTTGAATATCTTGGTTGTATGCATTCTTGTCACAGATATTTAAATTTTTGTATGAGAAACCCCACATGCGTGGATCCGAGGAATATATGGGGATTGGGTTTTAAATTGTTATAGACAAACCTATTAGAAGGATTAAATAGGTAAATCTAAAGAACAATTATTATAGGGAAATTCTTATTTTACAAAAAAATTGGAGAAGCCTTTTTGTTCAAAAACTATGTGTATATTCACAGGCATTATTGAAAATGTTTTAGGAAAAATATATATATTAGCAAATCTGAAAATGTTTATTAAAAATATTTATATTAAAAAAAATATTATATATACAAACTTTGTTTTTAAAAAAATTTCACAGTGGAAAACATTTTAATGAAATTATTTTGAAGGGCATATGGGAAAACGTTTAATAAAAAAAAAAATTTAAAATTTAAATGGAGGAACGAAACTCATGCCCATTACCCCCACAAGTTGTAGGCTACCTTTCGTTGCAAGTACTGTGATGACAGGGGTACTCTATACCCATTGTCACTGCAGGCCTTGCGATAGTAGGGTATTGCGTACCCATGGCAGCAGTATGTACAACAGTTAAATTTATTTTATTTTATTTATTTTATGTTATGAAATATGCATGCTATAAATTGTTCATTAATATTTTGAATAATATTATATTGCCATAAAAAATAAATTAAATATTAATTATTATATCTATATTTTTTTAATTATTAATTATTACAAATGAATTTTTATTAATAGTTTTTCTTCTTTTGATAATTAATTATCTCATAGTAATTTGACTTGTTAGAATATTAATATAAATTTAATTTAATTGTTTAATTGAATCCAATTATGAAGGATAGGTAATAATGAGGAGGAATTGGTAATTACTCATGTTAAAATTTACAATGTGTCCCATTGGAACACGATGGGGGTCATTTTCAAAAAAAAAAATATATATATATATATATATATATATATATATATCATTAGAATAATTAGAAAAATTGATTCTAAGAGCTATGGGGAAAAATTTTAATCCATCCAAACAAATACATGGGTTAGTTATAAGGAAGACAAACAATGTTCTTCCCCTTGATATCTAAATCTAAAACAAAAATTGAAACCCCATACTTAGCTCAACTATGAGACTTTAACGAACCAAAGCATGTGCTTGCATTTTGTGTTTTCTCTATGTTATATGTTTTGGGTTTTTGAGTTGACTAGATTTTTGACCAGTTATAGGACATCTACTAGAGGCTCAAGGTTTATGATTTGTGATGTCATGATGATGTCTTTTGATCTCGATCTTTTTTAAACCCAACCATGGTTATGAGGTGGCATGCTCTATGGTGTGTGTGTTTACTGATTGATATTGTTTTCAGTCTTCTTGTGTAAGCTATGATTTACGTAACCATTTATGAGTTATCGATCAGTTGTATTTGGATTACTTTCTAGTCACCTTGATGGGACTGAAGAGTTTATTTGATCTTGATGATGTCATGTTGTGACATGTTTTGACTCGACCATTTTGGAGTGTTCGATCAGTATTATTTTCTTTGAGATGCCTTTTTTGGTTTCTTGTTGAGAACCAATGGATAATGTAATTTATTTTGAGATTCCTTACATTTTCTTGTAGAGAACCAATGGATATTGTGATTATCATCGATAACTTCAGTTGCCAATAGAGAAGTATTGTGGTCATGATTATCAATGGATGCTTTTCAGTTACTCATGGAGATTTGATGCACTTATTGTGGATTATCTTTTGATATTTTTCCAGTCACTTGTATAGGACTATGGTGATTTTTTGATTTATGATTCCATGAGCCTAGGGTAGGTTATCTTCTTATAGTGTCAGGAAGTGGCTTGCAATGGGGGTTGGGGCCCTAAGTGGCTGCCAAGGTAACTCATTGTAAGTTGTTTAATAAGTGAAAACATTACACTAAATACTGATTTAAATGAACCTAATAAGATAATTGCTTATTCTCACCCATGCCTTGAGTGCTAGTACAGACTAGGATGGGAGTAGAGAGAATGCTTGGTTGCAACCTTGCATTTTGTAGTATGCCTTGTCAGTACGAGAGGATACTAGTGGTCGCATAGGGATCACTAGGGGGCCGGGGTCTAGTGAGAGACTACCAAGGTAACTCTAGTGTGATCTGTGTGATGAAACTTTCCTGCTTACATAGTAGGTTTCTACATGTCTTGTGTGCCTCTGGGATTAGATGTCAGTTTATGTTGGAACCTTTGAGTTAGTATAATTTTAGGATTCCTAGACTTAGAGAGTATTTGTGTTATGTGATTTGATAACCTATTTGGGACTTGAGATTATCTCCTCAGCACAGTGGGAGTGGGCCATTTAGGTCCCACGTGGTCAGGTGGTAGTGCTTTTTCACTCTTACCACTTGAGATCCATCTAAGACACCGTGGCTGATGCATTCTTGTTGACATCTATCGTCATTCTATTCTTGGATTATGATGATGGACATGTATCCTTATATTGATGATTAGCATATGATAGATGATGTTATTTACTTATCTCATGCCTTAGTTTTCATGATTGGATTTTTTATGCATATGTTGTAGCATGTTAGATTTCTTTCTGCATATGATGTAGTATGTTTTAGGAGTGACATTCTTATTATGATATTACCGATGATCTCTTCGATGACTTGGAATGTTATGCATGGAGGGATGGCTAGGGCCCATGATGGTCTAATGATGCTATTTGCAGTTTGGAGGAACTGTGCACTTAGATTATTATGTGTTGCATCTATGATGTTTATATCTTCTATGATGATGTATCATGTATGGAATTTAGTTTCATTTACTTTATTACACTTGCATCATGGATTGGAATAGGATGATGTACTTTATTTTCACATATGTATATTCTTCTAAGCCTTTCATACCCTGTGACATGTACAGTGGATGATTGGGCATTCTAGAAGTTAATTTACTAAGGGACATTTGGAGCAAATGTATATTGTTTAAGAACATTGGACTTTTCACTATTATTTCTTGTGGATGTGGTATTAGATGGAATTGATATTAGTTAATTTAAATGTGATTCAACGTTAAGGGATCCTTAAAGAATGTAACCTGTTATGTATGTTTATGTATACTTTTAGTTGAATGTTGTTATTGCTTCCGCTACTGTGTGTATGATGTGAATGGTTTAACTTTCATGTTTCAAAAAAAAATGCTACCAAACTTAGTGAAACTTTAGGTTAATTCTTTTGGATCCCTTGGCAAGGCGTTACAAAAGGATTGAGTATTTTACTTTGAAGACACATAGAAAATACCTTAATATATAACAATACTATGATAATATTATGTAAAGTGGATTAGCAAACATATAAATATAATGAATAATAAGAACAAAAATTAAATGTATTATCCTAAATAGATGTATGCTAGGAATTAAAAAAGTGAAATTATTCTATTGGTAACTCAATGAGCTATAACAAATAGATTTTATATCTAGTTGATTTAATATTTTATAAATTAAAATAGTTGTAATATCATTGATAAAAATTGTATCATAATCAATATGGCCACACTATATGACTCAAGATATATCAAGATAAAAAATATTTATATAATCAAATTTGTGAATCATGAATTTTCATTATTAAGAACAATATTTCATGTAAAAATGTGTAATGAATAAAAATATTTAAGAATACATATCCATCAATGTAATGGAATAATAAGATACAACATGAAGAACACATGAACATGCGGACAACAGATAACCTTGAGGTAAATTGAATAACATTACAAGGTTTAACAAGAAAATGAGTAATGAATAGAACATTTTTACTGCATAAACCATCATACCTAGATATTTCTAATTGGTAAAGTGCATAAGTAACACTAATAAGGCTATCAAAGTTTTTGAAAATAGCATGATTATCATAAACCATATTTGAATAAGAAGAAAATTTTCTATCTAATAGGAAAGGAAATTATGGAAGGGATATAATTGTAAAGGAATATTAAAATGGATGAAGCCCCTAATCTTTATAACTTGCATATGATATCAATATCAAATAAAAATTAAAAATTCTAATAACCAACAATATTTGGATTAATATAGGGTCTATTCACTAAGATACAATAAAATCAATACAGAATATATTTTATGAAGAGAAATAAATTAACTAGTCTTATTTGTAAACATCATTTTAGTAGAAAAGATATAGGAGATTTTACACAAATAAAATTATTTTAATCATCTTGGTTATTTTTGTTTAACCTTGAATTATCTACTTGTTGCAATGAACTAGAAATCACAAATTTATAATCCATCACAATTTGAGCATCTCATATAGCTTTAGGTGTGTAACTATATATATATATATATATATATATATATATATATATATATATATATATAATTTGAGATGGGTTTGTACTACTAAAACATGCTTGAACATTTTATGTTGCAAAGGAAATTAATATGACATCCCAACATATGTGTCAATAACGACCTCCATTGATCTAATGTTCATTAAGTGTTTATAGACATTGTAAAATAGAGTAAGTTTCAATAACTAGTTATATGATTACATTTATTGATATTTTATTATTGGAAATAATAGTTTAATTATTATACCCCACCCCCTCCCATTCGACCCTGATTGGGTTAAGTTGAACTCTGACAGGCCTTCTTCCAGTAAATTTGGTTGGGTGGGTAGGGGTGGCCTTCTGAGAGACTCCAATTAGATGATGCTCTAGTGGCTTATTCTATAGACCTTAGCATTTAAAATTCCTATGTAGTCAAACTTACCATATACCATGGTGTAGTGTTGTTGACAAGGAGAAATTTGGAAAAGGTGGTCGTTAAAGGTGGTTATCTTAACATAGTTAACATCTTCAAGGCACCTTTTGTGTTTAATAGAGGTGGGCAAAATTGGGTAGAACATAAGTATTAATCAATATCATAAGACAACTATTGAGTTTGGTGTTTGAGGTATAATATTTTCACATTTATCATGAACCTAATCATGTTGTGGATAGGTTTGCTAATGTGGGTAGGTTTATAGACGGTTTTAAATTTTGGGAAGACATCATGTCTATCATTGTTAAAGCATGCAAAGTGATCATGACAGATCATCATAAAACCTTACATTTATGATAATGTCATTATTACTTATTTTGGGTTCCATTTTTTACATCATTTATTGGGGTTTGAGTGTACTTTTCCTTTATAGGTTATTTAGCTTGGTCATAAAGTTTAAAGACTAGTATACTATTTTTTTTAGTTGTTTGAGCTATGTATAACTTTTTACCTATTGTAGGAAGATTTACAGAAAGAGGAAGAACATTAGGGGTGATTCTTTTCAATTTTACCCTAGCAAGTGGGAGGAATACCAAAGAATATCCTAAAATGTGGGAAACTCTAGAGCATGGAGGTATGTCTAAGCACATTACCATAATGTAGGGGTTGAGCGAAGAGTTCTCTCAAAAGATTGTGAAATCTTGGTATATGTGGAAGGTTACAGTTGGTTTTGTTTCCCCCATTGTGACTTAGGAATTAATCTCAACTATAATAGGTTTGAGTGTGGAAGGTGTGAGGATTATTTTGAATATGAAGATGCCATTCAAAGAGGCTCCTGAGCATTTTTTGAACCCAGGAGAGAAAATTCCTATACCACATTATGGTTTCAACAAAGAAGCTATTAATTGGGTTTGGTAAAGGGTAGTGAATATCCTCATTTATTTCATCACTTGTGAAGGTAGGTATAAGAGGTTCCACTTCCACCTATTTTCTATGCTCAACCAATTTTGAAGGAATGATTTGTTTTTTGTCTATACTAGATTTATTTCTCTTACCTCTTTCTATCATGAAATGCAAAGAGAAAGGTTATCTTCCCAACAGATAAATGTATTTGTATAGACTATGATTTTCATAGGAATTGAGTGCCTTAAACTTCCCCTCATTTAGTTGCTGAGTTGAACGAAAAGTTTTTCTAGCCATATATCCCAAAAATGTCTTCAATTTTTTTATGTGTGTTCCTCCCCACCCTCTCTCCCCTCCCACACTTGCCTCCCACCCTTGCCCCTACAAAGATAAGAATAAGAAAGAGGACCCATGCTTAGCATCAAGAGAAAATTATTGAGGTTTCAAGGGACTTTGAAAAGGGTTCATCCTTGGCTTTTGGAACTAAATAGACCTTAGAGAACTCATCGTATCTTTTGACTCCCTTATCCTATAGTTCTACCATATTTATCCCTTCTTATGTCATTTATTTAAGCTATCTTCATGACCCTATGGTGCCTTGGGAATACTCAATAGGACCTATTCCTAAAAAGGAGGATGACTCTATGGATTTGAAAACTCATACCTTACATTTCATAAATATGGGTATATGCTATAATAGTTTAAAGGAAGTTGTGAGATGGTTACGATTTCAAATGCATATTCTGCATAAGAAAATCAATAGATTAGAGGCCATATTTGAAGTGGAGCATAAGGCTAAAGATCAGATGATGGGTCTAAAGGATAAAGTCTAGTGAGAGGTAGGAAAGTATTGGGTGATAAATTGTGCAATTGGTAACAACTTAAGGAGAAGGTGGTGGATATCTGAAATAGAGTACCTTTGAAAGAAGAAAAAGATGAAATTCTTAATATCCTAATGGCTAAGTTAAATACTCAAAGATCAAATGCGGGACCAAATGAATAATTTTATTTCTTAACATAATTCTCTATGTGTCAAAGTAGAGGCTGAAATTGGTGGTTTGAAGCTCCAGTTGGAAGAAAGGTTACCAAAGAGAGAGCACATGTGGATAAAATTTGTTCCTAGATATTTTTAAACTTTTTTTTCAACAAGATCATGTATCTAATTGTTGTATTTTCTAATTTCAACTTGTCAAGGTTATCATACAAGTGGTAAAATATGTTTAACTTTGGTAAATTTCTATCACTGATGATCATATAGTTCATGTTCACTAGCTTTGATTTCCTCTTCTTTCTTCTTTTAGTTGATACCTCAGCTTTATCTTCTTCTTTATCAATTATGACATCAAAATTTTCTTAATTTTATTTCTCTTTCTCTATTAGAGTACCTTTGTTCTTCTTCTTACCCACATAAGTTACTATAGTCCATTACTTCTTACCTAGACCTCTAGTAAATTATTTCACTCTCTTTTTGTTTTTTCATAACTACTACCTCTTTCTAAACCTCTACTAACCTCGTTGATATTCTAGTAGTTTTTGGTTTCTTTCTTTTGTTTATTTGATACCAATTATTAGAAATAGGAAGTATTGAGAGGGAAGGGGTTAGTTAGTATTCGACAACCTTTTTTCTAAATATGGATATTATTTATAATCATAAAATATGCACATGTGAATAAATAGAAAAGAAAACATATAATAGTAAATCAATGTAACTCATAACACCATTATTTGTTAACTAGGAAAACCCTAGAAAAGGGAAAACATCAGTGGAGTTGGTATCCACAAAATCATCTACTACTAAAAAGTATATTATGAACAATATTGACCCTATTATGAGTCTATTGCAGCTATATAATGTTTCGGTCCTTGCTAGAGTACTAGGCCTTGTTAGAAGTCTCAACCTTCTAAGGAGTTGTTAGTACAATTACAAAATGTATGCAAGATGAGCTCACTACCTAAACATGCAATATACGATAATATTCAATACACAAAATGTATAGATATAGTAACCTCTTGCCAATTCTAATATCTTCAATATCTTATTTGACCTTTCTAGCTCATTGTACAATATCTACATATAATTGATCTTACTACAAAAATATTAGGAAACTTTGCATCTAAAGTTCTATCCTTTAAACCATATTATTCTTTGTTCTTAACATTCATACCATCACATGTGTCCCAATATGCAAAACTAACCTTTTCTCACCTAGGGTTAACATCTAGGATATTTTTGCTAATAAGTAATTATTTTTCTAAAGAAAATAATTATGTTACATAAAATATCTAATTCCTTATCTCTGCCATATTTTTCTTGTGTATACTTATAACCACTAAATCATTAATATCCTTGTTTGTACATCACATAATGACTTGTGCACTTAGGTACAAAATTATGACACCCTATACTATCACTAGGAAACTACACATATGCCAAGATTTCATGTCTAAACTATGCCAACCAAAACTGTGTGTTGAAAGTTGAACTCTATGATACTTAAGACAATTTTCTAAGTCTTCAACCTAGAACTACATTCAATTAATATGTTTACTTCATAGAAGAAATATGTTTCCATAAATGTGAACTCTTATCTATCTACCTAGCCAAATTTCCAAATAAAATAAGAAGTCGGCTAAAAGGTCCACCAAAATTGAGCTAATTGAAACTAGCTCATTTTGTAAAAACCTATAAATCTTCTATGAATAAGAAGAACAAGAAACTTAAAACCATTGATGAGGGCATCTCCTTTTAAGATACATGTGTTGACACCACCTCAAAGAAAATAAAGGCTCTTACTAGAAAATTCACCTCTTAAAAAGAAAAAGAAAAAGAAAAAGAAAAAATGACAAAAAGATTCAAATGGTGATCCTCTTTATAGACATTGTGGATGAGGAGGATATGGATGAGGAAATAGGCTACAATAAGAATCTAAACATGATGGTTGTTTTCAGGTATTGAAGCTCATTGTTTCTTCTCATAAAGGAAAGAAAGGTTAAGAATATTATGAAGGAAGTGGTCCTTGAGATGGATTTGGAGTATTAGATGGAAGAAGAGGATGAATATCAAAGAATACTAAAGATATACATTATGTTGAAGATGTTGAAGTAATCAAGAGAGGAGATAAGGAAAAATTCAATGGATAATACCATGAATCTTAATGAGTTAGAGGACACTATGAACATTGTGTGTAACTCCACTACTAAGGATTGTAATGAGACTCTTGAGAAAATACTACATTTATCTATTATGTAAGAGAAATTCTAAGTCACTTAACCTAAAGAATCATATTACTCACCATTAGAAGAGAATCACAACTATAGGTGGTTTAGCTACAATCTCTACAAATATCATAAATCAATTGACAAATGTATTTTCTTATCTCTATAGGGATATTGGTGTGATATTGAAGAGGGTTATATTTGGAATGATCAACAAGAAAACAAGGACTAAAAGAGAGACAAAGAGAAGGAATGAAGAGAAGAAAACATAAATATAAGATAAGGATACTAAAGACTGGAAGAGCATACTCAACTATTTTTGTATGGATAGGGATAGGATTTCTATGCTCAATGGTAGTTAACTTTGTTAGTTGGGTACATGCATAAGTTGTGCCCTTAATTTATGAATTTTTTTCCAACCATAACAATCTTGTTAGAGAAAAGTCCCCATTATTTTTTTTAAAATGGGGATGCATTTTAGGCGTGGGCATCTAATCAAAAAAATTCTAAAATTGATGTCATTATTTTCATAAAAGATGTACAAATTTTAAAATGAGTGTGCATTTTAAAAAGGGTATACATGAAAACACATGTTTTTAAATTTATTTTTCAAAACATGTGCACATTTTGAATTTTAAAGGAAACATGCAAATATTTTTTGCACATAAATTTATTATGTTTACATGAAATGGGTACACTCTTTTTACATTTTATGTAATATTTAAAATTTAAATTCATTTTCTACCCTTTGCATTGGGTTTTGGGTTGGGCTAAGCTTAGGCAAACCAATCCTATGCTTTCCTAATTTATGAATTAATAGCTACAGGGTTGGAAGATAAAAAATATATTTCCTTAATTTGTTAAAGGCCTTCCTCATTAAAATTTCTAATAATATAAAAATGCACTGGACTTCTTACTATTTAGAATTTGAAAAATGAAATGTTAAAGGTTTTGATAATTTTACTATTTTTGTATTGTATAGTTAATCATACTAGTATGTGTAAACTTCTTATAAAGAGTTCCTAATTTTTTTAAATAAATTATTTTATATGGTATCAATCTACACATAATTTTCTAGAAGATTTAAAAAAAGTGAAAAATTTATTTATTTCAGTATATTTAGGCTGGTTATATGCTAGAGGTTTTTTAAATGGAATTTATGATAAATAATAAAACTAATAATAAAAAATATTCAATAAAAAATAAGAAAATGCATTCTTATAAATCTTTTGTGTCTTAGATATCATACTCAAAATTAATATATAAAAACACTTTTATTTATGTCAAAATATGGTGGTCACACAAATTAGATAATGCAGCAATCCAATTTGAACTTCTGTGGTGAAGTTTATGATTGGTATGGTATTATGGCAGAAATAATGACAATGTTCAAGGATGGCTAAGAAATTGGAAATTGTCAAAAGGGAGGTTTCTAGATGGAGAAAATCTTTGTTTATAAATATATTCAAACAAAGGGAGTCCATTAAAGAGAATCTAAAATGGTTGTAGGAAATTATGGCAAGCAGTGGGGCAATGATTGATGATTGTTTGGAGGAGGAGAACTAGAGAGAGAAACAAAAGAAGAACATAAATAAGGAGGAAATTTTCAAGAAGTACTTTTCTAGAGGCAACTTGCTGCTAGAGTGAGATAAAAATGAGTCATTCCATAGATCTTCTTCCTTCTAGTGCAAGAGAAACACTGTCATGACCCTCTGAGATGGTAATAGTGTTACTTTGTCTAAACCTATAGATGTTGGAGGCTAAGTTTCCAACTTCTTTGAAGACTCACTAGCTAATCAAAATGTGAACATTGATAGGAACATTAAGGATAATCACATTAGAACCCTCCCTATTATTCTATATAATAATCATAGTGAGCAGATTCTTCACCCTATCACTACTGATAAAATTAGGGAGGTGGTTTTATCTATGAAGTCTTGCAAGATGTTGGGCCCATATGGTTTCCCCTCTACATTCTTATAATTCTTCATGGATCTTGGCAAAGGATACCTCACCAAATATGCAAAGGACATGCTAATAAACAAAAAACTTCTAAAATTCCTAAATAATATATTTATTGTTCTGGTAGCTAAAATCTAGGTGCCTAAGTTTCCATCTAACTTTACAAACATCTAGTTTTGTAATAAAACCTATAAAGTACTCTCTAAGGTTCTTACCAACCATATCAATCCTCTTTTAGATATTTTTATAATTCCCCCCAAAAGGGTTAATGCTAGGTAGATGAATCCTCAATATTGTTATCTCCATCTATGAGATAATTCATTCTACAGATAGAATAAAATAACCTGGGATGGCTCTCAAGATGGATATCTGTTAAGCCTATTATTGGGTCAAATAGGATTTCATTTTTCCTATCCTGTCTAAAAATAGTTTTAGTAGATGTCTTATCCAATTGATGTAGGTGATTACTAGGTTGATTTAATTTTTTTTTGGTTGTTAATAATACACCTTGGGTCTCCATCTCTCGTAAGGGTCTCCAAAAGTAGGATTGAATTTCACTGTACCTTATTATTATGGTGTAAGAAGTTCTAGGTAGAAACTTTAAATTTATTATATGGAGGATGGATCGATTAAGGTGATTAAACCATCTACTTCAGTATCCTTGGGGTCATTCTATTTTTTTGATACTTTCCCATTTGGAATCTCCTCAGTTATTAAAGCCAAACATTGGAAGGATCCCCTTTTCTAGTATGCCCATTTCTCTAGTCAACATATTAATTTTGATAAAATAATAGTTTACATTTTCAATACTAAGGTCTCCATAAAATATCAGGTCAAATTGACTCTATGGTGTCAAGTTTCTTCCCTCCCATACATGTACATGGGGCTCCCTCTCATGATGAAGGAAGCCATTTAGAAGTTCTAGAATTCTATCATTGAGCAACTATAAAGGAAGTTGGTGGGATGAAAATGGAAGTTTATTAGAAGCACTAATAAACACCAACCTCTAATAGCTTTCACATAACACATATCAATCTACTTCCTATCCATTTCAAAAAGTTCTTTCTCCATGGCCTTTTTTTCCTAGAGAATATAAAAAGGAACATTGTCTAGACCATATTGGAAGAGAAATCTAAGATAAGACTATTTAATTGGGATACTATGTGTGAATCAATACCTTTGGGAGGATTGGGAGTTAGAAAAGTGGGATGTAAACAAGTCCTTAACTTAAATTGGGTGGACGATGGCTAAAGATTTGGGAGATTAGCAGTAAATTATGAAGCTAAGTACTTTAAGGACTCCTCTTTTGCCTCCTACTTGTTCGTCATTGACATCCCCAATGGGTTAAGATATATAACAATGTGATTAGAAATCATATCACCCTAGAAAGAGAGTCTAGTTGTGCTTAATAAGGTGGATACAATCATATACTAGGAAGATAATTAGATGAGCAATAAACCTCTTATCATTAGCAACTTCTATCACATCGTGAATGAATAAAAGGTCAACTTTGGCCCTCTAGTAAATGATTATGTCACCACTTCTCATAAGTGGAAAAAAATTTAGTTGAATTAGAGGGGGCCTCCCCATGATGTAGGTTTAATGGGGAAGATGTAGGAACTAATTAATCTCTTCTAAATCCCTACCTTCCCTATTTAGGATAGAATTTTTTTGGATAAAACTAGGTCGAGGGACCCCTTTGTTTGTTTCACCTATTTTTTATTGGTTTATAAAGAGGGTCCTAGGCTCTAAAAGGATAAGATTTGGATCCAATAGCTCACACCTAAAATAAATTTCTTCTAGTGGGCTATACTTCATGAGAAAATATTGACTATAGATAATGTGAGGAGTGGCTTCCATTTTCCAAATATTTTCTTTCTATGAAAATAGGAATCTAAGGACATTTTTAAATTTATTTTTTCTCCTTATTTGTGTCTTAAATTAGGGCTATCCTTCTAAAAATGTTTCACCTCTCTTAGGTCTTAAGAGATAGAGTTCATCAATTTTTTGTTGAGTCTTAGATCCCATTTGCTCATGTGCCAATTTGGCATCTCTAGAAGTTGATACCCTCACCTGTCTACCAGAATATTTGAAAGGAAAGGAATAGAATTATTTTTAGGGACAACAAGAAAACTATAAAAGGAATTGTAATCATTACTATTGATTTACTACTAGAAAACTTATTGAGGCTACTAATTACTTTCATAGCTTGAAATTGTTGGCCGAAGCTAACACATAGTGATATCTGTTGTCAGGAGAATGAATAAATATTAATTGTAATGATGTAGTGAAAGTTTGTGTTGTTGTAGATGGTGGGGTTGTAGATTCTGGTAACTTTGGTGCCAATTTTTCTTATATGGTAGAATATTTTTCTCTTTTTCTAGGCCTTAAGTCCATGGTCTATAATGCTCCCCAATGTGACTCAAAATAAGCTACCCTAAATATTTACTAAGTTTGAAAAAAATTTATTTTTTTGATTTAAAGATAATAACTTAACAACAACAGATATTAAAATAGCAGAAAAAATTAACGTACACTCATACATCAATGACACAAAAATAGGTTACAACTTTTAAGGGTCCCACGATGATGAATCACATTTAATTTTAATTAATAGTAAATCCAATATATAATAAATCTACATCAAAGAATAATGTACAAGTATGATTCCATTTAAATAATATACAATCATCTTGAATGCCACTTGGCAATAATCATAATGCACCATCATCTACTATACAAGTCACATGGTATGTGTTGGAATTATGATATATTTGTCATTAGTCACAATACTTATTCGATTCTGAATGCTTACCGAGCTCATCACCTAGTCTACAGTTCACACGGAGCATTTAGTGGTTACCTTATAAATTTTGCAAGTAAACAGTTGATACCAAGCATTCCTTTGGAAACTGAGCATATGGGTAGTTCAGTAGTATTTACTGAGTTCATAATGGTTACCAAGCAGAATAGTGTTCTCCAAGTAGTTAGTGGTTACTGCGCGTCGCAGTGTTTACCAAGCAGTCAATGCTCACCAAGTCATTAGTAGAACTTAGTGTTTACTGAGTGATCAAGGTAAACAAAGAACATAGTGTTTACCGAGTGATCAAGGTAAAAAAAGGAATCAATGATTACCGAGTAAACAAGGTAAATGAAGGAATTAGTGATTACCGAGTAAACAAGGTAAATGAAGGAACCAGTGATTATCGAGTAAATAAGGTTAATGAAGGAATTAGTGATTACCAAGTAAACAAGGTAAATGAAGGAATCAGTGATTACCGAGTAAACAAGGTAAATGAAGGAATCAGTGATTATTGAGTAAACTAGGTAAATGAAGGAATCAGTATTTACCAAGTGAAGAAGGTTATCAATGGATTCAATTTTCACCAAGTGACACAATATTCACTGATTCACCAATGGTTACCGAGTTCCAAGCTACTTAGAATGATTAGTATGGATCATGCCTCTACTCTTACCAAGTGCATGACGATGCAGTGTATTATAGTGGATGCCAAGTATCAGAAGGTCATCGAGTCAGTTTGTGGAACTCGAGTTGTCTACCACCTGGCTGACTCAGTAATGCTTGTTCACTTGTGTTTGGCTGACCTTGCCAGTGTAAATATTGGAATGGTATATATCATTTGAAATGATGAGATGTTGATAGTTGTTGGTTGTGATGTGTTGCAATAATTTGAGAAGAGGGAAAGAGAATCACTAGCAGAACAGAGGAATACAGCAAAAAAAAGTGAATCACCAGTAGAACAAATGAATACAACAAGGTCAACATTGATGTAGAAAGGATATATTTGTCATATCAGTTGATCAGAGCACAAAGGATCTTATTAGAAATTAGTTGAAATCAGATCCACTGCTTCATCCTAATAGGTGAATCAGTTTGCTAAATCCTTTAACAAGGTAGACTTAACAGTCTTTTGTAAATCTCCTAACAAAGTGCATACTTCATTGTATGTTTGTAAATCCTTTAACAAGGTGGATCTAGCAATCCTACTTGCTCCTAATAGGGCAGATCATTAGAAGTGATCATTGTAAGCCTTAACTGGCAAACTTTATACTGCAGTATTGAAGTTTTGTGGGTATCATCCCCACCCCAGTTTTACTTTCTAATTGGAAGGTTTCTGGGTCACCAAATCTGTGTGTTCATGTGTTACAAATGTTTATCCTTTCATGCATACAATAGACTAGATGGATGAATGGTAAAAATATTATATGTAGTATTGAATTAAAGTTTTATTGTTACTGATTCACCCCTCCCCTCTCAGTAACCTTCTTAGTCTTGATTATTTCCAACAATTGGTATCAGAGCATTGTGGTTCTCAGGATAAAAGTTTGACAACTTGAGCAAAGATCAAGGACAATGGAGATATTTAGACTTTAAAAATCTATTGAGAATGAAAAGCTAGATCTGGAAATGGCCATGACTCAACTCAATGAAGCAAAGGAGCATCTTTCTCAATCCTTGAAAAGAAGGAAGGAACTTGCAAGACAAATGAATGATCATCAGTATATTGAAGAAAGGATTGAAGACTGTTTACCATCATGGAGTTCAAATAAAGCTAATGAAGCAATCAAGGAACTCCTAGCAAAGAATGGTTCTCTGTAGGAAGAAGTAAGAAAGCTTAAAAGAGAACAAGAAGTCCAATCCATTAGGTTATGTGAAGTTTTGGAACAAAGAAACAAGGCAAATGAAGACTTAGAGGTAAGAAATAATCTATCCCTTGAGCATGAAGATCTTATAGGAAAACTATCTAATGCAAATGAAGAAATTATGAATCTAAGATCTGAGAATGAAAGTTTGAGAAATGATTTAATCACTGAAATAAAAATCGATGCAAGTTTGCAAAGTGATTTGAGATCTAAAAGACAAATCAATGAAAGTTTGAAAAATGACTTAAATGTTGAAAAATAAGTCAATGAAAGGATGATAAAATCTCAAGCAGATATGGATCAATTGAATTTGCAAAATGAGCAGAATCTTCATAGACAAAAAGGTAAAGCAGGCTTTGGATACAATAAAGAAGGTGAATCTTCCAAACAGGGTACCCAAAAGAATCAAAAACCTACTTGCAATCACTGTGGAAAGTTAGGTCATACATCTAATAGATGTTGGAGCAATGGTAAAGAAAAATTCAATGGTAAATGCTACAATTGCAAATAGCATGGTCACAAAGCAAATGAATGCAAAGGAAAACCAAAGTTTGAAGGCAAATGTCACAAATGCAAGAAACAAGGTCACAAGGCATCTGAATGTAGATCTAAATCATTCAATCTAGCAGAACAAATTGTTAATGCATTATTTGGTTGGGACTACAATACTTGGTGCAGATGTCACTATTGTGGAGAATATGGATACATCGGAATAAATTGTGCAAGACATCACCTAAGGAAGAAAGATACTACTATAAGATGTTATACATGTACCAAACTTGGTCATATATCCAAGAATTGCATGAATATAGGAAGAATTGAAGATGAAAAGAAAGTCAAAGCCGACAACATTCAAAAAAAGATGAGACAACAATGGATTCCAAAATCTACCAAGCCAAAAAATTCAAATAATGGCTATGTCACTGAAGAAGTGGGTGACTCCACCATTTCTAATTAGACTCATCAAGAAGGACCAGGGACTGCATCATCAGGCAATATCCTAAGTAGTTCCAGAATGTAGAAGTGCAAATGACAAATTAGTATTTCAGATACAAGACATAGTTCACTGTGATGCATTTTACCGAGCAAGGTTTGTTTCAGACTAAACCGAGCTAGGTCAGTAATGTGAAAGGTTTTGTTTGTTTACTGACTTGTAAGGTTTATCGAGTAAGTTGGTGACTATCTGAAAAACCCTAAGACATCTTAGCTACCTTCGTACCTGAGCATTAATGGCAGATTTTTTCATCAAAAAGGCAAAATTCGATCTCATTTTTCACTGCAAATTTAGAATATACAGAGCGAAGAAATTTCCAAGAGTGAGAAAGTGAGTTCAAGCGATTTGAAGTGATTTTCTAGCAAAGAATTTGTCTAACAAAATCATTCACTGACCAAGCAGCAATGGCATCCGCAAACACTAGCAGCAGCAAGGCAAAGAGAGGCTCTGAAATGCTTGTGAAGGGAATAGAATGGAAAGCACGCAGCTTCAAGCTCATTCCCGCCATAGCTAAATCACTCGACCCACATGGAGCTCAATAGAAAATTCCACCAAAGGTACTACTTATAAATGACATTCTTACTCATTTCAAATGCACTATTCAAGAAATAGGGACACTAGATATGGATAATGCCCTAACTGAGTTCTATGTGGATGGAACCCTCAAACCCAAGTTCAAACATCTGGAAACCAAAGGTTTGACCCATATCTCGCACCTGCCAAGGAACTTCCAAATGAAATGGATAAGATACATTTTAAGCCATGTGCATAATGGTTAGTTGTGGTTAGAGCAACCTGTCTTGATAATGAAGAAAATGATTCATAAGATCATGGGTTTGCCAATGTTAAGAAAATCAAAAACCACTAAAACCCTAAGTCGGGATGAACTCCAGAAGTTAACCCTAGCTGAATGGGATGGCAGAGGATTAAAACCTAACAATGTATCTGATGCAGAGTTAAGATTCAAAATTTATTTAATTGCATATAAGATGTATAGTTCTAGTAGATTGAATAGCATGCCCTGTGAGGCTGTAGATTTAGCCTATAAGGTTGTGAAGAAAAACATGGAGTTTGACCTAGCAGATGTGCTGCTAAAATAACTTAATAAAAACATGGACAGTATAAGGACCTCAGAAATCAACTCTTGTAAATTTGGTTCTTTATTAGTTTGTTTATTTTTCTATGTAGAAAAGTTTTTTCCTTCAAAAGGTACAGTTTTATGGAGGAAAGATATTCTAGTTTTGTATCAAATAAATGAGTTTGTAGCAGAGATGGGTGAAAATTTTGATAGTATTATGGATAATTATTTTGAAGACTTCAAGGAAATAATGAATAACAGATTCAGAATCCCTCCTAAGCTTGTTGAGGACTACAAAGATGATGTGTGGTTCATGGTTGACTGTGATAAGGTATACATTTAGGCAGTCAGACCCCGAGTTGCATGGGTAAAACTCTTCCTTATGAAGTAAATATTGATGAAGCTAGAGACATCATAGAGGCATTGGTAAATGAGCCAGTAGACCAAAGGCAACAAATTTTTGGAACCTATGAAGAAGCTAAGGCCAGAATTGAGCTTGAAATCAAGCTACCACGGGCCATAAGCAAGGGCAAGAGGAAAATAGCCAAATTGAAAACTTCTACCGGTTCTCTTATGCTCATCGAGGGAAAAGGTGAAGATGAAGGAGGAGAAGAAAAAGAAGGAGGAGAAGAAGAAGAAGGTGAAGAACAAGGAGAAGAAGAAACTGCAGAAGAACAACCAAAGAAGAAAGGAAAGGTAATCATTACCAAACTTAAGAAGAAGCCTATTGCAGTATTCACCAGAAGAATAATGAAAGGTAAGCAGGGACCTATACTAGTTAGGCCTGCACCCACATTCGAGCAAAGGCTCAAACAATTGGAGGAAGGAGCTAGAATCACAAATTTCAAAGCATTGAAATTTGAAACTAGAACTGATGCAGAGAAAATGCAGATTGAGGAACTGGTACTCAGCAAGATGGGTAAATGGAAATACTCCCCAGACCATATTGCCCCTGAAATCTCAAAAGAACTACTGGAGAGATTGCAACCGAGATGGGAATTAGCCACCCAAACGGTAAAAGATATTTATGAGAAATCCCTAAAAAATCTCTGACCAAGTCTCACTAGAGCAGAAGTAAAAGTTGAAATGAAAAACCATGAAGGTAAAATGGTGATTAGATTCCACACTTGTTTGATTTTGATTAAAGACATTGAAAATGTTGTAAATGATGCTACAAACATGTGGAAAAACATCTATCATCTACATAAGCCCAGTATAGAACTAGTAGAAATCAAAGATGATGAAAGCAATAGTGATGATGAGCTTGATAGCACTCCATCTGTCACAGTCTCACCAGGAGAGCTGCATGCACTGATGGAAGATAAAGAGGAAGAAGACAAGGAGGAAGAAGTTGAAGAGGCAGATAAAGAAGAGAATGACCCTGTGAAAATTGCAGCAGCAGTTATTGCATCCCTTCCTCACTCTCCACTTAAAACTATGATATCATCAAGGTTGGAGTCAGCTTCAGCAGGTATGGTTACAACTACATCAGATATATCATTTGCACCTGCCACATCTCAGCTCCAGGTATCATCAATGGAAGTGTCTACCACTTCATCTACTGAGTTGCATACCTCCACTTCATCTACCTCGCTGTAGACAACTTCTTCAGTTACCGAGTCATCCACTGTAGTAGTCACCACATCAAAAGTATCTATTCCTCCTACAGTATGTACAATAATTTTTCCAGTCTGCTCTCCAATTTTGTCAACTTCAGCTACATTAGCATCAAATTTTGCACCAGTAAGCTTTTCAATTGTAAATATTTCGGTATGCACATCAATTCTGGGAAATATATCAATTTTGGATACATTTAGCCCCTCTCTCAGTCTTCCTTTAGTTTGTCCTATTCCAATTTTGATAGCCAGTCCAACCTCATCAACCATTGTCTCTATTTTCAAAGACAAAGATGTTAGTACAGTAGAAAAACCAAAGACTCCATTAAAACTTCTGCTTATAGGCAAGACAATTGATGAGGATGTAGACTTGGATACTGAAATTGTCATTCCAAAGATAGATACGGATACTGCTTTAGTTGATGAACTAAGACTACTGAGTCAGCGCATAGAACTAAAGGCAAAGCAGAAACAACCAAGGAATGAGAGAGATAGAGAGTTTAAAATTATTGATGAAGCGAAAAATATAATTACTGAGTCTATAGGTGTTGATGTTGATACTTCTCAACACATTTTGTTACAATTAGAAGAGGTAGTCAATAAATTCAATGAGGATACCTCCGGTCAAGAAAAATTGATGGAGAAGACAGAAAAGAAATTTGATAATAAGGTGCTTAAGCACATTGCTCAGCACATAGCAATAAAATAGGTTGAATTAACCACATTTTTGGCCAATATTGAAAATTCTTTTAATAATGTAACATCTCTTTTTGCTAAGCTCTATGATGTTACCGAGTATACTAAGGAGATAAGAGAACAATTGAATAAGATAGATGAGGATCTGAAGGCAAGTGCACAAAACCTGAAGCTTGACCCCAGTTAAACCTCATCTCATCACCTCATAGTCAAATTTTTGTCAAAAGAACAAGCAGAATTTCTAAGAGAAGAGTCAAGGATCCGCTCTACATTGTTAGATATTCAGAATATGATCCTTCCCATCATGGACACAATGCAAAAGCACATTGCCAATTCAAAAACATTGATCCATGACAACAATTTCTCCTTTGCAGACCATGTGATTGAACTCTCTGCAGAACTTCAAATAGCTCTATCCACATGCAAAATCCTGCAAGAGAATTGGGACAAGACTCTGCAACTCATTCTTCAGGTACATTCAGAGTTTATCTCACATTTTGATGTTTCTATGTAAATACATTTTTTTTGAAATTCTTTAGCATTATTGTCAAAAAGGGGGAGAAAAAGATACTCAGAAAAAGTTATTGGTGAGATAAATGTACAAAATGGACAAAGAGATACTGTAAATAAAAGTCATAATACCTTGTGTATATTGTATGGGGGAGTCATATGTAAGGAAGCCATGTATATTCAACAGAATTAGTTGTCAGTATGTCAGATATTGTATATAAGTTTTGGCTCATAAGTGTTTTTGTCACTAATGCCAAAGGGGGAGATTGTTGGAATAATGATATATTTGTCATTAGTCACAACACTTATTTGATTCTAAATTCTTACCGAGCTCATCACCTAGTCTACAGTTCACACCGAGCATTCAGCGGTTACCTTATAAATTCTGCAGGTAAACAGTTGATACCGAGCATTCCTTTGGAAACTGAGCATATGGGTAGTTCAACAGTATTTACCAAGTTCATAATGGTTACCAAGAAGAACAGTGTTCTCCAAGCAGTTAGTGGTTACTGAGCTTCGCAGTGTTTACCAAGCAGTCAGTGCTCACCGAGTCATTAGTAGAACTTAGTGTTTACTGAGTGATCAAGGTAAACAAAGAACTTAGTGTTTACCGAGTGATCAAGGCAAACAAAGGAATCAATGATTACCGAGTAAACAAGATAAATGAAGGAATCAGTGATTACCGAGTAAACAAGGTAAATGAAGGAATTAGTGATTACCGAGTAAACAAGGTAAATAAAGGAATCAGTGATTACCGAGTAAACAAGGTAAATGAAGGAATCAGTGATTACCGAGTAAACAAGGTAAATTAAGGAATCAGTGATTATTGAGTAAACAAGGTAAATGAAGGAATCAGTATTTACCAAGTGAAGAAGGTTATTAATGGATTCAGTTTTTACCAAGTGACACAATATTCACTGAGTCACCAATGGTTACCGAGTTCCAAGCTACTTAGAATGATTAGTATGGACCATGCCTCTACTCTTACCAAGTGCATGAGGATGCAGTGTATTGTAGTGGATGTCGAGTATCAGAAGGTCATCGAGTCAGTTTGTGGAACCCGAGTTTTCTACCACCTAGCCGACTTAGTAATGCTTGTTCAGTTGTGTTTGGCCGACCTTGCCAGTGTAAATATTGGAATGGTATATATCATTTGAGATGATGAGATATTTATAGTCATTGGTTGTGATGTGTTGCAATAATTTGAGAAGAGGGAAAGTGAATCACTAGCAGAACAGAGGAATACAACAAAAAAAAGTGAATCACTAGTAGAACAAAGGAATATAGCAAGGTCAACATTGATGCAAAAAGGATATATCTGTCACATTAGGTGATTAGAGCACAAAGGATTTTATCAAAAGTTAGTAACCTAACAGGTGAATCAGTTTGCTAAATCCTTTAACAAGGTAGACTTAACAGTCTTTTGTAAATCTCCTAACAGAGTGCATACTTCATTGTACGTTTATAAATCCTTTAACAAGGTGGATCTAGCAATCCTACTTGCTGCTAATAGGGCAGATCATCATAAGTGATCATTGTAAGCCTTAACCGGCCAACTTTATACTATAGTATTAAAATTTTGTGGGTATCATCCCCACCCAATTTTTACATTCTAATTGGAAGGTTTCTGGGTCACCAAATCCGTGTGTTCATGTGTTACAAATGTTTATCCTTTCATGCATACAGTAGATTAGATGGATGAATGGTAAAAATATTATTATGCAGAATTAAATTAAAGTTTTAGAGTTACTGATTCACCCCTCCCCTCTCAGTAACCTTGTTAGTCTTGTTTATTTCCAATAGTATGAAGGGCTGAAAGAATATACCACATAAAAATAGATTACAACAACATCTCATAAGATTCACAAAATAAAATATGGTACAAAAGGTATATCCATCCATCATAGCAATACATGATCAGATAAAAAGGAAAATCTATACAAACACATCCAGTAATGGCATCTAATAGTTGGATCTCAATTGTATAAGAAAAAAAAATACCACCTGACCACATGAAACCCAAAAGGTCTACTCCCACCATGCTAAAGAGATAAACTCAATTACTAAATAGGATAAAAAATTTAAAACTCTAAACCAACATTTGGGTTCAAGGAATCACTTGAAAGAAAACTATCTCAAAGGGTACCAAGAAAAAAGTATGAACTAATCCTAGAGGCAAACATAGAAATATAGTGAATCTACTATGCATGTAAGCAAGTCTCATCATACAAGCCAACTCTAAGGTTACCCAGACAGTCTTTTAATTCTCTGCCCTCCTAGTGACTCTATGCAGCACTAGTGTCCTTTCGTACTGACAAGGCATACTAACTAAACATGGTCGCAACCAAGCGTTAGTAAAATCAAAAGATCACAAAAGACCACATAACATACATCAGTTCTTAAACAAGCAACTAACAAGTACTAAAAATCACTAATCATAATCACAGATTCCACCAATAAGATCATCCTAACAATACTAATCCAAGAAAGTACACATAAACCAATCCACATCATAACATGACATCACCAAAAAAATAAATCATACAAACACCTCAGTCCCATACAAATGACTGAAAAGCAATCCAAATATGACTGATCGAATACTCATAGGTTATATCAGATAGATCACACCATTCACCTCAAATTTATACAACAACACTAGAAAGCAATAATAATCAATACATTAAATACCTCACAGAGCATACCAGATACATTACCATGGTTGAATATAAAAGATTAAGATCAAACATCATCATGACATCACAAAATAGAAATCCTGAGCCTCTGGTAAACATCCTAATTTGGTCAAAGCCAAGTCAACCTAACACCCAACAGTAATATCACACATCATAAAAAAAGTACATACAAAAGTATCTTTCACAAAATATTAGGTTTAGAAAACACAAGGGTTTAATTTTTAGTAAAGGTTTTCAAGTTTTCTTTTTCTTTTTTAGACACAAGATTCAATGTTAGAAACTAGGGTTTCAATTTTGTTTTCCAAGTATTATTGTTTATAGAGTTTTCAATTCCAAATAGGGTTCACATTTTCATTTTCTCAAAATATTATAATTGCTAATGTTTTTGAATCATAAAATTCCCCTAGTGTTGATTTGCTAATATTTTTGAGTCCACAGAAGTCTCAACACTCAACAAATCATAAAAAGTAGTTTCAACATTGTCTTATAGTTCAATTCATTATCAAAACATAAGAGTTTAATGAACATACACATCACATTTTTCATCTTTTTAAAGTATGTTAATTACTAAGCATTTTGAATAAGAAAATTTCCCTAGCAATATATATCATTTTCATATGAAATTGAATCATCAAGCACAACTCAAGTTTACTAAAGATAGCCATTAATTCTCCCAATTAATTTCTTTGATTTTTAATTTACTTAAGAATTATATTTAAATAGTAAAGTAATAAATCAAATTTTTAAATAATTAAATTTAAAATTTTAACATTACATTTTACAATTATTACCATAATAATTTTAAATTTATTAAACATTCAAAAAAAATTTCCCAAAAAAGAACCCTACTAAAATAGAAACTTTCCCAAAATGGAAATGTACTAAAAAAGGAAACTTTCTAAAATGGAAACTTTCCAAAAATGTAAACTTACTAAGAATGGAAACTTACTGCTAAAACTAGTAACCTTCCAAAAATGAAAAATTATGAGAAATGGTAACTTTCAAAAAATGGATACTTACTAACAATGGAAACTTTTCAAAAATGGAACCTTACTAAAAATGTAAACTTTGCAAAAATGGAAACATACTAAAAACATAATCTTTTGAAAAATATAAAATTACTAAAAATGGAAATTTTCCAAAATAGAAACTTACTAAAATGGAAACTTTACAAAAATGGAAACTTACTAAGAATAGAAACTTTCCAAAAATGGAAACTTATTAAAATTGGAAACTTTCAAGAAAACCTTCTTGATTAATAATAGCCAACTCTTAAAATTCACATAATGAGGGTTCCAAAACTTAATTTCTCAAATATAGATAAATTTGAACATAGAAGAATTAAAATATACAAGGGTTTCAGTCAAATTACTTTGCTCAAAGATGTATGGAGAAGAAGGCAAAGAAGTTTTCAACACAAGGATTTTCAACCACATTTAAAAACTCTGAAAATAGATTTATCTAGACACAAAGAAGATAGTAATTTGAAGAATTAAAATCCATTGTACAATTAAACCACGAGATCCTACCTAGATTTCATGCCAACACACAAATGCATGAAGCACATGAGAAAGCCCCTTCCTTCTAAAAAGCTTTCTTCTTTGAAAAGTGCTTCTCCAAAACCCTTTTTTTTTTGCAATAATGTGCTCTAGATCTCTGATAAAGAATTCTCCCCTAAATTTGGGGCTCTGATTATGCAATCATGCAATGGAACTTGTTGATCAATTACTTTCAATATTTAACTATCTTTTACATTTTCATGCACATTTTTTGCATTTTAAAATATCTTTATTAAATTAGTTTTCTTTCTCTCTTTAATTAATTTATTAGATTTTAATTTGATACCTAAACTTTATGCAATTTAATTTAAAATAAACTTTATTAAATTATGTTTTCTCTCTCTTATTAAATCATGAGATGTTTTAATACTATATTTATTAATTCAACTAATAATATTATTGAGAGTTTATTATTGAAATAAAACTCTTAAATAAATAATTATTAATTTAAATAAATATAAATATGCCAAAAATAGAACTTTAATAAAATCTTTAAATTTAATTCTTTTATTTAATTAAATTTTGAATTAATTCAATATAATTAAATATTAAATTTCATTATAACATTTTTGTTAAACTAAATCATTAAATTATATATTAATTTGATTTAATTAAAATATAAAATCATCACAGATCAACAAAAGCAAAAGCAATAGCTCAACCAAAGACAATTATCATAATTGAACTCTAGAGTCAAGGTCACGAATTCACATCACTTGATGAATTCAGAAAGCTAAAACTAACTCAGATACTTGTCCTACTTTGTAGGACAATTGTCTTAGGGTTTATGATTTAGACTCAAGAATGATCTCCCCACTTATACCATTGAAATACTATGATAGGGCACACTCATCTTGGCGATTTAGGGAAGTTGATACCTAGTACCTGAAATTTGCATAAAATCCATGCATGTACAACCACAATATTCTAAACTAAACAAGCAATGGTAGGAAGTGGTGCATCGTGTAGATCGTGAATAGTAGGTGACTATGAATCCCCTCCTTAACCACATAAAAAATGTCACACATAAAAAAAAAAACATACATGCACACCATACACATGCAAGTATGAGGTAAGTATTCATAGAACCACACACAAATTATTCATCTAACTAACATGATTCAATAACTAAAAGTCAATACATGAACACATATATCATCATCAATAAATCATGAAAAAACTAAAATAAATAGCACTAAATAAATGTGTGTTTATATATGTTGAAAAAAAAATTAGAAAATTCAACTAGGGGTAGGCATTACATGGTCTCACTAGGAAGATAGAAAATTTTGGTTAAAGAGGATTCAAAACTTGTTATTAATGTTTTAAATCAGTGGTTGATCGTAGGCTAGTATATTCTAATTATTTTGACCAACATATGATATCTTGGAAAAAAGAGGAAACAAGTATATAACATGCATACTATGAGGAAAACATTGTGGTAGATAAACTGGTAGGATTGGGAATAAAGTTGAGTGGGTTGAGATGCTGGAGGCAAATGGCATCCCTCCTAATGTAAATTGAAACCCTCATGTAGAGAGAAGTACCATGTAACCTTATGAATGATTACTATGCTTGATATGCTTCATGGTTGGCACATTGACACTTTTTTTCTTAAGGTTATTTGTAAGAAAACTAATATAAATGCAATGATGTATAATAATGATATGGGGCTCTATCATCAAGTACAACTAAGGATGACACATTAATCATTAATTAAAAACATTTTTTATTTGTTTATGGTAGCAGTTTCTAAGATCATAATATTTATGAGTTGGTTGTTTTTAGTAGCCTATCACATGAGGTTGTGTACCACAAACATATGATTTCCAATCACCCAAGATGAAATAATTATTTGGGAAAGAGATTTTTTGAAAAGGCATTTAGTTTATTTACATCACTAGAAAGTTGAATCCTATTACACATCATCTCTAAAAGTTCAATTAATCCTCCATCTATGATTTCTATGTATTTATTTGGCTTGAAGAAATACAAGAGACAAATTTACCACTGGACATGGATAGTGACAGGGATAGAATCAAACCCCAAATTATTGAAGGTCAGTGGCACAAGAATTATTGTGCCTAGATGGCTTTTTATGAGGGAGGGATCCTACCTTTAATGGAGGCTAAGGATGGGTTTGATGAGATGGTATCAATGTAGTTGGTAAATAGTTGGAAGGACCACACAGTTGTGATTAATAACATCTCTTTTAAAATTAATTAAGAGGCCATTTCTTAGGAAACTTGACTCTCTATTTGAGGGAAGAAAATGAAAAAGAGTTACCAAGGTTATAGATAGAACCAAGATGAAATGTTACTTCAAAACTAATGGGGAGTTGGTTAACATGAGAGGTAATTTCAATAGGTCAAAAGACTAAAGATTTTCCACTATGCTATTTTCCAATTTGAATCATAATATGGAGCTATCTCAAGATTTGGGTTTTGGTAGGATGGAGTTGACTCATAGTAGGAGACATTTTCACAGAATTGACACAACTCTAAAAAGAGAAAATGGAGGAAAATTAGGAGGTTCCAAAGGTGGTGGAGTCATGTTTTGAATCCAAGGTAAGTGAGGCAAAAGGGAGACATGGTAGAAATAAAAATAAATCAAGAAGGTTTTAATATATTGAAGAGGGAGACGAGAACATTGTTAATAATTAGGCCTCTTAGGCTAAAGATTTTTCATATGTGTCAACTAGTTTCCACTTGGAAGTGATAGATCTCAATAGTAAGAAAGTGGATTTGGGCCCTAAAGACAACTCCTACATGACCTCAACCTCTCCTATAAGAAATTTTATGGTGGATACCACAACTACTCCCCCTAAACACTACCACCCCCTAGTCTTGGACCCCTTCCCCACCTCTAGCCCCAGTATATAGAAAACCTCCTCAGGCTCTATGGAATAGAAATACAATCAAATAGAGATAAAGAACCTAAAAGAGGAGAAGGAAAAATTTAAGAAAATGGTATTGAATATGGATGTAAGATTTAATTCTTTGGCAGAATTTTTTTTATCAAAGTCATGAATTCAGTAGATACTACTCTCCATCTTCTATATAAGGAGAAGGAGGAGTGTACAATGAAGGTGGAGGATAGTGGCTTCTAGAGGCTCAACAAGTTCTTGGCTGATGATTGACTATAATTCTTGTTGTCAAAACCACTCCCCTAAGAGGAGAAGAATGAATGAAGGTTTGACCTCATTCTATCCTTTTCACTTTTGGTTTTTCATGATTAAGATTATGCCCAACATGGATGTAAAGACTATCTATTTAATCAATACTTTTAAGACTACAACAAAGTTCATGTTTAGTTTAGCTTATGTTCTTTACTATTTTATTATTACATACCATGAGTTATGGTCAATATATAGGTGGACTCTAAACTCTATTCATGGTTCTATCTTTTTAATGATGGATATAAGTGGCTAGTTGATTTTTTTTGTTAGTCTTTGGGCTATTAATGAAGTATAAATGATGTTTTCAATAGTTTTTTTCTAGGCTAGTCAACCATTTTTCACTACTTTCAAATTTCATTTTTTTTATTGCAATCATTGATAATTTTTTTAAAAATATTCATATAAATTGTATAGAACTTCTAGATTATTATTGTGTCTATGTTTTTTTATCAACATTTTGGATCACACTCTGTGATCAACCATCAAGAATAAAGAGGAAAAACTTGTGTATAATGTAAATTCTTTCATAATTATAAATTAGAAATTGGTATAAATGTTAAGAAGTGAAAAATAATTTTATAGTTATAATAGAAGATTTTAAATTGGTCTATCTCAACAAAACTCATACATATTATTGAGATTTATCTATAAAAAATATACTATCACTCATATAATTAGTTTTTAATATATTTCTACCATTGACATTAAATATATTTTAACTTCATTAAATTCATGTGAACTATGTAGTCAACCTAGTTTTGTAGAACTCAACTAGTATTTAGGTGGTTGTGATACTTTATTGAATAATGGCGGTAAAAGATAAAATTTTAAAGAAAAAAATTTTGAAGGGTGAATAGGGAAAATTTATCATTCTCTAAAACTTCTATGACTCTTCTATTGACTTTCACTCATGGTGGATCATTCAGGAGGAACCATCCCCTCTAGGTCTGAAATAGTGTTGTCTAAACCTTATTCTTTTCATCATTGCTAATTAGGACCCCACTATATCTAGGGGATTATTTTTCCTACATACATGGTTGACATCTAAAATTA